>JAZKJV010005434.1:0-330389 GCA_037367405.1 Ottelia alismoides
TATGACCACACAATAAGTGTTTCGTTCCCTTAACCATTACAATAAATTAAGACCTTTAAAATTCGGGAAGCCCCTTTGGCTATCAACTCCTTGATGCTACAGTTTAATATATATGTGATCACCCTAATAAAAACCTCTCTAATGGTCAGGTGGTAGAAGCTCCCACTTTAAAAGATCATGGTTCGAATCTCGCTACTAATAACCACCCCCTAACACGCTTTGAAATGTTAGCATAATCATCTAATGTATGTTAAGCTTCATTATTTAATATAAACAAACAATGGATAAGTAATGAAGTTAATATCCAAACGAGGATGTAAATCAAGCATAAGACTAAAGAATTCTACTTGAAGGTGGTTTACAATTTATGCACATATAAGTATTTCAGATTAGTCGTTATGATGCTCATAATGGGACAAAGAAAATGATAGCATTACAATAAACATAAACACAAGCAAAACAAGAGCTAAGCATGTTTTGACAACGGTAAATTGACAAGGGAACCAAGTCCTCGGCCATCCTAGTCACCCTCCCGACATCCATGCCCTCCATCGTCGTCCTCCCTCTCGTGTTGCCCCTCCCTCCGAGCCTCCCCCCTTGGTGCAGAGTTGTTGCAGCTTGCAGCCTGTAGCCTGAGCCTTCCTCCTCCTTCCTCACCTCCATTGTGCAACCGTCTCCCTCCTTCCATTTCCCTCATTCCGCCTTTCCTCCATTGCGCCCCTATCTTCCTCCTCATTCCTTCATGGTGTATTAAGATAGTTTAATAAATTTACATTAAGCTTGTCATTTTGTTAAATAGAGGGCTAGCCCATGTACTTGCAGGTCGAGCTCGGACTTGGATCGAAGTATCAGCAAATTAGCAAGCTTAGGCGAGGTTTAGGCGAGGTCCGCAAGCACGTCGATCGGAAACAGGCTCAGGTTGGGCCCGGCCCGACCTGATGCGCATCCCTACTTATACGTGGAAAAGAATGTCGCTACGAGCTATTTTAACAATTCATCTATGTTATGACCTTATAATGGTATTTATAAAGAAATGCTAATATAAGTGATGTCTATAAATTCTGGAAAGCAATGTTACACGTTCCAGTGATTACAAGATACACCACTACAAGGAAAGAGATTGAGAATTAATCATTAGCAGATGTAAAAAATGAGAAAATATATTATTTTTAATTTGAAAATATAAGTATGAAAATGACCTCAAAATTCAATGAAACTTGAAGAGTGATACCAAATTTAGAAACTTTAGATCTACAAGATGGGAGTTATAAAACACATGAAATCGTTTTATATCTTTTGTGTTGATGAATGGAATATGGGGAAGGATTTTTGCTCTTTGATGTCGAGGAAGAGAATATTAGAGCTTTGTCTTCAATGCCCCACTCCATCTATTATGTTTGCCATATTATGGATATCTTCATGAGGCTATTTCAAATTTCCCTTTCTATTGTCATTTATCAGTATCCACTTATTAAGGTATACATGGTACAATTTCATTTTTCTTTATATATCTTTAGTATATCCTATGTAATCATATATATTTTTTACAGGTTCATGCACATCGTCAACATCAGGATTCTCTATTTTCCTATTTGATAGATTAGACTTTGAGAATGTTGTTGAACTCTTACGTTGGTACCTTCAATTTATTTTCTAAATTTCTCATTTAAATGGCTTATGTGTTTAATATTATAGTTTGTAGAAAAAATGATTTGAAAATCAGACTCGTTCACTTTCTGCATCGTAAACTACCATCTCAGAATCTATTGGAACACTTACCATTACACTTTCTGAACTCATTGACGGTACTCAGAGTATCTAGTAGAGGTAACATCCCTATAATTCATACTCTTTTTATAAAGAACAATAATTACATGTTAATTTTTTTATTTTTTAGAAAAATTGGTTCATAAATTATGCAGGCAACCATATGCCGGGTTAAAGTTCATGTTCTAGCATTTTCACTGATTGATGTGGTATGAATGTTGTGAAAAATATTTAGTTACATACAATTGTCTTTTGACAATAGTTTCTGCATGAATTGCTCCGCCAAAAAACTCCGTATGTGTCTCTAGATACTTATTCAACATATCTACATGCATTTTCTGCCATTTTAACCTACCTTACAACATTTCAAGAAATTTGTTATAGGACGTAATAACACCATCCATTTTTATTTGGGTTCATTAAAGGATCAAACTTAGGATCGTCGAATGAGGTAACAAAGATGAAATTTACATCATAACTTTTGGAGATGTTGCAGAAAAAACGGATATGACAATGCATCAACTTCATGAACTACTTAGCCAGGTAAAAACTTAACTCTTTCTTACAATAGGAAAATTAAAACATATCTTTAATTACAAAGTTCTTAATAATAATGTTACTTCTTATATGAAATGTATGTATCAAGATGCATTGGAACTGCTGAGGTACCTCATCAATTCACGTTTACGGAAAAGATGTATATTTTATGTAAGAGTAACAACTAAAAATCATGGATTTGTTTGTGTAAAAGATTTCACTGCTACTTATGTTCAAGATATTAACATCTTATCCATATTGGGTACTTGGCATATCTTTGTATATCTCGCTTCTCGCTTTCTACACTCATATGATTATTTTTTACAAGGGTAGTTTAATACTTGTGTTTCTTACTCATTTCATGTTTTACAGTACTTAGGACTTCACACATCTCCATATAGGATATACATATTTTTTGACAACTGCTTCCTAATATATACATATGAGCTTGATTATCATGTTTTGATTTTTTTTATTATTAAAAGAATATGTGTAAATGTTTTAGAGACGGGGAAATAATTTGCCTAACTTTATATAACTGGATTAATAGGCTTTGATATCTTTTGTTATTAAAAGAACATGTGTAAATATTTTACAGACATAATCATATTTTGCACAGCTTTATATGTGTTATGCATTATACAACCAACCCAACTTTTCATATAAAACTCTTGTGTTTAGTCGTCAATGTTATTGTATTGTCGCCGTCAAGAAAGTATTTACATTTGCACGGTGTGTGACACACTCGCTATAAAATGACGTTTCTTCCTATGTAATCTATTGTATTGCAATACAAGATATTTGTCACAACTTTTGAAGTGTTTTAGATTTATTTCTAATACAATTTGTTTGTCAATCTCTTTAAACTGCTTAAGATATATTTTCCCCTGTTTTTCTTTTTTTTAGGCTACCTTCAATTGTTTTATCATTCTTTAAATTACGGTAATACAAATCAACTCGTTTCCATTCATTATCACATTAAACCCAAAAAATAAAGCTCCCGATGCAACCGCACGGAGATATGCATATTGTCAACAACGAGCGTGACGTTACAGCTTTTAAGGCCAATGCATTAAATTTGAAAATCTACATCATCATTATTGTTGATAGATGATTTCTTCTTAAAAAGTACGAATGAACATATAAGGGGCAAGCATCAATTCCAAAATGGAAAGAAATAAAAACTATAATCTTCTTAAATAGTATGAATGAACATGGCCTCAAATTTTATAGAAATTCTGTCAAAATTTTCAGAAATTTCATTTTTCAAGTTCAGTGAAATCAAAATGCAACTTATTTCTTTTTGAAAAACTCAGCAAATTATCTGTGAAATTTCATTGAACTTGCATGTGATTTTGGCAAAATGAAAAAAAAACAGAGAATCTAACCTTTGCATTTACCAAAATTTGTTTGTATCAATGAATGATCCCCATGTTCTCTATTGTTATGCTAAGTTATTAGAGAGCTTTATATTATTTGAGGAGGTTTCTTTAGTCAATTTCAAAATTTTAGGTTTAAATTCAAAAACCTAATCAATTGGAAAACAAGCTTCTAGAGTATACCAAAATATATTAAAAAATAGCGATTAATAATACCGTTCTCGAGCAGAGATCTAACCATTTGAATTGTATTTTCAATGTAAAAATGCTCAACTCAAAAAATAACTCTGATGTATGATAGCCAGATGGCCCAAGGGAATTGAAACTAGTGTCCACAACTCAAGTTGTAGATCTGAATTGATTCACGATTAAAATCCCCCAAGAATGAGCCTGAAAAGATGCGTCGATCCATCCTAAAATAAATGAAAGTTGTTTTTGAAATCAAATTTGGATTTTTTAAATAAGCGGGTTGGCTCGACCTGAGAACCTGGAAGTCTCACTGAATAAGCGTGGATAAGCTAAGCCCTTGCTTATATATACCTTCCGTCGAAGTGAGGCCTTCGAGACGCAGAGATGCTCCAACTCTTTGGTCATTTGACGAAGGCTTCTGTCATTTTCTCAAATAGAACTCCCACGGAGCTCGGATGTCAACTAAATCCTTCTCTTCCCTGTCTGCCAATTTCCAGGTCAAAAGGAGCAGGTGCGGCAGCTTCTGAGACTGGTGACACGAGGATTTTCAGTCCTCTGCTCTACCAACTGAGCTATCCCGACTCGACGGACATTCTAGGCCTTCAATGCTACTTGTCAAGCAACCGTGGGTGCCAAAGAAGAATGAGAAGAAGCCCAGGGCTATTAACTATCGCGTTCCGCCGGTCTGGGCTTAGCTCTCTCAAAGAGAATGAGACAGGGCAACCTTGTTTTGCAAGCCTCGGGGAACGTGCTCTAGCACTCACTCAGAAAAGCGAATCAAGGTCGGATGGCTACTCAGAGGGCGCTTAATCTAGTAGAAAGATCGAAGTTGAGGGCGTCAGCTCTTCAACTCAAATCCCATCAACGCTTGTTTTTGGTTGAGGCCTGACGGCTGGGGGGGGTTAGAATCTTTCTGCGGTGTGCTCTGTTTACTATTCTTTCGTACTCTCTTCTCTTTACCACGCGATAGGTCAGCGAAGCCTGAGCGGTCGCAGAGAAAGAAAGGTCGTCTGACTCTATTGACAAAGCTAGCTCTTTGCTGAGCTAGTCAGTTGACGTGCTTATCTGATCTTAGTCTAAAGCGGTCGGGAAGTCCTAGCTAAAAAAGCATCTCCAGCTCGTAGGCGGGCAACCCTGCTAACACCAGGAAATAGATGATGTCGCTACCGTCAATGAAAAAGAATGTGCCTTTGCCCTAACCGTGTGAAGGCTACTGCTCCTTCTTCTGAGGGCGAGGTGGAAAGCGTTGTGGACTAGTGATTTTCCATTATCCTAAAATAAATAAGACGAAGCGATTGATAAACGCAGATTATCGAGGGTCTAAATACGTCGCTGTGGCGACCCACAATAAAATGTGATTAATCAACAATTAACCCACACTAAGATCAATAAATTAGAAATAATGTGGAGTCAAAATTTATTTTTAACTCTACATAAAAGATGTATAGATGCAAGTACGTAGAGAGTTCGAACACAGGGAGCAAACAGGGTAGTTCAAGCAAATGTAAGCACAAGTGTGTGTGTGTGATGTGTCTACACTAAGCAAGCAATCAATGAAGTTTTTGTGGGTTTTTAATTTTTAATTAATATTTTTTTTTAATTTTTAATTTTGTATTTGGATTTTTAATTTTCTGATTTTTATATTTTATATTTTATATTTTTTTTTCTTTTTCAATATTGGAAAGTGAAGACAAGATAATAGAAGGCAAGCTAAAATATTTATAAAATGGTGCAAAAATGACCAAAACTTCAGGAATAAAATGTTTTTGATATTTTTATGGTTTTCTACTGTTTTTGTGATTTTTGGGGATTTTCAAGGTGTTTTTGGTATTTTAAAATGCTGAAATGAGGGAAAACAGTGGAAATAAGGCTGGCTGTGGATAAAATGAGATTTAAAAATAGCAACCAGTAGCTCAAAATTTTCACACTATTTTTCAAATAAAAAGGACAAAATAAGGAACAAACAGAAACTGAGTTTTTGATTTTTGGAGTTTTCTCTGATTTTATATATTTTTTTGAAGTTTTAGAGTGTTTTTAAATTTTTAGTGTTTTTTCTTTTGAGATTTTTAGTGGTTTTTGGACTGACACTAAAAAATGACAAAATAGACACTAGGTAATTTTTTTGGAATTTTTGGAGGTGTTTTACTATTTTTTTGGCATTTTCTAAGCTAGACAGTGCACAAAAAGTAAGTTTTTGATTTTTAATAAATATGAAAATAAAATAAAATCAAAAACTAAATATGTGGCGTCAAAGTACACTTATCCAGAAACTTAAATCTATTTTTGTGGAATTTTTGGGCTTAAGATGATCATTCAAATAAATACAACAAGCATCCAAACATTAAACAGTCCTGGCAGGGGTATATGTGCAATATTTAAAACATCCAGGGGCAAACATGCAATTTCCACAAAAACATACGCTGAATATTCAATTTTCTAGCACCAAAATGCAATTACAATACCCGCCTGGGCTTCTCTGAAATTTTCCCACCAGGGCGCGTGACTTGCACGCGCCTGGGAAGGACCAAAATGCAATATAACAGAAGCCTGGGGGTCTACTTGCAAAATATCCAAAAAGTTTGCACTTAATACGATAGTTTTGGGACTAAAACGATATAAGCAAACAACCGAGGGTTCCTCTGCAAAATGCCCACCCCCTCACGTGTACAGGTCACGTGAGGTGACGTGGCTGAGGACTCCGATGCAAATAAGAGAAGTTCGGGGGTCCCTATGCAAATATTACAAACTTTTTACGCTACAGATGAAAGTTTAAAAACTAAATACTAAATACAAAAATGGCGAGGGTGGAGATGCAAATACCCTCGCCCGAGCGCTCTGATGAAGACGCGTGGCACTCATCCAACGGCTGGGCGACGAGACGCGATCCAACGGCTGGATGCGAACCACTTATCCACGTGGCGTGTCCTGAGCGGCCGATGACGCTTGGGCTCGTGCGGCTGAGATTAGATCCCCCTGGGTTGATCTGACGGTCGAGGCTGAGGAAGATCCAACGGCCCACACTCGAACTGGAGCTGCGGCTCGATCGTGCGGTGGAGACGCAAGGAGGAAGAACGGGGAAGAAGGCCGGCGAAGGCGAACTTCCCCGGCTCCGATCTCGCTTCTCCGGCGATGAATGGGCCCCAAAATGGAGATGCAGACTCCTGGGAGGTCCTTCTACAGACTGGACGGCTCGGATTCGCCGGAGGGGCGTCGAGGAGCGGGCGCGAAGGCGGCGGAGCTTCACGCTCCAGGTATCTCCGGCGAAGGCGCAAAATCGCCCTCCAGGTGCTTTCAAAGCTCTTGGACCTGCAAAAAGAGGTGAGAAGGCCCAGGGCAAATTGCCTGGGCCTCGCGGAGGCGTGGGGATAGGTGTAGCGAGATGGCGGCGAAGGGCCGGAGTTGCGCTCCGGCGATGGTGTTCGATTGGGTGAGATAAGCGATGAGACTTAAGATTTTTTTGGGGTTTTTGATGCTTAAGCTACCAGGAACAAAATGCAAGAAAGAAAATAGCGGGGTGGAAGCCCTCAATGGCCGGAGCCAGAGGATGAAAGGTACCTCAACCGGCGAGCTTGCGGGAGGTGGTGGAAGCGCCTCCGACCTCGGGAGCCTTGGCTGAAGAGCCTAGGACGGAGCTGTCACCTTCGGGGAGCTCTGGAGCACGAAAGAAGCGCGAGGGGTGGACCGAAGGGCGTTCAAACCTGGGCTCGAAGGTGGCGGGGTGTTTAAGTAGACGACGATGGCGTCTCCTTCAAGCCAGGCTCACGCGCGAATGATGGGGATATGGCTGGATTCGGATACATGGCGTGGGAGAGTGATGATCGGGGGTGAAGTCCCAAGAAGGGATCGAGGCGTGAAGACGAACGGGTCGAGCTCGGAAATTGGGGGAAATCGGGGCGAAATCACGGTGTCAGAAATGGCAGGGCTCGGTCAGGGAGTTGACCGAGGTCAACTCTAGACCGCACCTGGTTGGTCCACGTGGACCAACCAGGAAATTCAGAGTAGAAATTATTTGAAAAATCAAAATAAAATAGTAAATGAAGTTATTGATTTTAGGTTATAAAATAAAAAATGTTTATTATTTTATGAAGAATTTTTCTGTGATTTTTATTTATTTTTATGAGACTTATTTTTACAAGTTACCTTTTTAACTCTATATAGGTATATTATCTATATATTTTAGTATTTTATTTTTATTTTGTGTCTTTGAATTTATTTATTTTTGCTTATTATTTTATAAAAACATAAAGTACTTTTATGTACATAAATATATTTTTATTTTATTTTTCTGATATGTTTTGTATATTTAATATAATACAAGTATTATTTGCATAGGTATATGTATAGGCAGTATACCTATGTATCCTTTATACAAGTATTTTTATTTTGTGATTTCTTTGCATTTTTATTCTGGTTGTAATGTACATATATATTATAAGTAATATATACATAATTATAAAAATATAAACATGCAAGAATAATGAATAAAGAATAAATTGAATATTTTAATCTGTACAAGTATACAATGAGGGTCCAAAAGTCAACTTTCAAACCGTAGCTCCGCCAAATGCGAAACCACCACCATTGGATAGATTATTTTATTCTATATACAATTAAAGGTGAGTAGGCTGCATTTGGAGTTTTTATTTGTGAGATACAGGTCTGGGAAGTTGGCATTCTGGATTTTTACTCAGACCATAACTTTTTATCTGTACATTATTTTTCTGTGAAATCAATTTTGTATTTTTCTTTATTTTATTATCTACAACTTTCATGTACAAAGTTTCTTTATTTGATGTATAAAAAGTGGAACCAAAAATAGGTCCCAAAAAGAATAAAGAATGAATAAAATGTATAGGTATTTTATCTGTGTTTCTGACCTTATCTCCCCCTACTTTATTCCTTGTCGACCTATTCATCAAGATGCCTAGGTCTCGGGGGTTTAGGTCATAAAATATTTACAATATTTTATTCTTTTTCTTTTCTTTATTTATTCTATAATTTTGGCCTTAATGACAGTATTTTATACACTATTTAGATGCATATGCATGAATACTAAGATGATGATCTTAATGCTATTTACAGGCATTTGCTAGGGTTTTTGGTGCCAAAATGATAGAATAAAGATGATGAAATGTGGATTCATCATCCCCCTATACTTTACCTTTGCTAGTCCCTAGCAAACACTTATGCAATAAGTGAAAAAAAAAGAAAAGAAAGAAAAGAAAAAGAAGAAAATTGGATAAAGTTTAATTATCAAACTTGTCTTCACAAAATAAAAGTTTGGAGCTTAAGTCGGACCTTTGGAATTTTAGTGCGGTCGGAACCTTAATGAGAACCAAGTTTGAAACCCAACAGTCCTTGAAAATCCCAAAACTCTGTCCAAGTCTCCTCAATAGCCAGGTCAGAAATACTTCAACTCATACGCAAACTCTTATGACTATGAGTCTGACTCGTACAGTGTAAGTGATATGTAGCTCCCCACCTCAGAAGTAACAAAGAAACAACCTCCCCCAACCTGGTAACTCTAATGCCTTGGTCTAGCAACTCTTTCCTCGAGAAGCGGGGTATTCCCTTCTAAGTTCAAGTGCAACCGGCTCAAGAAGAGGGGGAAGAAGTATAGACTTTTGGAAGCTCAGCCAGTGTAGCTAAGTCTCCCGCTGCAAGCTTCATGGGATGTAACATGGATACCATAAGCTTTTGCTTTATTGGACTATATACACTCCGGTGGGGTTATTAAATTTTCAATCCGACCCACCAATTTTTTGGAGTTCTTTTGCATTTTTGCATTTTTTTTTCAATTGCATCTGTACAACATATCTACATGGTGCAGCATATATACAAGAAATTTTCCTCTTGAGCCAGTAGACTATCCCTCTTTTGAAGCATTATTGCAACCCACGACTTCTGTCTTTAGCCTTCATCACCACTAGACCAAGTTGAGGTGCACTTCCTTCACTATAAGAAGAAGAGAGGTTCCGCCTAGAAGTACTACCCTCATATGCTACCCCAAGCCAAAGGAGACTGCCTCCTCACCACCTCATCCATGGAGAGCTATGTGAAAGGTGCAGGTGTCCAAGTTAGGTCATTATCAACAAGAGTCGTGCGTGTGCTCCGAAATACTCTACTTAGGCAGTCAAGAATCCATTGAACCAAGTCCCGTGATCCTCAAAGAATTAAGTCAACTAGACCTGAAGTACCTCAAACCCAGTTCCTATAAGGTTCCTGTTATTAGGTAGATTTTAAGGTCCAATCAAGCTCCAATCTCCAGATTTTACTTAGACTTGTTCAACTATCAAACTCAATCCGAAAAATGCTCATGCTATGCAATGCAGAAAATATTTTTGTGATGCAATTTTCAAGATTTTGAACTTTTTATGGATTTTTGAAAAGATGATGCATGCGTATGCAGATGCATTTTTTGTATTTTTCAAAACGATTTTTCAGATGTTTTTGGATTTTAATTTTTGCAAATGTTTTTGGGAATTTTTGAAAACAAAAAGTTTTGGCTAAAAACTAGGTGAAAATATGTACACGGGAGTGCTTCTTATTTATACAAGAAGTGGATTTTAAGAATTTACAAGGGTAAGTGGTCAATTTTATAAGTACATATATCTAGTGGATTTTAGTGTGATGTTAGTATTCCTCAAACTTATTTGACACAAGGTTTTCACACAATTTTTGAAAACTATAGTCCAAAATAATTTTTACAAACATTTTTACAAACATGTACACACATTTGAAAATCATTTTGCAAAGGCTTTCAAAACAGTATATATAGGTTTTTCAACATATTTTTGCAACCATTTTTCAAACCATCTGCAAATCATTTTTCAAATCTTTTATTTCACATAAAGAAAATGAATTTTACAAATCACACATTTTTACAAAGGTTGAAAACATGTAACAAAATATTTTCACCTGATTTATTAATCAGTATATACAAAAAGAATTTGAGGAATGATAACACCTTTTTATTAGATATTTTTAATGAAATTTAAAGAATTATTAGCCATATTATTAAGAAAATGCGAAAGTACGAGTTATGGCTAAAGTATATACACAGTATATACGACCCCCCTATACTTAGCTTGAGCTATGTCCTCGTAGATCAGAGAGAAAAGAGAAGACATAACTCGTACTAAGTATAGGCAAGTCTAAAGAATGAAGGAATAACTAACGGCATGAATGAATGAATGAGAAGTTGACCGTCCCCCCTATACTTAGGATCAAAGAATCCTAAGTATAGCAGACTGTACACAAAGCAGGGAGGGTCAAGGGTGGGAATGAACAGATCGTACTCAGATTGTCTCCCCCTATACTTAGGGTAAGATATCCCTAAGTATAGACAAGAAGAGGAGACAATGGAGAGGATCAAAGAATATAGAAACTCAGGGTGCACACCCCCCTATACTTAGGACAAAGTACGTCCTAAGTATGGAAAACTGTTTACAAGGGCGGCACCTTTTTGATAGATGAAGAAGATAGAGTAGGAAAAGAAGAAAAGAAAAAGATATGAGATCATGAGAATGTACACACCGCTCCCCCTATACTTAGGGTAAAAGAAGCCCTAAGTATAGACAACAACAGGAGCGATGACACAGAACGAAGAAGGAGCACTCGGCTCGTCCACCCCCTATACTTAGGACAAAGTACGTCCTAAGCAAGGCAAACACGAGAATGGGTGGTCGAGCAATATGAAAGAAAGAATCGAGGTACACAAGGGAATATACAACAAAGATGGATATACACATGATCAAGAAGGTGGAAAGCTGACCTTCTTGCGAGACCGCTGAGGGATAGATCTGATATGGTGTATGTCGACATCGGGGTCCACAGTGGACGGAGGCCGATCGGGGTCGACACGGGGAAGGCCCTCAGTGGAGTCAAATCGGAAAGGGACGAACTGATCGATGGAAGCAGTTTGGCTAGGTTCTCCCTTGGTGGTCCTATGGTGTGAAGGCACAGACGGGTGAGTGGAAGAAGTACGACTAGGTCCGGCCTTGGAAGTCTCGCCGATATCGAAGTGAAATGGGACAAACTCATCATCCTCGGAAGAAGTGTAATCGGAGTCGTCCTGCGAGTCCTCATCCAGGTCAAAATCAAAAGGAACGAAATCATCAGTGGAAGTATACGAACTCATATCGTCCTCAAGACTCTCACCTGAATCCTTGTCTTCAACAAGAGGTCTGAATTTATCAAAATAAATAGCAGCATCATAACCGACCTCAATCATCTTGACCTGTGAAGGGCCAGGAACGGATTTATCAGTGGAATTAGTCAAACTAGATCCGTCCTGTCTAGTCTTACCTGGGTCATTTGTTGCCTTATGAGGTCTCTCAAAGTAATGGGCAACATCATAAGCATCCTCAATTATCTTGGTATCTGCCCCCTGATCAAATGGTTCAATCACATAAATACTCTGGATCGCATCGACACATCGCCACACACCAGGAGGAGGATTAGTGAGGTCCATGCTTTCCGACTTCCTCCCCTTTCGGGGGATCCGTCGGGTCTCATTAGGGATCGCTAAGGAAGTATCTCTAGTAGCATCAGGTTTGTCACAGGCCTCAGAGTCAGCAATGATCGGTGAAGGTGCATCAGGTGCGGGTCTCTGGTCAACTGTGGGTGCGGTGATCGACACTTCGTTCCCGTCAACAGGACGGAAACGAACCTCTCCTGATCCATAATCAATAACGACCCTCGCAGAGGCGAGGAATGGTCGTCCCAGGATGATTGGAGATGGCTCCCCTGTGGAGTTCTCCATGGGCAACACGACAAAATCAACATGGTGGCTCGTGCCCTGAATAGAAATGACGGCGTTTTCAAGGATACCCTTCGGCCTCTTGATAGATCCATCAGCAAACTGAACGATCATCCTGGTCTTCTTGAGAGGCCCTAAGTGAAGAGACTGTACCAGCGAGAAGGGTAGTATGCTAATCGAAGCACCGCCGTCTAAGAGAGTGCGATCACAAGTATGGTCAGAGATGGTGCAAGTGATGAAAGGTGTAGCTGTGTTCTTCTTCTTGGGAATGGGACGATGTGTGATGGCGAGGGCAGTGGCCATGGTCAAAATGTGACGCTCAGATCTGCTCCTCCGCTTTCTCTTCTTGGGAAGAGGAGCAGATAATTGGGTCATGGCCTGCTGAAGTGGGGCACGGATAATCTCATGAATAGTAGCCACCACTTCGGGTTCAGATAACATTTTTTTGAATTTTTGGACTTCCTCCATACAAGGGAGGAAGTCGGAATCAGCATATACACGAGGCATGCCAAGAGCAGTCTGTACAGCGGCATCCTCGGGGTCAAAGGTGGGACTGGATGTGAATGGGTGTGTGGTCAAGGGTTCTGGCAAGTGGACTCTCTCCTCAAAATCTTGATCAACCAAGTGTCTCCCGAAATCCTTTTGGATTTTTAAATTTTTCTCATTTTTTTGTATTTTTGGCGATTGCAAGCTCCCATGATTCTTCACAAGCAAAGATGTATCCTCAATGAAAAGAGCACTAGTCCGATATTCTCTCAAAGTGTCAAGATTTTCCTTCATCAAATTGATGTGCTCTAGCATTAGGTTCATGACAACACTCATGGAGGTCGTGGGAGGTGACTCCAACAGGTCAGACTCGGGTGGATGTGATGGTGGAGGCGGATAATATATATGTGGGGATGGAGGTGGGTAAAAGTCCGAGGTCTGAAACTGTGGCTGAGGCGGATATGTACAAAAATCAGAAAAACTAGGAGGAGGATCCTCCTGATAAAAGGGAGGTGGACCGGCTGGAGGGAGCGAGGGATCCGCAAAATCCGGATAAAATGCACTCCAGGGATCCATCTCGAAAACAAGAGGAAGTGATTCGGGGGAGCACGAAGGTCAAGTCAAGAGAGTGAAGAAAAAGGCGCAAATGCGCAGAGGATGATCTAGAATGCACACAAAACAATCACAAGCAAAAATGAAACAACCAAACCCTCAATTCACCTACTCAACTCGGTGAAGACCACAAATGCGGTCTTTTTATCTTGTCTGTTTTAGAGTTTAGGTGAAAAAGTCAAGAAGTTGCACAAACACTTAGGGGCTCAATGGGATTTGGGTACTAACCTTAGTGTGTGCGCGAGCAAGTAAAACGAAGACAATGAGGGGATTACTCGCCCCAAGACAAATTTTTCTTTTTGGTGGTTTTTAGGGTCAAGTAATATTAGCAGTCCCAATTTTATGGATTATCACTTTTTTTTGGATTTTTAATGAAAAATGCACGATCCTAACGGGGAGTCAATTCCTTTGAGCACCTAGGTTGGCAAAATCAGAGGGAGAGTCGGAAAAGCAATGCAAGCGGCAAATAATGATGGATGCTAAAGCGTAAATGCTCACCTTGCCTCCAGCACTCTACATGCAAGGATGCTCAGCAGAATTGAAACCTATCTATATGCAAATGCAAGCCGATGAAATCGCCCTAAGTTCAGAAATTGCTATTAACGTGAAGCACCAAAAAGTCGGCCACTTATCTTTAACCTAAGAGTCCGGTCTTGGCTTACCCCTCCTCTTCTCGACACACTCGAGTTCAGGAGTAGCGCTTCATGGGGCTCGCTCACGGCACACGGGTTAAGAGATAAATGAACAGACTGTTTAAACTTTGACTAAGTCCAAACGCGGCTATAGGTACATGCAAGATATATTAGGTGTTTGGCCTTAATCTATCGCAAGCAATCCTAAATCTAAGGGCTCAATCACACAAAGTAAGGAAAACAAAACCGGAAAACAAAGTAAGAAAAGGCGATGAAAACCGATGGAAAACCGCGGTGAGCCCCCAAGTGTACAAGCACTTGGAAATTGGGCCCGAAAGTCCAAGTCCGAATGTACCTGTATTATTACAAAAAATGGTCTCTCTCTCACTACAAATTACAAACTAATTACAATGCAAGAAAATAGATGCTAAGAAGTTGTCTTGCAAAATCCTCCAATTCCTTCTTCGTGCTAAGCTAAAGCCGCTTCACGTGGGTGCCAAGGTGCTCCAAGAGGGGCTCCTCCCTCGATCCGCGTACCTCGCACGGAATCCAAACAAGGAGAGTGGTTAGACAATTCAAAAGATATATCAAAAATAAGGAAAACAAAACAAGCAGAAATAAAAGCCGCAAAGGTAGACAAATAGTCACAACACAAAGCAAAAACGAGAACTACGCGCTGTTGCTCCCCGGCAACGGCGCCATTTGATAAACGCAGATTATCGAGGGTCTAAATACGTCGCTGTGGCGACCCACAATAAAATGTGATTAATCAACAATTAACCCACACTAAGATCAATAAATTAGAAATAATGTGGAGTCAAAATTTATTTTTAACTCTACATAAAAGATGTATAGATGCAAGTACGTAGAGAGTTCGAACACAGGGAGCAAACAGGGTAGTTCAAGCAAATGTAAGCACAAGTGTGTGTGTGTGATGTGTCTACACTAAGCAAGCAATCAATGAAGTTTTTGTGGGTTTTTAATTTTTAATTAATATTTTTTTTTAATTTTTAATTTTGTATTTGGATTTTTAATTTTCTGATTTTTATATTTTATATTTTATATTTTTTTTTCTTTTTCAATATTGGAAAGTGAAGACAAGATAATAGAAGGCAAGCTAAAATATTTATAAAATGGAGCAAAAATGACCAAAACTTCAGGAATAAAATGTTTTTGATATTTTTATGGTTTTCTACTGTTTTTGTGATTTTTGGGGATTTTTCAAGGTGTTTTTGGTATTTTAAAATGCTGAAATGAGGGAAAACAGTGGAAATAAGGCTGGCTGTGGATAAAATGAGATTTAAAAATAGCAACCAGTAGCTCAAAATTTTCACACTATTTTTCAAATAAAAAGGACAAAATAAGGAACAAACAGAAACTGAGTTTTTGATTTTTGGAGTTTTCTCTGATTTTATATATTTTTTTGAAGTTTTAGAGTGTTTTTAAATTTTTAGTGTTTTTCTTTTGAGATTTTTAGTGGTTTTTGGACTGACACTAAAAAATGACAAAATAGACACTAGGTAATTTTTTTGGAATTTTTGGAGGTGTTTTACTATTTTTTTGGCATTTTCTAAGCTAGACAGTGCACAAAAAGTAAGTTTTTGATTTTTAATAAATATGAAAATAAAATAAAATCAAAAACTAAATATGTGGCATCAAAGTACACTTATCCAGAAACTTAAATCTATTTTTGTGGAATTTTTGGGCTTAAGATGATCATTCAAATAAATACAACAAGCATCCAAACATTAAACAGTCCTGGCAGGGGTATATGTGCAATATTTAAAACATCCAGGGGCAAACATGCAATTTCCACAAAAACATACGCTGAATATTCAATTTTCTAGCACCAAAATGCAATTACAATACCCGCCTGGGCTTCTCTGAAATTTTCCCACCAGGGCGCGTGACTTGCACGCGCCTGGGAAGGACCAAAATGCAATATAACAGAAGCCTGGGGGTCTACTTGCAAAATATCCAAAAAGTTTGCACTTAATACGATAGTTTTGGGACTAAAACGATATAAGCAAACAACCGAGGGTTCCTCTGCAAAATGCCCACCCCCTCACGTGTACAGGTCACGTGAGGTGACGTGGTTGAGGACTCCGATGCAAATAAGAGAAGTTCGGGGGTCCCTATGCAAATATTACAAACTTTTTACGCTACAGATGAAAGTTTAAAAACTAAATACTAAATACAAAAATGGCGAGGGTGGAGATGCAAAATACCCTCGCCCGAGCGCTCTGATGAAGACGCGTGGCACTCATCCAACGGCTGGGCGACGAGACGCGATCCAACGGCTGGATGCGAACCACTTATCCACGTGGCGTGTCCTGAGCGGCCGATGACGCTTGGGCTCGTGCGGCTGAGATTAGATCCCCCTGGGTTGATCTGACGGTCGAGGCTGAGGAAGATCCAACGGCCCACACTCGAACTGGAGCTGCGGCTCGATCGTGCGGTGGAGACGCAAGGAGGAAGAACGGGGAAGAAGGCCGGCGAAGGCGAACTTCCCCGGCTCCGATCTCGCTTCTCCGGCGATGAATGGGCCCCAAAATGGAGCTGCAGACTCCTGGGAGGTCCTTCTACAGACTGGACGGCTCGGATTCGCCGGAGGGGCGTCGAGGAGCGGGCGCGAAGGCGGCGGAGCTTCACGCTCCAGGTATCTCCGGCGAAGGCGCAAAATCGCCCTCCAGGTGCTTTCAAAGCTCTTGGACCTGCAAAAAGAGGTGAGAAGGCCCAGGGCAAATTGCCTGGGCCTCGCGGAGGCGTGGGGATAGGTGTAGCGAGATGGCGGCGAAGGGCCGGAGTTGCGCTCCGGCGATGGTGTTCGATTGGGTGAGATAAGCGATGAGACTTAAGATTTTTTTGGGGTTTTTGATGCTTAAGCTACCAGGAACAAAATGCAAGAAAGAAATAGCGGGGTGGAAGCCCTCAATGGCCGGAGCCAGAGGATGAAAGGTACCTCAACCGGCGAGCTTGCGGGAGGTGGTGGAAGCGCCTCCGACCTCGGGAGCCTTGGCTGAAGAGCCTAGGACGGAGCTGTCACCTCCGGGGAGCTCTGGAGCACGAAAGAAGCGCGAGGGGTGGACCGAAGGGCGTTCAAACCTGGGCTCGAAGGTGGCGGGGTGTTTAAGTAGACGACGATGGCGTCTCCTTCAAGCCAGGCTCACGCGCGAATGATGGGGATATGGCTGGATTCGGATACATGGCGTGGGAGAGTGATGATCGGGGGTGAAGTCCCAAGAAGGGATCGAGGCGTGAAGACGAACGGGTCGAGCTCGGAAATTGGGGGAAATCGGGGCGAAATCACGGTGTCAGAAATGGCAGGGCTCGGTCAGGGAGTTGACCGAGGTCAACTCTAGACCGCACCTGGTTGGTCCACGTGGACCAACCAGGAAATTCAGAGTAGAAATTATTTGAAAAATCAAAATAAAATAGTAAATGAAGTTATTGATTTTAGGTTATAAAATAAAAAATGTTTATTATTTTATGAAGAATTTTTCTGTGATTTTTATTTATTTTTATGAGACTTATTTTTACAAGTTACCTTTTTAACTCTATATAGGTATATTATCTATATATTTTAGTATTTTATTTTTATTTTGTGTCTTTGAATTTATTTATTTTTGCTTATTATTTTATAAAAACATAAAGTATTTTTATGTACATAAATATATTTTTATTTTATTTTTCTGATATGTTTTGTATATTTAATATAATACAAGTATTATTTGCATAGGTATATGTATAGGCAGTATACCTATGTATCCTTTATACAAGTATTTTTATTTTGTGATTTCTTTGCATTTTTATTCTGGTTGTAATGTACATATATATTATAAGTAATATATACATAATTATAAAAATATAAACATGCAAGAATAATGAATAAAGAATAAATTGAATATTTTAATCTGTACAAGTATACAATGAGGGTCCAAAAGTCAACTTTCAAACCGTAGCTCCGCCAAATGCGAAACCACCACCATTGGATAGATTATTTTATTCTATATACAATTAAAGGTGAGTAGGCTGCATTTGGAGTTTTTATTTGTGAGATACAGGTCTGGGAAGTTGGCATTCTGGATTTTTACTCAGACCATAACTTTTTATCTGTACATTATTTTTCTGTGAAATCAATTTTGTATTTTTCTTTATTTTATTATCTACAACTTTCATGTACAAAGTTTCTTTATTTGATGTATAAAAAGTGGAACCAAAAATAGGTCCCAAAAAGAATAAAGAATGAATAAAATGTATAGGTATTTTATCTGTGTTTCTGACCTTATCTCCCCCTACTTTATTCCTTGTCGACCTATTCATCAAGATGCCTAGGTCTCGGGGGTTTAGGTCATAAAATATTTACAATATTTTATTCTTTTTCTTTTCTTTATTTATTCTATAATTTTGGCCTTAATGACAGTATTTTATACACTATTTAGATGCATATGCATGAATACTAAGATGATGATCTTAATGCTATTTACAGGCATTTGCTAGGGTTTTTGGTGCCAAAATGATAGAATAAAGATGATGAAATGTGGATTCATCAGCGATCATCATGATCAACGACAGGGAGAGCAAGACCCACTTATTTGCTTGGGCACTTGGTTGGTTCTGAACGCCACAACTCATATAATTGTGGGTCTGGTCCGGGCTTGGGCCGCAATCCAAAATTTTTGGTGGGCTTAGGCACAACCCGAAGGCCTGCTAAATTTAACCGAGCTTGGGTTAGGCTAGGTTGGTCTAGCCTGACCCGATTCGATGCTCATCCCTAACCATATCCATAGAAAAGTATGTAATTTTAACTGTATCAAAATTCTTTTAGAAGAATGAAAGTTGTATCATCTATGATATACGTGGCTTTAATGTTGTGAAAATATATGCTTTTTACCCATATTCGCAAATATATGTATTGATATACAAACTCAGAAAAATAGAAATGATGATAATATTTATAGCCCTATCTTGGTTGTTGTTGTTGTTGACTTGTTGCAAGATAAAAATGAATGATCGGTCGAAGGAGGAGAAGAGTTCATCCACTCCGAAATAATGGGAAGAAAATGGATATAATTTCAATATTTATGCTCTATAAGGATTGTAGTTGTGAGACTAAAATGAATGCGTGGAATCATGGTGAAAAAAACAATCGACCACTCATTATTTATTACTAGTGTAAAACCCGTTTGTTTCACCGGGAGCGTTATTTTTTAGTTTAATACGATAATGAATGGAAATGAGTTGATTTGTATTGCCATGCTTGATTTAAAGAATGATAAAATATTTGAAGGTAGTCTGGAAAAAAATTGGGGAAAATAAATCTTAAATAGTTCAAAGAGATTGACAAATATACTGTATTATAAATAAATCTAAAACACTTCAGAAGTTGTGACAAATATCTTGTATTACAATAGATTACGTAGGAAGAAACACTATTTTATAACGAGTGTGTATCACACCGTGCAAGTGTAAATACTTTTTTGACAGAGACAATACAATAACATTGGTGACTAAACATGAGTTTTACATGAAAAGTTGGGTTGATTGTACAATGCATAACACATATAAAGCCGGGCAAAATATGATCATGTCTGCAATATTTACACATATTCTTTTAATAACAAAAGATATCATAGCTTGCTAATCCAGCTAGATAAAGTTGGGCAAAGTATGTCTCCGTCTATAAAATATTTACACACATTCTTTTAATAAAAAAATCAAAACATGGTAATCAAGCTCATACAGCCCTGTTAAGAAGCAGTTGTCAAAAAATATTGTATATCCTATATGAAGATGTGTGAAGTCCTAAGCAGTGTAAAACAGGAAATGAGTAAGAACCATAGCAAGTATTAAACTTCCCTTGTAAAAAATGATTATATGAGTGTAGAAAGTGACAAAGCGATACAAAGATGTTATCAAGTATCCAACGTGGATAAGATGTTAATCTCTTGAACCAAAGTAGCAGTGAAATCATTTACACTAACAAAGCCGTAATTTTTATTTGTTACTCTTACATAAAATATATATCTTTTCCATAAATGTGAATTGACGAAGTGTCCCAACAGTTCCAATGCATCTTGATACATACATTTCATATAAGAAGTAACATTATTATTAAGAACTTTGTAATTAAAGATAAGTCTTAATTTTGCCTATTGTAAGAAAGAGTTAAATTTTACCTAAGTAGTTCTTGAAGTTGAGGCATTATCATATCTAATTTTTTTCTGCAGCATCACCAAAAGTTGCAACGTAAAGTTCATCTGTGCTACCTCATTCCGCAATCCAAAGTTTCATCCTTAAATGACACCCAAATAAAAATAGATGTTGTTATTATGTCCTCTAACAAATTTCTTGAAATGGTGTAAGGTAGATTAAAATGACAGAAAATGTATGTATAATATGTTGAATAATTACCTAGAGACACATGTGGAGTTTTCGGTGGAACAATTCAGGCAGAAACTATTATCAAAAGGCAGTTGTATGTAGCTAAATATTTTTTGTAACATTCATACCACATATATCCGTGAAAATACTAGAAATATGAACTTTAACCTGGTATGTAATTGCCTACAGAATTTATGAGTCAATTTTTAAAAAAATAAAAATTAACATGTAATTATTGTTCTTTAAAAGAAAAGTAATGTTACCTCTATTGGATACTCTGAGTAACGTCAATGAGTATAGAAAGTGTAATGGTAGGTATTTCAACATACTGTGAGACAGTAGTTTTCGATGCATAAAGTGAATGAAATGATTTTCAATCATGTAGTTATGCAAACCTATAAGATTAGACACATAAGTCATTAAAAATTGTGAAATTTAGAAAATAAATTGAAGGTACCAACATAAGAGTTCAACAACCTTCTCAAAGTCTAATCACTACAACAGAATTAAGTTTTGATGACGGAATTTAGGTGACAGATTCCATTGCGATGGATATCTGCCACTAAATCCGTCACATAAAGTCATGACTACAACAGATCTCACCTTTTTTTCAAAAAAATCCCAATCTCCCTTTTTGATAAAACCATATTCCCCGTTCCAATCCCAAACCCTACATTGTTACAACATTTGTCTCTGCTGCCGTCTAACTATAAGTCCCTCCCCTCCACTTTCTCGCCCCCATCTTCGAGGTCGATCTCCATGTGCTTGACACACATACGATCTGCGGCGATGTCCACCGTCGTTGGGTCACCTCCGTCGAGGAGATCGGCCGCTCGCCGCCATCAGCTCCTCTCCATCGAGGAGATCTGCTGCTAGCCGTCGTCAGATCTCCAGGTACTCTGGCTCCATTTCTGTTGCCTAGTGTTTGGGGACCTGGTCGAGCTGATTGGTCTCGCTTTTGAGGTCGGTGACGTAGAAGGCAACGAGGTCCTCGCTGCCATTGTTGTAGAACCAGTGGAGGATGCCTCCAGGGATGGACACGACCATGCTGGAGAGGATCCTGTGGATCCTCTGGTGGCGATCCTCCAGTTCCGATGTCTCGCTGGTGGAGAGGACAGAATTGGGGCAACCGAGGATGGAGAGGCTGAGCAGACCCTGTCCGATCTCCATGTAGTGAAGGGTGGGGGTGGGGGAGTAATTGGTCTAGAATATGGAGTCTTGCTTGATGGTGTTGCGCATGGCGGCGACTGACGAACCGCAAAATCGACCCCTTAATAATGTGTTTTTAGCACATGGAATCGTCATCGTAGTCGGGCCGATTTCGGTCGTCAAAGAGATCATCTCATTAAAGATAAGCGATGATAAATCAAAATGAGATGATCGTATTTATTTTTTTTACTTGGTAAGATACCAAGGTCGAACTCAGGGACACGAGCCTCTCTCGTATTTTAGGATTTAAGTTAGTTTAATCAAGTGTTGAATGAATTCATATAGGTCAAATTGTGCATGGAGACAATGCAATTAAGATAAGCATGCATTTTTTTTAAACATTTTTTAATGCAAATAAATGATCATGCAAAGCGACTGAAATGCCCTAAAATCATAGTCACTTGAGCCGTAAAGAATACGAGTTAAAAAGAGTTGGCATTAAGAAGCCTTCCATATTTACTAAGTAAATAAGCATGTCAATTATACCAATCAGGACACTTAGATATTAGAATAATACACTACTGATCTTGGTGTCAAATTTAAACTTTAAGCATGCCATAATGAAGAAGATGAGAAGAGCTTCAAAACGAAACTGAAATCAACTCGATTGGAGCTATGTAGCTCAAGTTATTCAACAAAGAAAGCAAGGGCATAACTGAAATAAAACATGAAAAGATAACTACAAAAAAGGTCCCTGGAAAGGACTGAAATGCAATAAAAATAAAGCGCGAAACCTTCCCTGTAATTTACCCAAAAGCGCGGGGACCTCTTTGCAAATATGGAGAAGTTCGAGGGCATCTCTGCAAAATTCCCAAATAGCACGTGCTCTGCACGTGCTACTCAGGCTCGGAAGGAGGCTCGGATTCGGCAGAGGCTCGGAGGCGCTTCGGCTAGGCTCGGAGGCGCTTCGAAGCTCGGTGTAGGCTCGTTCGAGGCTCGGAGCTACCGAACCTGGAGGCGCGGAGACGGAGGCTTGGGCGTGCTCTGGTGACGACGCGTGGCTGCATATGATGCCGTTGGTTCAAGATGATCCAACGGTCTCTGGAGAGGCTGGTCTTGAGCAACGTGGCTGAATCTGAGCCGTTGGATCGAGATGATCCAACAGTCGCTGATGTTGATGGCGTGGTCTCCTCATGGCCGTTGGATGACCGCCGAGAAAGGTGCATCCAACGGCACCTGTAGCGTCTCCCTCGGCCGAAGGCCGGCGGCGACTTTGGAGCTCCGGCGAAGGAGCTCCTTCTCCGCCTCTCGTCTCCGGCTGCGCGTGACTTCCCCGGAGCTCCACGGATGACCGTGGATGAAGCTGGGAACGAGAGGAACCTCCAGACGGCTCTGGTGTGGCTTGCCGAGGCTCAGAGGTCAGCTGTGGCGTCGATGAAGATAGCTCCGGCAGAGCTCCGTCCAGTGAAGGTTTTTGTTGACCTGCAGGATTAGACCGCATAGCCGAAGCAATTTGAAGTGCGTGCGTGGATAAGTGAGCGAGATGGGAGCTAATTGAGTGGAGCAGGTGGCAGCTCTGAGCTCCTCCGCCGTGGGTGGCGGAGGAGATGGGTCGGAGGCGATGGGGGTTTGAAGGAAGGAGAGAGGTGATCGGGACGTTGCGCGGAAAAGGGGGAACTGAAGCGAGACGACTGGAGTGGTCATCGGAGCAAGGGGGTTGCCGGAGAGGCCTAGAAAATTAATGGAAACTAAAGAAAATCGCAGAGGAAGAAGAAGAGGAACTTACCTGACCGGAGGCGGAACGGAGGGCTTGGGCTGGAGCTCTAAGCGAGCTCCGGGTCTTCGCAACGTACTGGGCAGCCTCCCCAGCGAGCTCGGGCGGCTATGGGTCGCCGCAACTCCGCCGTCGAAGGCGGAGGGTCTCACCAGGAGCCTCGTCGTCTTCGCTCTATCCGACCACCTCCCCCTGTCACTGGGAGGTGGCGGAGGGCTGGGCGAGGCCCCATGTAAAGATGGACAGGTTGCTTCGGCTGGAGGAGCGGCGTATTTGAAGGTTGGACTCGGTGGGGTTGCGAGTGGCCGACGTGGTTTCGAGGGGTGTTGAGGAGCGAGTGGGACGACGACTGGAGTTGTGGAGTAGTGCGCGGGGTAGAGGGAAGATCGGAGAAGGTCGTGGGGTGTTTGGTTCGTGAAGGTGATGGCTGGTGAGGGCGAAGAAATGGGAAGGGTGCGCGTGGGGCGCGAGATGGCGAACGTGGGGGGGAAGGCGTCCGGAGGTTGACGACGTAGATCAGCCGTTGGATCTGGAGATCCAACGGCCTACGTTTGGGCGCTGAAGGACGACCAGGATGAGATCTGGGGCGGTGTGATCAATGGCGGATGGAAGCGCCACGTGACGTCATGAGGTCGCGGCGCTAGCGGATGGTCAAGATGAGGTGCGGGGAAAGATCGGATGGATGAGATTGGCCCAGGAGATAACGGCTGTGATGGCCGGGTGAAGATGTCATCGGAAGGACCAGAAGGTGACACGTGGCGCATGAAGAGCGAGGCGGGGACGTGCGGTATAGATGAAGAGCGGGAGATGATCAATGGCTGGGAATAAGGAGCGGCGTAGAAAGATGGGGGCCGTTGGATCTCAGGGAAAGATCCAACGGCCAGGAGTGGTGGCGGATGATACAAAGGAGGCGGGCCACGTGGCACCCCCAGATTGGGCCACGTGGCCTAATCAGATTATTAGGATTGTATTTTTGATTTTTGAGGGCCCTATTGGCCGATTTTGAGAAAACTTAAAACATGAAAGTTGTAGATCTTGATGAGATCTACAAGTTTCATGTTGACCAAAACTCGAAAAGAGATCAAACACGAGCCCGAAATATTTTTAAGGGTATTTTTAAGTCTAAAAATACCACGATTTTTGTTTTGTCATTTTTTTGTGGTTTTTAATTTATTAAGGACTCTGTTAATTATTAGACATTAACAGGGAATTATTGACAAACTTTTAAGCAAGGGGGTTAATTATGGAGAATAAAGATGATGAAACTGAGGTTCATCAGCGACGCTAGGGCACTGCCACTCTGGCTCTCGCTCGTGCCACAGCTCCGTGAAGTCGCCTTCAGAGTCGATCTGCAGTGCCGATCGGTTGACGGAGATGCGGTCGAGGATGCCGCATTGCGGGCTTTGGCCGAAGCGCTGCTTGGAGAAGGCTCGCCTTGCCGGGACAGATCGGAAGAGGAAGAGGCCGAGGAGGGGCAGCAGGAGGAGGTGAGACGACTTCACCATGGATGGATGGATGGGGATGATGGGATGAAATGGTGGTTGGCAACCTAGCCACTGCTAGCTGCTGTCGAGGAGATACACCGATAGCCGCATCATCTCAAAGGTATCTTAAAAGTAACTAATCGTATGTGAAAAAAATATATCCCATTAGTTACCTTTTGTATGAACTATCACCTTTTTACCATATCACATGTACAGGTATGCATCTAGTCTTCCTGCAAAAAAGTAGAAAGAGGGAGAAGGATGAGGCGATGGAAATCCCCCAGCCATGACATTGCCATGTAGTGTAGAAAATCTCAAGTCTAACTTAGGAAGGCAATAGCTCAACCACAAATTAAACACGTCAGGTAAATATTTGATCCATGAAATACTTTCTTACCCCCGTGATTATATTCTAAATTATCCAAAGTCAGGTATTGACCATGATATCGACTAGACGATTCAAGGCAACAGTGTCAGCCAGAATATTTGCATGTAATTAATGGTGAGAAGGGGTATTTTTATTTACGAACCATGGTGTTGCTGTTGCATACAGATGTGCAGGTTGGCCTTCTTGGTGGTAGCTGTTGGTGGGGTGTTCTCTGCACAAAATAATATACATTCTTATATTTATGTCCACAGTGGAAGGGCAAAGATTGTACCTGCAGCTTTGAACGTAGAGACTGTCATGGCTCTTGCCTTCTACCCATTTATAGCTCCATGTTACGAGTATGTGGAAATCATATTAATATTAAAATTAATTTGTTGTGCTTAGTACCATTCCAAGGGCCCAATCTGCTGAATTGAAGAAGGCACGTATGTTGTCCTGCATTGATCGTAAAGGGATTGCCAATTGGTCAACTACATAAAGGGAGGATCGATTCTAATGCTTTTTAGAGAAAATAGGCATGCACAGGTAATAAGCTTCGTGATTTTTCCGAGATCCTGATTATACATAACACAGAAAGTAGGTATATATTGCAATGAGAGTTAATATTTGTAGGGTTTGCTTTGAAAAAGGGTACTGCAAAACATATTCTGTAGGCCTCAAAAAGAAGAAACAAACATAATGGAAAAGTGTTGTATATAAAGAAATAATGGATGTGGTGACATTATTCCCAAACTACTTATTCCTGGATAAAGTTTCTGATTCCCATGGATTGTGTCTCTGCTCAAATTGATACTTTAAGGCCTCTTTCGAATGCCAATCCATAGTTTGAGTCATTTTTGTACATTTCTCATTTTACATATGTTATCATACTTATGTCACTGCTATTATCTTGTAATTTTCTTTTACAAACTTGTTATAATCACCAAATTATGATTATCTAATGGCATAATACATGTAATATAGGATTTGATCCAGGATGTCTCTCTCTAATGTCCACATCATCCCTTAAATATAGCTTCCCTATTTTAATAGATTAACTTGATATATGAGCATTTGCTTTGACAGGTGTAATTGTATTGTTGAAGCATTATCCCTAATTTGATGTGTATATGATGAAACTGATCAACCTATGCTCGTTGTAAATTAGAATAACATTTGCATGCAGCCATTTCAAGTATTTGATCCAGCATTACAATATAAAGTTTGATGATCTGTATTTAAAGGATTGAAGAACTTCTAAAAGAAGATTATGTTCGATTTCATGGCATTGGATATGACAAGTCACAAGTTTTCTGAATACGATAAACTGCAAAAACTCATCCGAAGAAGCACAAATGATTAGGTACTTTAATGCTTAGTGAAAATAAGCCAGACATTTTCATTATGTATGCCATTTTCCTGACCTGTGAAGATATATTGTTGAATTGCCATATGCTATTTACACTATTTTCTCTTCAACATCAAATATCGGGCATGTCGCTAGGAACCATCTTAAACTGTGAATTGATTGATTTTTTTACAGATCTGATGCATAGAAATAGTCCCAAAAAATTTACCAGGGGACATCATTTTCTTTATCCCATATTACAAATTGAATAGAGAGATTATTCATGTGACATGATTTGATAAACTTTCTAGACATCTCTTTATTCTAAACTAATCCATGTATGAGATCCACTAGTATTTTATTGTTACTATGTGAATAAGTAATACACTAGATATTAAGAACATTCATTGAATATATCTTAAATTTTTATCTTGTCACGATTAAATAGTAGACTTTCTATTTGCATGTGCACATTTAGACAAGAGATGTGGTAAGCATCCTTTAAGATTTATGATCTCAGTTTGAAATGGAAGTGGTTCTTTTAAAAAAGTTCTTTCATAGATTTTTCATAGAATTACCTTTTAACGGAGGCAAAAGATTGGCATTAACCATCTCAATTGCCATCTTGGAAATACATTCTAAATGTCAGTATATGACGGAGATCATACGAGACTATCAACTTACTCTCCAACACTATTCAAAATTTCTATTTATCAGTATATGATGAGATTCATTGCAATGGGAGCGTTGCAATCATGTCGGTAAAGGAGGTCTTGGAGTTTTGAAACTGAATGAGATGAATAGTACACTCCTCTGTGAGCTTCATGTCTGTATGCGCCATGTTCTGGGAGATGGTTCTTTCAAATTCTGGTTTGATGATTGTACAAGCAATGGGGGCCTCTTTGTGACCATTTTCCAAGGATGTATGTTTTAGCTATAGACAGGGACATGCTGATTTCTGAGGCTTGGTCTGATGGTGTCCTGGATCCAAACTTTCCATATCACATTCTTTTAGCTATAGACTGGGACATGCTGATTTCTGAAGCTTGGTCTGATGGTTCTCTGGCTCCGTACTTTCCGTATCACATTCTTTGGAAAAAAGACACCCGGAGTTCTTAAAGCTAGGGGAGGATCTTAGCTCCATGTCTTAACCTATGAGTTTGGATTGCGAGTTCTGGGTGAAGAGAGCCTAAATGGCTATTTGTGGACTCTATTACGTTTGACCATGGACATCTTCAACGTGAGCCGGCTCATTTTATCTTGCCAAGGAATACAACATGCATATTTAGGTCAGCACAAGGTCGAATTCTTTCAGCGTTTTGCTTCTCTTGCACTTTTCTTGTCCTCCTCTGGTTACATCAACTTCTCTCTCTCTCTCCCTCCCCACAAACACATCTGATGGGTGTCTTATTGCTTTTGAAATTGCAGAATCATATGTGAGATGTTTCTTAGTGTAATTCACTCTTATACTTGCAAATCCACAGGTATTTCTTGATAATTGGATCGTCAATTGTTTGGTGGGTTCTGCCGAAATTTCACATGGATTTGCCAGCAAGTGATTAAGTGTTCATATATGGCACAAGGCACAAGTGCAGCAAAAATGATGTTCCCAAGGCCACCCTGTGCAGACTGCAGAGAGGAGTACCACCTACGTGAGGTTGGAGAATCACCTCCCCAGCAAGAGCGTCCTCCCATGGTATCCCACCGTCCACGTCCATTCCGAAGAATGGAGGCATTTCTGTCGTGGTCCACCTGCACAGCGGCATCCACTCTTTTTGCCTTGATAGATTCAGAATATTCATATTATTTTTTCTGTTTACAATACTGATCTGGCATTAGCTTCAATACTCCATTTTTGTTGAATGCAATATATAGTTGTAATGAAAAAAGTTTGAATTTTGTTACTGATTCTCTTTCAATTGTTTTAGTGAGGTGTATTGAAATTCTCATGTCATCTCTCATCAATCAAATTAGGGGATGGTGGCCTTTTCTCTGTAAAAAATGGTCTATTTATTCGTTTTCTGGGTGATAGATTTTCTGTCGTGTAATCCTCTGGTGACGGATTATCTGTCATTAAAGTCTTTGGCGACGTAGGTTTTGGTGACATCTTTTCAGTGACGGAATAGCTGTCACAAAACTCATATCTGTCGCCTTAGCTCATAAATCTGTCACCATAGATCCGTCACCAAAAATCATTTTTGTTGTAGTGAATATATCAAATAGGAAAATAGAGAATCATGTTGCTGACGATGTGTATGAACCTATAAAAAATATATAGGATTACATAGGATATGTTAAAGATATATAAAGAAAAATGAAGTTTTGCCATGTCAATACCATGAGAAGTGGATGCTGATAAATGAGAATAGAAAGAGAAATTTGAAATAACCTCATGAAGATATTCATAATATGGTAAACATAATAGATG
Source organism: Ottelia alismoides (assembly GCA_037367405.1). NCBI lineage: Eukaryota > Viridiplantae > Streptophyta > Magnoliopsida > Alismatales > Hydrocharitaceae > Ottelia > Ottelia alismoides. Next base: position 29,298 of record JAZKJV010005434.1, read on the forward strand.
GACTATGGCATTAAAGACAGAGCTATAATATTCTCTTCCTCGACATCAATGTTAAAAATCCTTCCCCGTATTCCATTCATCAACACAAATATATAAAAACTCAGGAAAATCTCATGCAATCGTAATTCTCAAACATATTCCCAAGTGTTTATCTCCTAATTTCAATAAATAGAATTATCTACGCTTATTAAAGATTGCGATTGCTCACTTAATTTTCTCAAAACAACAATATATTAATAATAGGCTACATAAGATTGCGAGCATGAGTTGATGCTCAATGTTCGCCGCCCAAATCATATATCCTACTCACAACTAAACACCACAACCTATCCAAAGAAGGTAAACCTAAAATATTTCCAAAATGAAAAATGAATATATGAAATAATTAAGGAAGATATCGATGATGCACCAGCCCTCGGATGTGCTGCCAAACCATACCCGAAGAGGGAAAATCTACAATCTTTCCAAAATCGAAGTGGTTTTGGTGGGTGGTCTCAATAGTGATTTTAAATGGGCACTTGGGTGGTTGGTCGATGAATCTCCTTGCTAAAAAATCAAACAAACATATAGTGATCGTATACACCAATCCTTGGAGGAGTTGTCATCCCAGTGTCCTCTATCGCCAACAATCTTGTGATTCTCGTAGTCAGAATCGACTAACCCATCTTGGGTGGAGGCAAAGAGGGGCTTTGGGCCGATCCATGTCGACGGAGTACCAGATAGAGGAAGTTTACGATTTAAAAATTCACCATAAGAAGAATCTAGAACAGATCGAATAAACAAAGATGTACATCGGCGATAGAGGACCTTAGAGGAGTTGTCAGCCTGAGCTCTCCAATCGACCACACTCCTGTGATTGTCATAGGGTGCTTCAAGTAACGTCGTCGCGGGTCGAGGTGAGGAGAAGCAGTGTGTCCGTTCTGACGGAGAATCAAAAAGAAGTTTAGGTTTTAAGATTTTAAAAGAGAGGGCGAGAAGACTAAGTAACTCTCATTCTTTGATCATCGAACACCTACATTGCAGTCCATTCCTAACAAGCTAGTATTAAAAAAGGTACATAGCATGTGTTAGAGGAAGCACATGATATGATGTCTCCAGAAAATTCCCACCGTACACGTGATAAGATTACCTCGTTTACATTGAAATAAAATACACAAAATATCAACCAACCACTAAGGATGAAAACAGATCGGATATGGATATAATTCATATATGTATTAAGAAAACCATGTCCTTAAAAATACGGATACAAATTCGAATCCAATATTTATCGAATCCCGATACGTATCAAGCAAAAAGTGGACCCGAAGAAGGATCGATAAAGAGCCAATCCAAATATGAATGAATAAAAAGTGAATACGAATATGGAACCAATAAAAATAAAATCTGAATACTGATCGAATAAAAACCACATACGAATATGAATTGATTTTTTAAAAATGACAATGAAATATAAATAAGTTACATCATAATAAAAGTGGGTAATGAGTAACATGCAAGCACACCTGATCTCTTGCTCCCATGTTTAGTCACTACTTTTATTCTGGTTTTTATTTTCTACCATGTAATAGTAGCCGCTCAATCACGTCATATTTTTTCAAGTATCATGGGAGGTTTTGATATAACCAGAAAAGACTTTACATGTCACTACAATTACAGAAAGTGCATTCTATTTTATAAGCCGTTAACGGTTGTAGATTGATCGATATTTTTTCTATATATTATAGGTACTTTCTTGTGACATGTCCAAAGAAAAAAATTCTGCACATGTGCAACATTCAGAGCATGATCTTCAGCCACCTACATCATGTAACATGTCCTTTTTCTATCAATGTAAATACAAACATATATCAAGTTATGATAATATATAACAACTACCTTATAACATTTCCCAAAGTCTTTCCCTGCTTTCTTATTCATATTACTATTGACATCTTCATCTTACATCTTCCTCTCACACCTCATAAGTGCAAACATATCTGATAAAAATTCTCCCGTGCAAAGCACGGGATTGCCCACTGGAGTATTTTGTATTTTCCTAGGTGTCCACGCCAACTCAGCTCACGTGGGTCCCCACATGACTTAGGCAATTTGCATACATATTCCTTCGGTATTTTGTATTTATATTTAGTGCAAGAATTTGTATATGCAATGTATTTTTTCGTGGATAAATTGCACAAAGGACCAAACATTTTGTCTATTTGAATGTATATCTCTTTGAGTTGTATAATCTTTTTGTATTCATGTGAAAATTGCAACAATGCCCTTGTATTTTGTATAGAGGGTTCTGAAATAAAGAATATTTTTATTATAATTACAAATTGGTCCATGTTAGTAAATGCATTGTATTTTCTTTGGATTTTTATGAAAATAGCTCATGTTCAATTTTTGCTTTGCAAAAATTATGATGAATGCCTTGAATGACTTATTTCATAATTTTAAATCTAAATTTAAGGCATTTAATTACTTATTAAAAATCAAACCGTGGCTTTATTTTCCCTGTTTAGACATAAAAATCAAAAAAATATTAAAATGACTCAGCCAAAGTAGGCCATATTTCAGCCACCTCTTTGTATCGAGCTTGGTTCCTTGGCTGGAATCTTTGAGCGAAGACCCGAAGCATCCTAGCTCCATCCAAGGCCCGTAGTGTTCTTCATCCATCTTCATGTTGCCAAGTATGATTTTATCTATCTTATTTTCATCCATGGTTTGTTTAATTATCTAGGATTTAATTCTAGACTAAATCTTGATCAGATTATGTCGAATCCATCGCATTCCATTGGTTATCCATGCATATTTCTCCAGTAATTCATTTCACTTCTCTATGTGTGTATCCACCTCGATTCATTCTAGATATTCTCCAACCTGGAACCCTTCTAGAGTTCAAATCCTCCATCTAGTTAGGACCTCCATTTCGCCTCGCATCCCTTCAAAGCAGTCGCATTTGTGTTGGGTATCTACTATTAACATTTGCAGGTTCGAGAATCTTCACTAATCAGACTCCTTTACTTGGATACGATCTCCGTCTTCCTGCTTCAATTGTCAACATCGACTCCATAGTTCAAACTTACTATGAGCTTCCTCAACCCACAATCATCTTCATTAGGATTCCAGCATCATGTTGGGCGCTTCAGAGCACACGAGGAGCAACAAATGAGTAGATTGACCATCGCTAGAGCCCTGCCCTTACTCTGTCACAAGCTGAGGAGATGAAGAACCAAGGGAGAGCAGCTATCATCGATATCCCTAATTTGGGTGAGATCTGACTGCCTTCAGAGTGCCAAATTGATATTTTGAAGCAATGCTTCGACCTTGAGGTTCGTGAGATGAGCCTACATCCGAACCAGATCTAAAGCACCATCGTTCGCCATGTGGACCGATCATCCTCATATGAACCTAGCCGAGTCACGCTCCTCGCTCATGTGATGTGGAAAAATTGCAGCACCAAGTAACAAAATTAGTCAAACATTATATCAATTGTATGCTCCATTTTCACCTTGATAATACTACACGTAAAAATCAAAGTACTTACATTACTTAATTCACATAAGATACCTGATGAATACTCATTCATCACTCTTTATTCTTATATTTTAGCTACAAAAACCTTTGCAAATACCTGTATCTTCATGTAAATACAAATAATTACCTAAGTGCATGCATTGTATAAAGTTTAATAATTAGCATGTTTTTACGCAAAAATAAAAGAATAAAGAGACAAAATAAAAAGAGAGATATTTAGAATAAATATTGAGCGACCTAATCCCAAGAGAGGGCTCAAATAGGCCTGACCGCATAAAAACCCAAGTAGAGAGAGATAAGGAAGCTCATATGTGTATATACCTGTAAATAAATAAATAAAAAAATTTTCCTCTAAAAATAAAAATAAAAATGGATGGTATATATCTGTAAATATTTGTAAATACAAAATCAAAATAAAAATAGAAAAGTTGAAAATAAAATAAAAATAATATTCCTTGTACATATTCACCTTGTATATAAGACCACACATGTATTTATTTTACCCCTATAAATAAATAAATAAAAATCCAATAAAATATGTACATATTCCACATTCCATAATGTAAAGAAATAAAATAAAAATTACAAAAATAAAAATAAAATAAAAAGAAATAAAATAAAAATCAAAACCTACATTGTATATATACCATGTATGTATATAAATAAAAGTATTTATTTAACCCTTGTACATAATTAATAAAAATAAAATAAAAATACCATATTAGCTCAAATTTTATCCTATAAATAAATAAAATATAAAATTGGAACAATTTGTATAAAAATAAATAACTAAAAAAATCAAAAATCAAAAATACATTTGTATATACATGTATATAATAATAATATTTTGTAAATACCTAAATTATATATCAGAAAAATAAATAAAAAATACTAAAAAATAGTTTAAAATAAATAAACATTTTTTATGTTTTGAGTTTTTCGAAAATAGGTCATTTACTATTTTTAAATATTTTTTTAATAATTTAAAAACGGAATAATTTGATTGGTCCACGGGGGATTGTTGACCCCGGTCAACTTCCCCCGCGGACCCTCTTCTCTTGCGGATCCGAGCGGCGACCCGACTTCTCCTCTTTTTCCCTGCTCGATCCGATCACCATTTCCTCGAACCCCGGGCTCCGTGGATTCCCTGTAGATCCGAGACCCTCGCTCGGGGTGGGTTTTGGGGATCCGAGTTGTGAGCTGCTTGCCCGACCTTCGTCTTCTCGGACCCCTAGCCATATTTAACCTCGCCTCCAGCAACCCATTTCACGCATCTTTGGTCCTCCCCCTTGACGTCTGTGACCTCCTCCACCTCGCCTGAGTGACAGCGGAGCGAGAGGGAGTAGCAGTGAGGCTCGGGCAGCCAAGAGCCTCTGATCCGGCAACTTTCGCCGCCGTGCACCGCCGCGAGCGCGCCCAGCCTCGGGAACCCGACGATCCCTTGCAGGCAATGGCCCCGGAGCTCCCCGGACTCCAGCCTAGTCGACTACATCCACCAGGTAACTTCTTTAGGCCGTAGGTTAGCGTAGATTTCGATTTTTTGTTTTAGGTTCCTGTAGCTCCGCCGCTCTCTCCTGTCGTCTCCGTCCAACCATTCGCCCATCCAACCACGCCACCACCTTCACGAGACTTCTCTTCACCTTCTCCACCTACCCATCCCCCCGACTCGACCCGGAGCAGGAACCCGATCTTCCTCTTCCGCCGCTCGCCGGAGGACCTCCACACCGACACATCTTCCATCCATTTTGCATTTTGACGGGTTGAGGCAGTTTGCCCTCGACCCAACTTTCTTCCTGTGCAAGGTAGATCGTCAGGAGGGCCTCATCTGGAGGCCAACAGCTCAGGCACAGGCGCTCCAGGTCTTCACCGTCGCAGGAGCTCTCCAAAGCTCCTCGTCATCATCGGAGCATTGCATTAGCTGCGGGACACCTTGGAGGAGCTACTCCGCATCTCAGAAGAAGCAGAGGAGGTTCGTCGCGCACACATCAGGCCGACGAAGTTCGCCGACCATCTGTTCTTCCTGGACCTCTTCCAGCCGTCCGTTCCGTCCTCCAGCTTCAGATTCACTCAGAGCCGTTGATTTGAGGAGTTACTCCACCGTCAGATTCTGTGGAGGCGCGATGGGGACCATTCGTTGTAGATGAAGAGACACAAGTGACTCCAGAGCCGTCCGATCTCCACGTGTCGTCTTCACCACCGTCAGATCGGCTAGGTTTTACCCGCAGCGCACCACCACCGTCAGATCAGCCACGTGGGAGACCCTCAGCCGTCCCATCCGAGCAGGAGTTCTTCGAAGAGGCGCAGCACGTTTGCAGCCGTTGGATACACCATGTGGGAGCTTCCCAGCTGCTCGATCGCGTCGAGGGGTCCCTTTGTTGTGCGCCGCGCTTCCTCGACCGTCAGATCCAGCACGTGGCGCGCATCCGGCCCTCGACATTTAATAAAGGGTAAATTTCTCTTAGGCCCCTCTAGTTTTCGCATTTATTATCTAGTCCTGTAAATATTTTAGAACTTTATTTTAGTTGGGTGTATTTGCATAGTGGACCTTGTCTCTTCAGGTAATTGCTTTTATACCCCTGTATGTAGTGGTACACGTGCTTCGACACGTGACTTCGTGGGTTATTTGCATGTATAGGCCTTATGTTCTAGGGTGTTAATGAATGAACTTATGTTTTTAAAATTTGCAGAAATGCCCCTGTGAGTGTTGAATTTATGCATGTGCTTCATATCGTGGGCTTTTTATACTTTTACCCCTGGACTTTTAGTACGTGTTACTATTTAGTCCAGGGACTTAAGTTTTCTTGCAAATAGGTCCCTGAGTGCCCAGGTCACGCGGCTTGCGCGTGAGTTCTTGGAGAAATTGCACCAGACCCCCTGGAACTTGTTTTAATTGCATTTAGGTCCCTATGTACTGTGTCCTTGTGTTTGATTTTAATAAAATAGCAAACCTACTCCAAATTTAATGAAAATTGGACATATGGCTCCTACCATGGTGTAAAATTTTTCTCTAATTTTTGGAAACATTTCTGAGTATTTTTGATATTTTTAAAAATTAAAAACACGCAATTTTCTTACTGTCTAGTTTAAAAATCACAAAAAAATATTAAATTAACTTTAAAAATTACAAAAAAAATAGATAGTGTTTGCTTTGTGTTGTTTGATTTTCTGACCAATTTTGGTCATTTGTAGATTTACAAAACCTATAAAAATTACAAAACCACTAAAAACTCATAAAAATTCTAATAAATAAAAGAAAAATAAAAAATTAATAAAACCAGTGCCAAAATTTTCCTTGTATTTTCTACTTTACAGGAAACATACCTTTAGACCTTGACAGGGCCATTTTGCATTTATGTTGGCCCTCCAAGTCTGACTGGACAGTGCCTTTTTTCAGCCTTATTTGATTTTTATAAAATTCCCTAAAAATCAAAAAACCCCAAAAATTAACCATAAAAATAAAAAAAATATAAAAAACATAAAAACATTTTTGTTTGAATTTTTGGAATAATTTTGAGTAGTTAAATAATTGTATGTAGTTGCTTGTTTCCGTGTTTTCCTTATTTTCTTTATTATTTGAAAATCCAAAAAAATCTAAAAATATTAAAAATCCACCAAAATATTTGTCTTTTATTCTTCACTATTTTTGACTACTTTGTAGGCCGCAAGGACATTACGTGCTCCCTGAGTCTGACCCTGGTCGCTATACCATGCTAATCTAATAGCCAGGGCCACTATTGAGCTTGTTTGATTTTTATTCTGTTTTGGTGGTCTGATCCCTATTTTCTTGTTGAGTTGATTTATCTCTTGATCCGGGTCGCAACGACCCTTTGAGTGATTATTTTATCCTGGATTGATTGAGATTTTTCGGCTTATCAGAATGGCGCCGTTGCCAGGGAGCACGGCTTAGTAGTCGTAGTTGATTTTTCCGCGGTTTTATTTTTCACGACTTTTTGTGCATATTTTTGTATATATATATATATATTTGACCTGTTTATGTATTTATCTGGTCTGACACTCTGTTTACTTTCTTGCGAGGGCCCGAGGATCGAGGCGGTTTCTTCGGAAGCCGACACAACCGCGAGAGTCGGAGGCGGCTCTCTTCTCTACAGAGCCGCAGGAGAGCGTGAGAAGCGAGCAGGAGTGCGGGAGCTGCGGAATAGCCGCGAGTTCAGTTTAGTTTAGATTAGACTTTATTTCAGCATTATTTGAATTGTTGTAATAATACAGGGACCAGAGACAGAGACTTAGATTCTCGGGGTTTGTTTCGCCGAGCACCGGTGTGCTCGGGGGACCCCCTTAGCTAGTTCGGTTTTCTTCACGGCTTTTTCATGCGGCTTTGTTTTCCTTACTGCCTTTTCCGATTTCACACAGTTTCTCGAGCTCCTAGCTTTAGGATTTTCTGCTTGATTGTGACGTAATTCATAGGATCCAAACACCCTAATATAATTGCTTGTTCCTATAGTGCGGTAATTGGACCTATAATAAAAAAATTAATAAAATAGCTGTTCCATCACCTCCGAGCCTACGCACCGCAAGCCTGCCCCGTTAAGCGCTACACCTGAACTCGATCTGTCGAGAAGAGGAGGGGTGGGTCTAGACCGAACTCTCTGGATTGGAGGCTGATGGTCGGCTAGCCGTTCTTTCGAGTAGCACTGCTGTTTAGGGACTCGATTTTCCGCTTGCACCATTTAGGTAGTTTATTTTCTGTCTTTCAATTCTGCGCAGATCATCTTGCATGTAGACTGCTGGAGTCAGGTACGCATCTCTTACTCTGCATGCATCATTGATTTCATCGCGCATCGGCATTTTCGTCTTCTCCCCCTGTTTTGGACTTAATAACCAGGAGAACCGAAAAAATTCATTAGGCGATTTGTTTGATAAATGAATAATACCTAAAAAGGAAAACAATAAAATTTGGGACTGCTAATCACACTTGACCTAAAAGACACCACACTGAAAAAATTTGTCTTGGGGAGAGTAACCCCCTCCTTGTTTGGTTTGGATGAGCGAGAGAGTGACCCGCACCTTAGGATAGAGTCACATCCGAATTTTTCTCGACTGATTACCGGCTCTTCTGTACAGGACAGTCGGTTGAGAAATATTTGGATTCCTATTTAACTCGCGTAATCGCTCTGATAGACTGAATGATCACCTAAAATAAAATTGATAAGAGAAGTGACCGATCCCTTTCGGTCTTCAGCTCGTGTACGTAGGTGAATCGGGGGTTTGCTTTTTCATCTTGTGTGATCTCCATATCCCTTCTGCTTTGCCTCTTCTTCTTCTCCTTCACCCCTGGATGATGGATCCCTCTCACCTCGAGCCGACTCTTGCGGCTTTTTCTTCACCATCTGACCATCAGTTCAGTCCACCTTCTAGGGAGGTCGGATCTCCGACCAACCTCCCGCTCCCTCCCTCCCATCCCATTCATTACTCTGGACATGCTACGCTTGACGTCCGAGGATACCAGACAGAGCAGATGCGAGACCCGGACGAGGCCATTGCTGAGTTGAGTGTGCACTCTGTTCGTGATCAGAGAGAGCAGTGGAGATCATCAGATAGATCCTATTCCATATTGATGGAGGAGCAGATAACACAGGGAGCTCAGTCAGCTTCTACACTACGTCCATTCAGTTTGGATTTGGATTACATTCAGCGACTGCCGACATTTTCAGAAGAGGCGCACGAGGAGCCTTATCTTCACCTGTCCGTATTCGAGGAGTTTTGCAGAGCACAGAGATATTCAGATATCACTACAGAGGATCTGATGAGGAGGATCTTCCCATTCAAGCTTCACGAGAGAGCCATGAGATGGCACCGACGATTGGGGAGGACATTCGATACATGGGGAGAGCTACGCCAAGAGTTTTTACAGAGATACTTTCCCCCGAGTAGATCAGATTTGATGCGGTCTTTGATCACCGGATTTTCAGTTGACCCCAGGAGCCATTGCAGGAGGCATGGCCAAGGTTTCTTGACCTTTTGAGGAGATTTCCAGATCACGGACTTCCACTGACAGACTTGATAGAGATCTCCATGAGGGGGATGACCGTAGAGCAGATAGCACTGGTGATTACCACATGTGGCGGTTCACACTGCAGTTCCGACCTTCACTTACTGGATATCATCTCGAGGCTACTTTCACAGAGATCATCTTCGCAAGATGTTGTAGTCGGGACAACACATGCGGACGATGCAGTACCAGTGCGGTGTGTCACTTTACAGGATGAGACAGTTTCTACACACCAGTCCGAGGACTTGGAGTGTACAACACCACTGACAGAGGAGATGACTGCGATAGCAGAGGTTCGGACCCAGAGTCTACTCAACTTCCCGTTGGTCTTCCAGCTAGAGTTCGAGGCAGCCCCAGAGTTCCCAGTCGACGAATCTTGGATATCAGATCTTCTGATACTCCAGGAATCGGAGGAGCCCCCGCTACTACAGCCATTGAGTCTGGCACTTCAGTTTCCAGTCCCGAAGGAGTCAGCTTCCTTTCTGCAGAGATACTTCTTGAATGCAGACAGCTACCACGACTCAGCCCAGCAGCCACAGCTCGATGAGGGACACCACTTTGAGAGTACAGACACAGAGAGTCCCATATTCGAGTCTTTTGTCCTCCACTCCGACGAGATAGACACCTTTGCTGAGGACTAGTTGGCAGCCAGCATAGCCGCAAAGCAAGGATCAGCCGCAGACACTTTGCCAGCCTCCGCGGTGTTGACTAGTACCTTCTCCTGCTTCCAGATTGTCGATAGCCAGATTTCAGATGATGACGCAGCCTGGTGCACCGAGTGGATATTTCACAACAGCGCAGATGCCTATCTAGATCCTGATCCTCTACTATACACCTCTGATCTTGCATTTCTCCCCGAGGGTTATCTGCGGGAGGATGCCACGCACGATGTGTACTCGGTTTCACCTTCTAAGAGTGTTTCCGATCTGGCAGAACACGAAACCGAGTCTTGTGATTATTCTGATTCTGATATTCTCACCTCGACGACCCTCGCGAGGATGAGCCCATTCTAGAGATATTCGATGATCTGCCCGACTTACTTCTATTTCATTCATCGGATATCAGTCTTCTTAGAGAGTCTCCTGATCTTGATTATCCACACTTCTTTGAGACAGTGATTGATGTGGAGGATTCCATGACTGATCCATCCTTCTCCACGTTTGACTTCTTCGGCTCCACACTTCCACTCCAGTCTGATCCCGAGCCGATGATTTCTTTTGTGCTACCGGATCCTGATCACTTACTTCCATATCCTTGGCCGGTAGCAGACACCCGTTTGATTGCATACCTGGGTGTCTTTGTTTACACTTTGCAGTTCGTTGCTGTTCTCATACCAAGACTGCGACGACAGTACGGCATTCGACTTACAGATGCCGTCCTGAACCTTGACACCGCTTTATCCTAGCCTTTGCGCCCAGCTAGGGGCGTAAAATCTAACGCTTGTTGAGAGGCACCTCAACATTGTACCCTTTTTGTATATACATGTTTTGTCTTATTTTGATCTTTCTGTCTTCCGTGTTTGTTTTCACCCCAGGTCTTGCTTAGGATTATCTTTGCTATACTTAGGATACACCTCATCCTAAGTATAGGGGGGTGGAAACACCGGGTTGTTCATATCGTTCTGTTTCATCACTCCTGTTGTTACCTATACTTAAGGTTCTTCACCTTAAGTATAGGGGGAGTGATGACCCTCCTTCTTGTATATATCTGTTTTCTTCGTGTCTTGCTACCCCTGTTTTGCTACCTATACTTAGGGATATTTCACCCTAAGTATAGGAGGGGTAGGACCTGTACATCCTCCACTCGGTTTTCCCTTTGTGAACAGCCTGCTATACTTAGGATTATTTGATCCTAAGTATAGGGGGAACAGCCGAGATCCTCTTGATTTCTGTTCTTTCATTCATCTCTGTATCTAGCCATTCCTTTTCACTTCTCTATACTAAGCACGAGTTATGTCTTCTTCATCGCTCTTGATCACTCTGAGGACATCGTTCGAGCTAAGTATAGGGGGTGTGTGTATATTTCATATATACTTTAGCCATAACTCGTACTTTGTGTGAGTGTGTGAATAAATAAAAATGGCTAAAAACCCATAAAATTTAAAATTTTTCTCCCTTGTATATAAAATTCATTTTGTACATACCTATTTATTAATAAAAATTATTTTTGTACAAATGATTGTAAAATGATTTGTGTAAAGGATTTGTAAATATGTGTATATCAAAATTATGTATATAGTACAAAATTTTTCCAAAATGTTTTGAAAATCAAAAAGTTTGCAAAAACCTTGTGTAAATGATTGTAAATTTTTGCAAAACTTGCATTCATGCATACATTCATGGTTTCAAAACATTTTTCAGAAATTTTACATATTTGTAAAGTCACATTTGTAAATAGCATCTTTATAAATACTTGTATAGTTTTTCCTGGATCATAGTTGACATTTAAACTAGCCTGGAATTAAATTGGGAAATGGAGCTTGATTAAGATCTTAATCCACCTAATTCTAAGAGGAACCTTATAGGGCTTAGGGTTAAGGCTTTTCAGGTCCATTAGGACTTAATTCTTTGAGTCCACTAGGCTATGAGCATATGTCATCTTGAGAAGCCTAAGTAGAGCACTTAACAACACACGCATGACTTTTAGAGACAATGGCTTGACTTGCACCAACACTTTACACATAGCTCTCCACGGATGAGGTGGTGAGGAGGCAGTTTCCTTTGGCTTGGGGTAGCATATGAGGGTAGTACTTCTAGGCGGAACCTCTCTTCTTCTTCTAGTGAAGGAAGTGCGTCTCAACTTGGTCTAGTGGTGATGAAGTCTAAAGACAGTAGTCGTGGGTTGCAATAAAGCTTCAAAAGAGGGATAGTCTACTGGCTCAAGAGGAAAAACTCCTTGTATATATGCTGCACCATGTAGATATGTTGTATAGTTGCATATGAAAAAAAATGTGCAAAAAGAAAAGAACTCCAAAAAAGTGGTGGGTCGGATTGAAAATTTAATAATCCCACCGGAGTGTATATAATCAAATAAAGCAAAAGCTTATGGTATACATGTTACATCTCATGAAGCTTGCAGCGGGAGACTCAGCTACACTGGTTAGAGCTCCCAAGGATACATGGCTACACTGGCCATGGTCCATTCTCTTCTTCCCCATCTTCTTGAGCCGGTTGCACTTGAACTTAGAAGGGAATACCCCGCTTCTCGAGGAAAGAGTTGCTAGACCGAGGCATTAGAGTTACCAGATTGGGGGAGGTTGTTTCTTTGTTACTTCTGAGGTGGGGAGCTACATATCACTTACACTGCATGGAAAGATTCATGGTCATTAGAGTTTGTATATGTAGACTTGTTCTGATCTGGTTTATTGAGGAGTCTTGTCCATAGATTGGTGGAACTTAGAGGCTGTTGAGTTTTAAGCTTAAGTCCAAATAAGGTTCCGATACATTAATAATCCAAAGATCTGATCGAGCTCCATATTTCAATTTAATGAAGGCAAGTTTAATAATCAGCCTTAATCCATGTATATTCTCCTCTTTTTCTTTTTCTTTTTCTTTTTCACTTCTTTTTCAAATAAGTGTTTGCTAAGGGACTAGCAAAGTTAAGTATAGGGGGGTGATGAATACCCATTCATCACTCTTTATTCTTATATTTTAGCTACAAAAACCTTTGCGAATACCTGTATCTACATGTAAATACAAATAATTACCAAAGTGCATGCATTGTATAAAGTTTAATAATTAGCATGTTTTTGCGCAAAAATAAAAGAATAAAGAGACAAAAGAAAAAGAGGGAGATATTTAGAATAAATATTGAGCGACCTAATCCCAAGGGAGGGCTCAGCATGGGCCTGACCGCATAAAAACCCAAGTAGAGAGAGATAAGGAAGCTCATATGTGTATATACCTGTAAATAAATAAATAAAAATATTTTCCTCTAAAAATAAAAATAAAAATGGATGGTATATATCTGTAAATATTTGTAAATACAAAATCAAAATAAAAATAGAAAAATTGAAAAGAAAATAAAAATAATATTCCTTGTACATATTCACCATGTATATGAGACCACACATGTATTTATTTTACCCCTATAAATAAATAAATAAAAATCCAATAAAATATGTACATATTCCACATTCCATAATGTAAATAAATAAAATAAAAATTACAAAAATAAAAATAAAATAAAAAGACATAAAATAAAAATCAAAACCTACATTGTATATATACCATGTATGTATATAAATAAAAGTATTTATTTAACCCTTGTACATAATTAATAAAAATAAAATAAAAATATCATATTAGCTCAAATTTTACCTATAAATAAATAAAATATAAAATTGGAACAAAAAAATAATAAAAGTTTTTGAAAAATCACAAAAAATAGGTTTGGGGTTTATTTAGTTATTTTACAAGTCCAGACTAAGAATCCCTAAAAATAGCCAAAGAAAATACATAAAAAATGAAAATCAAAAATAAAAAATACATATGTATATACATGTATATAATAATAATATTTTGTAAATATTTAAATTATATATCAGAAAAATAAATAAAAATCACTAAAAATAGTTTAAAAATAAATAAATATTTTTTACGTTTTGAGTTTTTCGAAAATAAGTCATTTACTATTTTTAAACAATTTTTTAATAATTAAAAAACGGAATAATTTGATTGGTCCACAGGGGATTGTTGACCCTGGTCAACTTCCCCCGTGGACCCTCTTCCCTTGCGGATCCGAGCGACGACCCGACTTCTCCTCTTTTTCTCTGCTCGATCCGATCACCATTTCCTCGAACCCCGGGCTCCATGGATTCCCTGTAGATCCGAGACCCTTGCCCGAGGTGGGTTTTGGGGATCCGAGTTGTGAGCTGCTCGCCCGACCTTCATCTTCTCGAACCCCTAGCCATATTTAACCTCGCCTCCGGCAGCCATTTCACACATCTTTGGTCCTCCCCCTTGACGCATGTGACCTCCTCCATCTCGCCTGAGTGACAGCGGAGCGAGAGGGAGTAGTAGTGAGGCTCGGGCAGCCGGGAGCCTCTGATCCGACAGCTTTCACCGCCGTGCGCCGCCGCGAGCGTGCCCAGCCTCGGGAACCCGACGATCCCTTGAAGGCAATGACCCCGGAGCTCCCTGAGCTCCAGCCTAGTCGACTACATCCACCAGGTAACTTCTTTAGGCTGTAGGTTAGCGTAGATTTCGATTTTTTGTTTTAGGTTCCTGTAGCTCCGCCGCTCTCGCCTGTCGTCTCCGTCCAACCATTCGCCCATCCGACCACGCCACCACCTTCACAAGCCTTCTCTTCATCTTCTCCACCTACCCATCCCCCCTGACTCGACCCGGAGCAGGAACCCGGTCCTCCTCTTCCGCCGCTCGCCGGAGGACCTCCACACCGACGCATCTTCCATCCATTTCGCATTTTGGCGGGTCGAGGCAGTTTGCCCTCGACCCATTTTTCTTCCTGTGCAGGGTAGATCATCAGGAGGGCCTCATCTGGAGGCCAACAACTCAGGCACAGGCGCTCCAGGTCTTCACCGTCGCAGGAGCTCTCCAGAGCTCCTCGTCATCATCGGAGCATTGCATTAGCTGCGGGACACCTTGGCGGAGCTACTCCGCATCTCAAAAGTAGCAGAGGAGGTTCGTTGCGCGCACATCGGGCCGGCGAAGTTCGCCGGCCATCTGTTCTTCCTGGACCTCTTCCAGCCGTCCGTTCCGTCCTCCATCTCCAGATTCACTCAGAGCCGTTGATTTGAGGAGTTACTCCACCGTCAGATTCTGTGGAGGCGCGATCAGGACCGTTCGTTGTAGATGAAGAGACACAAGTGACTCCAGAGCCGTCCGAGCTCCACGTGTCGTCTTCAACACCGTCAGATCGGCTAGGTTTTACCCGCAGCGCACCACCACCGTCAGATCAGCCACGTGGGAGACCCTCACCCATCCGATCCGAGCAGGAGTTCTTCGAAGAGGCGCAACACGTTTGCAGCCGTTGGATACACCACGTGGGAGCTTCCTAGCCGCTCGATCGCGTCGAGGGGTCCCTTTGTTGTGCGCTGCACTTCCTCGACCGTCAGATCCAGCACGTGGCGCGCATCCGACCCTCGACATTTAATAAGGGGTAAATTTTTCGCAGGCCCCTCTAGCTTTTGCATTTATTATCTAGTCCTGTAAATATTTTAGAACTTTTATTTTAGTTGGGTGTATTTGCATAGTGGACCTTGTCTCTTCTGGTAATTGCTTTTATACCTCTGTATGTAGTGGTACACGTGCTTCGACACGTGAATTCGTGGGTTATTTGCATGTATAGGCCTTATGTTCTAGGGTGTTAATGAATGAACTTATTTTTTTAATATTTGCAGAAATGCCCCTTTGAGTGTTGAATTTATGCATGTGCTTCATATCGTGGGCTTTTTATACTTTTACCCCTGGACTTTTAGTATGTGTTACTATTTAGTCCAGGGACTTAATTTTCTTGCAAATAGGTCCCTGAGTGCCCAAGTCACGCGCCTTGTGCGTGAGTTCTTGGAGAAATTGCACCGGACCCCCTGGAACTTGTTTTAATTGCATTTAGGTCCATGTGTACTGTGTCCTTATGTTAGATTTTAATAAAATAGCAAATCTACTCCAAATTTGATGAAAATTGGACACGTGTCTCCTGCCATGGTGTAAAATTTTCTCTAATTTTTGGAGACATTTCTGAGCATTTTTAATATTTTTAAAAATTCAAAAACACGCAATTTTCTTACTGTCTAGATTTAAAAATCACAAAAATATTAAATCAACTTTAAAAATTACAAAAAAACTAGATAGTGTTTGCTTTGTGTTGTTTAATTTTCTAACCAATTTTGGTCATTTTTAGATTTATAAAACCTATAAAAATTACAAAACCCCTAAAAACTCATAAAAATTCTAATAAATAAAAGAAAAATCAAAAAATTAATAAAACCAGTGTCTAAATTTTCCTTGTATTCTCTACTTTACAGGAAAATTACCTTTAGACCTTTACAGGGCCATTTTGCATTTTAATTTGGCCCTCCAAGTCTGATTGGACAGTGCCTTTATTTTTCAGACTTATTTGATTTTTATAAAATTCCCTAAAAATCAGAAAAACCCCAAAAATTAAACAAAAACATAAACAATATAAAAAACATAAAAACATTTTTGTTTGAATTTTTGGAATAATTTTGAGTAGTTAAATAATTGTGTGTAGTTGCTTGTTTACGTGTTTTCCTTATTTTCTTTATTATTTGAAAATAAAAAAAAACTAAAAATATTAAAAATCCACCAAAATATTTGTCTTTTATTCTTCACTATTTTTGACTACTTCGTAGGCTGCAAGGCCATTAGGTGCTCCCTGAGTCCGACCCTGGTCGCTATACCAGGCTAATCTAATAGTCAGGGCCACTATTGAGCTTGTTTGATTTTTATTCTGTTTTGGTGGTCTGATCCCTATTTTCTTGTTGAGTTGATTTATCTCTCGATCCGGGTCGCAACGACCCTTTGAGTGATTATTTTATCCCGGATTGATTGAGATTTTTCAGCTCATCAATACCTAATCAGGAAATTAATGCTTATAAATCAGAGATCAAAATACCTAATTAAAATCTACAAGAAATTAGCTTTCCATGATGTATCTAGTTGTAAAGATTGGACTTAGGTGCCGATAATGGCAATTAAATCAAGATAGAATGAACAATGATCTTATTTGATTACTAAATGAATCCAAACTCATCAATTCAAAGAATAAAGCATATCATTCGAAATATAATGGAAAGAGTTTTTCACCAAGATCAATTTCAGTAAAAATAAAGTCCATATGCTCAAGTTATACAAGTAATAATACATAGTCTTGATTGTAAAGAAGATATATAAAGTAAGTAACAAAACATCACAAACCTGTCCAAAATAGACTAAAATTCGAATATATAAAGTTGGAGGGGCTTATTTATAAAGATCTAAGCGTGTAGGGACTTCTTTACAAATTTGAGGAGTTATCATGGCTCGATTGCAATTAGCCTAGGCAACATGTGATGGGACGTGTGAGGTAACTTTGGCTCTACGCTCGGCTACTAACATATCCGGGTCGGGGTGCTTCGACTTCTTCGAGCAAGGTGCAGTTACTCCAAGGCTGAAAGGACCGAGAGTAGCCTTGGGTATGTTGTGGATCGTAGGATCAAATTTAGGATATTTGATCCAATAACATCGATTACTCCTCTTCAAAGCTCCTCCTTGAGCGACAGCATGAAGGCTGGGCTCCGACGAACGTCTTGCTATTCCTCATTCATCCTCATGTGGATCTAAAGGTTGGAGACGTATGCTGGAACTCGAGGGAAGTCAGGACAGAGGCAGAGAAGAAGTGGGTGGCTGGAGATCAATATCGATGAGAGCTCATCGGAGGTGGAGCTCGAGAATACATATGCAGTGAAGCCTTTGTTCAATGAAGTGGATAAGTACCTACAATGGTTAGCAACATAGCCGAAGCACTGGGGTGTTGAGGGAGTGAAATGAATGAGAATGGAGGGATGTCAGAGTGACTCGAAGTGGATCCCTAAATGAGTTCTTCACTTGAGAAGATGAAGAAAAGATCAAATCTAGCGAAAATCTGGAGAAGGAGGGAGATGAAATCGAAGTGTGCACATGAAAGGGGGGATGTCTGGCAATGGTGGAGTATGATTAAATCAATGTGAGGATGTGTCTGATGATCGAATTAAAATGGAGAAAATATGAAGAGAAAGAATTGGGATCAACCTGGAAAATGAAGAAGGAAGTCAATGCGAAACTAGAAGCCAGGACTGGAGCTTTGGAAGCTCCTGATCTTTGCTTGACATGCACAACAAGGGTGTGGAGCTCGAGCAGTGGTGGAAGGTATTGCGACATGACTGCGATGGTTGTGGATCTCACCGAAGTTAAAAATCGGTCTTCACTTTACTTTACTCTCTTTCACTGTCACTGGATGGAGGAAGAAGACCGGAGGAAACTCATACAAGGGTAGATAATGGTCAACTGTCATCCTCCTTCATGTTTTGTGAAAATTACAGTTAGGTGAAAGGTGATGGTTTCAACCACCAAAAATTTAACATGTCGATGCGGACATCCACGGATAGAGGGTTGCCGAAGAAGAGGGACGAAGGGGCTATAGAATGGCATCGAAGCGAGGAGTAGAGGACACGTATAAATGGAGCGGTTAATCGGTGAATGGACATCAGTGAAAGGTTGCGTCAGAGGTGGGGGAATGATGAGCGCCCAAGCGACACAGGTTAGGGAATGAAATAAACAGAGGGTCATTGCGACTCGGATCATAAGGCTTGAGCTCAATAAGAAAAATCAAGACCACAATCAAACAATCAAATCACAAAATCAATGTCAGCGATTTCTGCTTACCTGGTATAGCGACCAGGGTAGAACACAAGGAGCACGAGTAAAACCTACGAAGTAGTCTTAATCAGAGAAACAAAGACCTATTTTTGTAATTTTTAGTTTTGCAAATTTTTATATTTTCAAAGTAAGGGACTAAAACAAGCAAATAAGCAAACAAGCACAAGCTAAGTTTTTTTCAATTTTTATTAAGACTAAAAATGCTCAAAATTCAGAAATAAAAATAGTTTTATATTTTTCAAATATTAAGATTTTTTGGTGATTTTCTAGGATTTTTCTATTTTTTATGGTTTTATAAAAATCAAACAAAGACAAGAATGGAAAACATTATACAACCTAGACTAAAAGGAAAATTTAAAATACTAAAGTGCCCTAATGTCCTGGTTGTAATCTTTATGAGAAAGTAGAGAAAAATATCTAACAACAGAAACTAGACTCTTATTTTTTTTATTTTTTAAGATTTTTTTAATGATTTTTAAGAATTTTTAAGAATTTTAAATTTTTTAGAGTTTTATAAGGAATATTGCCACAAAAATGCTACTGAAATCAAAACATACAGCAACAAGATTACAATAATTTTTTAAATTTTTAAAACAATTTTTATGTTTTTTATGTATTTTATAAAATAGATAAAACACATTTTCGGGTTTTTGATTTTTAGAAAATATCAAATGAAACCATATTAATTCACAAAAATTACCATAAATATTATGTGTTAGAAGGAGATAACAGTAATTTTATGGAATTTTTGGAGTTAATTAGGTACTTGTTTGATTAAAAACAAGACACACAACAAGCAAGCACCTAGATGCAATTAGACTAAAGTTTCCAGACCAATAGATAACATGGATAAGAGGCTCAGGGTCAATATTGCAAAATATCCAGGATATTCGATTCGATAAAATAGCTAAAACTTTTAGTTCTTGCACTGCTTCAATGATTGATTGCCCTCGTATGCATGTCTACTTGACCTAGAAGCAAAAGCTAGTTTTCACAAACAAAAAAAATCAATCGACCAATACCCATTGTTTAGCACTTCCTGATTTCCCAAAATTTTCGTGGTCGACTATGATGCCTCATACATTGGAATAGGTTTGTGAAATTTAGGAGGACATCCCATTGACGTTTTATTGAGAAGTTGAATGAGGTTCAAGCAAGATATTCCACATACGATGTTGAATTTATGATGTGGTGCAATTCCTTAAGAATTGGATGCATTACTTAATTCAACATGAATTTGTCCTTACCTCTGATCTTGAGGTATCACGTATCTGAACTCCTGGAAGACGCTTAACAAATTTCATGCAAAATTGGTCAATTTCCTCCAAGAATATACCTTTCAACACAAGCACAAGTTCGACATCTTGGATCGACTGGCTAATGCATTAAGTATACATACCCATGTCTTGGTCACTATGGTGTAGACACGACATGATTCGTCACTCTTAAAGTTTTTTATCCTATTAATCTTGATTTTGACTCCATTTTACACAGAATGTATCCACCTACATTCTTAAAATGATGGATTTTTATTTAAAGCAAATCAACTTTGCATTCCACCACTTCACTTTATGAGAAACTCAGTTCAAAATCGTGCACCGATGGTTGTGATGAATACTTTTGACGACCGTGGAAGGATGTTAAGTAATTTGGACAAAAATGTTAAACATGTCAAAAATCCAAATGATATAAACAGAACACTAGACTATATCATCCCCCCTCCTCCCAATCCCTTTGTAACCTTGGGAAGACATTGGTATGGATTCTATATTTTTTGAGCTTACCTTTCATGATTAGAAAAGTTGGTCCTATTTTTGTGATGGCAGTTAAATTATCTAAAATGATAAATTTCATTGCGCGGGGAAAATTTTAAATACATCTCATATCGCTGATTTACTTTTTGATGATGTTGTTCGACTGCATGATGTTTCTCGTTCTTTTATATTTGATCGTGACACGGGATTTTTGTGTCATTTTTGGCGCATGCTTTGATCTTGCCTGGGCATTTCTTGTAACATAGCACCGCTTGTCATCCACAAGAAATTGACAAACCAAAGTAGTTAATTGATCTTTAACGAATTTATTACGATGCCTTACACATGACTCTATAATCAAAATCAAATGAAATTTGATTCTTCCTTAAATCAGAGTATGTGTGTAACAATTTCATTAATAAATCCATCAACACAATCACTATTTGAAAATGTGTATAACTTTTACATCCCTCAATTTCTAACTTTTGTACCCATTACCTTGCATGGTACGTATAAAACTGATATGAAATTGTATCAGATGCGAAAATATCCGCATCCGTTTTCCACATTGAAAGTGGTATAAGAGAAATCAAAATAAAGTAAGAATATTAGATATATTTATTTTATACCAAGTGTATCAAACATAACTAGAAAATACAACTATATCAAATTACTGAATTTAATATATACATATTGAGATCAACAGTAAGGGCAAAAGTGCTCATTAACAATATATTAGATCTTTTTTTTTGAAAAAAAGGTTTGTATTATTTAATTAGCACATGAAAATTTGTAACAAGTTGGGGGGATGCATGTAGCATCCCAGTTGCCAATTACATGATTCTTGGAAGCAAAGGATGAGAGTATATGTGCGTGAACTACATTAATACTGGGGAGAAACCTGATTTGAATATTGTGATGGCGTGCCAGGGTCCTTTGGCATTCTTCTATTCTTCTTTTGGTCCTCCAATCCAGTTTAGAGGTTCCATTGATTTGATCAACCATTTCCTTGTTATCTGATATGATCTGCACTAACTTTCCGCAATACGTTGTGGCCATTTGAAGACCTTTATGAATAGCTGAGAGCTCAGCCTCATTAACTGAAGTATCGTTTGTAGAGAAGGATGCATCCATGAGAAGATCATCGTTTGATTTGAAAGCAATGGCACTGTTATAACAATATCTGGCAGAAAATGCAGCATCTACCTCGATGGATATTTCGAAACAGTCCTCCGTTTGATCCACTACATTTAGTTTGCTCACTGAGGGAGTACTTGGACTATGAGCATAATAGCCTTGGATGAGTTGATTAGCAATCTGAGTCGGACTGAAGGGTTGATTCCTGAACTTCTTGTTACATCTTGCAATCCATATTTGATGTAGTAGTAAGCAAGCCTTGGTAAAGGGGTTAGGGGAGGAATCACTGTGCATATCGAGAGAGAACACAAAGCTGATACAATATATTAGATCTTGATCACATTCATTTGCACAAAAAAATCGGTTGCACAAAAAAATCGGTCGTAAATGTAACTATTGATATCTTGCATCAAATATACGAAAAATTAACTTCTTTCAGTTTTTTTTCTCCGCCGCCTAAGGCGGCCTAAACCCTACCCGTTTTGCTCCGGGAGACCCTCTTCCCCCCTGCTTCTCCCTCGCCCTCGACGCCGCCGTCGACACTTCACCGTCGCCCCTCCGATTTCCCTCTGCCTTCAACTCTGCCTTCTCATCTCCATCACCACGCCGTGATCAACACCTCCTTCACCCCGCTTATCCGCTGCCGCCAACACCACCCGCAACCCTGCTCCCGTCCGTGCCGCCAACGCCACAGCTCGAACTCGACGTGCTTCTCGTGGCCGCTGTCCTCGATCAGGACCGAGGCTTGCACCGTTCTTCCGGCTTGTTGGGTAACGAGTGCTGTCTTCAACCAAGTCTTGCTTATCCGAAAAACTTTTCTTTTACTTATTTTTTTCCTGTTCTGTGGACAGCTGATCATTATCCATTCTCAGATTTACTTAAAAGACAGTTTATTCATTCAGTTGACTGGTTGTACTGAATCATTAAATCAGCGTTTCAAATTCTCACACAGTACCTTTTTAGGGTCTGTGTTTTCGATTTTATTCAGTTTTGCACGTAGTTGCGTCAGTGATGGAGGCGCTGAAGGTTGCTGACGCGAATCTCGTTATTTACATACATCCCTCCAAATCAAATAGAGTCCAACAAGCCGTTCGTCAGCAGCTCAGCTCTTCCCTCGTCACGTAATATTTCTTTGCTTCATCATACTACTCATTTCAACGCCTCATACTTTGTTTTCGTGAAAAAAATGTCCATGCTCCCACTCATACATGTGTTATTATTGCAAAGTAGTTGAATCTGACACAATTGTGTCTTCCTGCCCACTGCATGATTTCTACAGTCATTTTATGTAGCATGGAATTTAATGTCATTAAACTTAAGGTGACGTGATTATCACACCTGCAACTGAGGTGGGTCTTTTTTCTAGACTTTGATTCTGATGTGCACTGCGTGTCACCAACGATACCCAATACCTTTATTCAGTATTAAAATGACTGGGTATCCTTTGTGGGCGGTGGTAGATGAGGTAGAAATATGGTGGATTAGGGGTACATGGTGTGGCAGCTTGATGGTTGATTCATATGCTTCTTATTCAAGAAGTTGATCTCCGAGCCTTCATTTGATATTATGTTGGAACGTGAAATATGGTAGTTTGACAATCGAAAATTTACATTTTACCGACATCCTACGAGATCTAAAGAAAATGAAAATTATTGCATTAAATAATATTACAAATAATTGATGTATTGAGACTTGATGTGCTTCTTGGTGGTCTATTGCAATGCCTTAGTGTGGTGAATTTGGCGATGCCTTCATCTGCTAACTCCCACTAGGTTGGGGATTGACAATGCAACGACTAGGTAGTATACTAGTATGCTACATGCTAACTCGAGATGGGATCATGCCTCAATGATGGTGTTGTCAGCTTTTTTAAGGGATTTAATAAATGATGTTGTTACTTTGCATTTAAGATGGATGCGTTATATGGATGTTTGGAAATATATCTCCTCATTAAAATATGAGCAAGAGGGTGAGAGTAAGAAGAATGTGATAGGAGGGGGATGTAGGGGATCGGGAAGGGAGGTGTGCTGGAGGGGATAGTGATGGCCACAAATTGAGGGAGTGAGGTGGAGGAAGGTCAAATAGGAACAAGATTTTTGTGTCGGTATATCCCCATGGGAGCGGTAATCACCTATGGTCCCTGGAGTTGTGGCACTAAAGGTTGGCATGTGTTGTCTGCGAATTTGTGATGTGGGGGATGGGGGCACTTCATGCAAGGTTGTCGAGACCCAATCACAAGATTCTATTGTGGCAAGTTCAATCGTGAAAGGAGATTATATCCTCATGATGACGTTTGGGTGGTACAATCAATTGTATGAGAAGTTGCAAGAATATCATGAAGGTGGATCCACCTACACCGATTACCATTAAGTGGGTATCTAATGGTGATTTATCGGACATTGCCATGGATTTCAAGAGGGTTGTTTCTCTCTCCAGTCGGTTAATGGCCACTTCTCTCAAGCAATATGTCATGCCTCTTGATGGTTTGTTGCAATGTCTTAGTGATGCTGATCCCACTAGGTTGGGGATTGGCAATACAACTATTGTGTAGTTCCATGTGTTGAATCGAGATGGGATGATGTCTCAACGATGTTGTTGTCAACTTTTTAAGGGATTTCCCTTATGATGCCGTTATTTTGAATTAATGGCATTTGTCCCCTCATTGTTTATGGTGGTTCCAACATTTATCTTATTGGGATTGTCACCACTAGTGTTTTAAAAATAAAAAATGTAAGACAAATCAATGTGATTTTCTGTATACGAAGTAGGGATGCAAACGGATACGGATATATCCGTATCCGATCCGTCACCGTATTCATTTTATACAGATTTTGACATTCTTATCCTTATCCTTTTTAAAATGGATACGGATATGGATATCATTTCGATATTTGCAAACATCCGTATCCGTATCTGTATATCCGTTTTTGTATATAAATATTGTCATAGATTTATTTTTAACCATATATAACATAATTCTCTACCTCCTTTTACCATATTTATACATTTTTATGATACAAACACATTTAGTAAATTAATATCATGTGTTTTCCATCCAATTCTTATATATTTTAATATCATGGGGTAGGGTTAGGGTTAGGGTTTTGAGAACTCCGGTCTAGGACCGTCGCTCTGATACCATGTTGGGAAAAATAAAAGAGGTGTTTATTCCATGAGCCGTAGGCTCTCTTATATAGGAGAGTAGCCTATGGGTAAATTACATAAGCATACAATTGAAAATAAAAATAACAGAGACACACAGAAAACTACTATATACGTTAACACCTATATCCGTATCCGTACCCGACCGTTTGCTTACGAAGTGCAAGCCTCAAGGAGTTTGAGATTTAAGCCTCGGTTACAGAGTGATGAAATCGATGGATTATATCAGTGTTGCAGAAGTCGGTATTCGGTATTCAGTCGGAGGGATCACTGAATAGAGAATAATCGGTATCCAAACGACTATTCAGAATTATTCATTTTTGTTTTTTTAAATTATTTTAATTTAATAATTATTATTAATATGAACAGATTCTATCAACCAAACAATGAAATCATATATATATATATATCTAAATTGAAATGTTGAAGCGATATCCTTTATTCCCATAAAGAGAATCATTTATTTCAATATATATTCGTTATTAGTTAATGATCCTAATAATGGAATCCATATGTTTCATTAGGGTAGGAAATCAAATAGTCAATAATTCTTTATCGAATGACTATTCATCTATTGTATTTTCAAGTAAGGGACAACGAGAATTTATGGAAAAATGGTGGTTCAATTCAATATCCGGAGTTAGAACACGGATGTGAGCTAAATAGCTCAATGTATAGTCTTGATCCCATTGGGCATACTAGTGAAAATGAAGAGCCCATTATATATGATAGAGAGAAAAATATTTCCAGTTGGCATGATAATCTTATATATTTATACATATATTATCATCAATCAACAAGAATCCAAGATAAAAGTATCCATTAACAACTTACATATACAAAGCTTTGACATTTTTGTTAATATCATGTCAAATGGTAATTCTTGAGAATTTAAAAAATAAAAATAAAAATTCCAGCAGTTAACTACCCGTCGGCCGAATAATCAGACCGACTATTCGGTTAGGCCAACTGTTCGGAGACCCCTCCACCTCATACTCAGACCGAATAGTCTTAGTTAGCCGACTATTGCAACACTGGGTTATATATTTTAAGATACCCAAAAACCCATTTCCCATCTATCTCCCCATGGGTTTTTAATTTAAAAGAAATTTTAAATAGGAAGTTTTTATACTATACACAGGGAAAACAAATAAAAACGGAGTTAAATGTTATATTATATTTAGAGAAAATTTCTAAAGATATAACAAAGATGTACGGAGACTATATATATCAAGATGTAAAACAAGAATGCTCCAATAAGTATGCCTTGATTTCGTGTCATCGCCTCAAAACCATCTTGATCAATTGAGACTATCCTTCTCTTCACTGATTGACTTGTGACTAGTTTGTTAAAACCATGACCAGGTAATCCCTCTACATTGTGGATAATGAGGCCCCTTCGGGCATTGAATTCTTGTTGGCATCTTCTTTGAATAGCAGTAGGCCAACTTCTCAACCTCAATGAAGTTTGTGCATTGTTCCATTTCTATATCTATTTATCTGCACATTAGAGATTAGAAGGTATGCTGAGGATAAGAAATTACTCAAATTTAAGTGGTCCAAAACCCATCTATTATACCAAAATTTCTTTAAACCCAAAATTTCTCTCATATGTACAAATATGAAGTTATACACACACACACACTTATACACATACATATATCAAACTCGAACTTTTATAGAATGAACACGTGTTATGTTCATGTTTGGTTCGTTAATCTATCAAATTAAAATTTGAAGTTCATGTTTAGTTCGTTAAGAATGAATGAGCATTTTTCAAACTATTATCAAACGAACTTTAGTCGAATATGAGCATGTGCAGTTCGATTAGCAGCTCGACTTACCTGCTTGGACTCTTAAGACTTTACCGCAAACATTCTCAGATCATAACCTTTTCTTTCTCTTTTGTGCTGATCCATCTTCGGGCATGATAGTAGATGAGTCGCAGTGACAGTGGGGTTTGGTCACCATACCTCCTGAGAAGGAGGGAGGGCTGGATGTGTTGAGGCTTAGAGAGAGGAATAAAGCATTACTCACGAAGTGGATGGTCAAGTTGTGGGGCTCCTGGCTGGAAAGATGTGCTTTGTAGGCCCCTTTGTGGTATTTGTGATTTCTCAGCTGGGTGTGATATTGCGGTTGGGAGTTGGAGTTCAACTCCTTGTTTCAAAGGGATGCCTCCTTCACCCTGTTAGACTTTGTCGTTACTTGCACTAGATGCTTGGCAATCGAGCATGCTTCACATTCTAAAGGGCTTTATTAGGCACAAGGGGTGCTCTATGTGACCACCTCTTAGTAGTTGGTGCATTCTCGCTTGCACACTCTACTATTTTGGAGCAATGTATGATTACTGCTAATGCTAAGTATTGCAGATTGATTTGGAGATTGAAAGACCTGTCGAGGGTAAAGATCTCATTGTGTCTTTTGCAGCAGTCTAGCTTGATGACAAAGATGCTCAAGGCCCACATCTTTTCATCCCCAGATGCGCTGCCCTTTTTGTCAGGGGGAAGTAGATGACATTGACCACATGTTTTTACTTGTGGTCTGCTGGGGTGGTTTGGCTGGGTATGGGTTTGTCCTGGTTGGACATCTTTTGCATGAAGGGGTTCTGGAGGAGTTTCTGTGAGGCTTCCTATTGTCCGAGAAGTGAATGGGCGTGATCTTTTGTTTTATGGTGGACACTTTGGCTAGCCACTAGAGGTTAGTAGTCATCTAGGAAATTCATAAATCATTAGTACGTTTATAATGACAGCACAACTTGCATTTGGCTATGGCCTTTTGGTATCAATCATCATTTAGTTAACAATGCCTTATTTATTCATAATCTTCTTTGCCTATAATTCAGTAATAGAAAGCAACAATTATGCATTTATTTGAATTATGAGCTGGATATATGTTCATTTTCAGGTTTGATGAAATTTTTGATGGAGTGCTGTTAGCTTATTCATTTGAGTTTCTAAGTAAAAATGCCAAGATTCTTCCTGGGTTAATCCCATATCTTGGCGTGAATATAAAGGCAAAGTTGTTGCTTTTTTCTCCCGAGACGGACATGCTTTTAGGTAATTTGCATTAACCACATCATTTTTTTCTAGAATGGCCAATAGTTAATATGCCAAGTCGTTATGAATAGAAACTATCATTAATTATTATGCTATTGCATTCATCAAAATGTATTGCTTGCTTTTGCCACTATAAGTCTGATATACTACATAAATATCTCCTCCGACTTTTTTTCTTCCTCGGAATTTTCATCCATCATTATTTCATTATTAAACTCAGCCATGATCAGTCTCATGCTTGGGTAAATTGAGGAGGGTTGCACGTTAGGTAGCCGGTAGCCAATGCAAGAGAGACACATTCTTAAACATTAATTTTTTAAGAACATTATCTCAAGACAGTTCGGATCTTTTCAACATGGATTTAAACAAATATTTAGATTTCATTGGGACGTTCTTTACTAGATATGCGTTGCATCGTGCAAATTCATTGAGAAGTTGAAAAGAGCTATTACATCGTTGCCCGGATGTAGTTCAAAATTATCAAGGGTTCTCGCGCGAGGAATGCATGCGAGTAAGTAAGCTAGTTTCGTTTCATCCCCGCCTGGATGCAATCCAAAATTTGTAAGGGTTCTTGCATGATGGACGCATACAAGTAAAGAATTCAGTTCAACAAAGGTTGCAAAGAAAGTTGCGGATATGTAGTTGGAATATTGGTGCTTTGACTGGCAAATCGATGGAAAATGACGAAGATTCAGATACTATGTCTCCAAGAGACAAAATAGGCTGGGGAGAAAGAAATGGAGATCGAGAAGACATGTTTTAAACTTTGATATTTGGATAAAGATAAGGGTAGAAATGGTATTGGAGTGATTGTTCATAAGGATTTGAAGGATTTTGTGGTTGAGGTGCTAAGATTCAGGAGTTGGATTATTTTACTGAAATTGATGCTCGAAGAATAAATTTTGAATATCATCTCAGTCTATGCACCACAAATTGGTTTAGATGAAAGGATTAAACAAGTTTTTTTGGGAGAATTTGGATAAGATTATACAAGGAATCTCAAATAGAGATGATTTGCCTAGGTAGAGATCTTAATGGACATGTGATAAATGATGCTTCATGGTATGCTAGTATTCATGGAGGCCATGGCTTTGGGGATAGAAATTAAGAGGGAAAAGTCATTTTGGATTTTGTAACAACTTATGATCTTTTCACAGCAAACATTCTCTTCAAAAAGAGGGATGGATATTTAATTACTTATAAGAGTAGCTCGACCATAATACAAATAGATTGCTTTGTGATGAGGAGAAGATATCAGTTGTGTTGTAAAGACTGCAAAGTAATCCTAGGAGAGAGTTTGGCAACCCATTATCGCGTGTTAGCTATGGATATGCAAATAAAAGAGTTGGTAAAGAAAAGAATGGTTTTCAAGATCATTAGAACTAGATGGTGAAATCTTCAATTGAAGCAATCAAGCTTCAGTAAGAAGGTTTTGGAAGACTTATCTTGAGACTGTAACGGAAGTGCAAATGAGATGTGAGAGGCGATGGCATCTTGTATTCGAAGGGTAGCCAAAGATGTTAGGCAAGTCAAAGTGTGGAGCTCCAGACTAACAGGAAGCTTGGAGATGGCATTTTGTATTCGAAGGTGTAGCCAAAGAGATGTTAGGCAAGTCAAATGGAGGAGCTGCATGCCAAAAGGAGGCTGGTAGTGGAGTCTAGGGTAAAAGAGAAGCTCAAAATTAAAAGAGCATGCATTAAAGCTATGTCTAAGGATAGAATTGAGGAAACTGTCACAAACTACATAATAGCGAAGAAGAAAGAAAAGAAGGCTGCAAGAGATGCTAAGTCAAAAGCTTATGAAATTTGTACAAAAATCTTGATTGTAAGGAGAGCCAAAAGGATATATTCATATTGGCAAAGCAAGAGAAAGAAAGATCAAAGACCTTTCTCAAGTGAGATGCATTAAGGATTACTAAGGTCACGTGGTTGTTACTCAGAAGGATATAGAGACTAAATGGAAGTAGTATTTCCATAGGCTTTTCATTGGGGAAGGAAATAGAGAGGTTATTTTGGGAGATCTAGCTATCAATGAAAGTTACTTAAAACAATAAGCTATATATGAATATAAAGGAAGTAGAAAGGACTTTGAAGGTTGTGAGACATGGAAAAGGTGTGGGACCTGATGACATTCCTATAGAAGTATGGAGTGTTGTAGGTGAGCATGGTTTGACTTGGTTTACAAATTTATTCAATATTATTTGACGAAGCAAGAAAATGTCTGAAAATTGGAGGAGAAGCATCGCGATGCTTCTTTATAAGAGCAAAGTAAACATTCAAAATTGTTCAAATTACCGAGGTATCAAGATGATGAGTAACACTATGAAAATTTAGGAACATGTGATAGAAAGAAGATTCATGCAAGTTTCCAAAATAAAAGAAAACCGATTCGGATTCATGCACGGTCGCTCAACTATTGAAATAATTCACTTGCTGAGAATGATGGAGATTTATATTCACTAAAAGGAAGAATCTCCATATGATTTTTGATTTGGAGAAGGCTTATGATTTTCTCCCACAGGAGATATTATAGAGAGTTTTGGTGAAGAGATAAGTACATGCCATATACATTAGCCTCATAAAGGATATGTATGATATGGCTTCATCT
The DNA here is from genome assembly GCA_037367405.1 of Ottelia alismoides. Lineage (NCBI taxonomy): Eukaryota > Viridiplantae > Streptophyta > Magnoliopsida > Alismatales > Hydrocharitaceae > Ottelia > Ottelia alismoides. The sequence continues at coordinate 59,923 of JAZKJV010005434.1, forward strand.
TATGTAAGAATCCAGTCTGGGAAGACTGATTATTTTGACATCAACGTTGGTTTGCATCATGGTTCGACTTTGAGTTCGTTCCTTTTTACTTTGATTATGGACGAGTTGACAATTCACATTCAGGATGAGATACCTTGATATATGTTATTCACTGATGATATTGTGTTGATTGATGAAACTAGAGATAGAGTAAACGAGAAGCTTGAGGTCTGGAGACATGCATTAGAGTCTAAAGAATTTCGTATAAGTAGGGTTAAGATTGAATATATGGAATGTACTTTTGATGGAATCAATAATCGAGGCGAAGATTGGTGATGAAAACATTCAGAAGAGATATTCTTTTAGATCTTTGGGATTTATTTTGCAACATGATGGGACATTGATGGAGATGTTACTAATAGAATAAATGCAGGTTGGTTAAAGTGGAGGAACCTCTGTTGTTTTTTATGATAAGAAAATCCCATTGAAAATCAAAAGAAAGTTTTACAAAGCAATCGTGATACTTGCTATGCTTTATGGATCTGAATGTTGGCTTTGGAATGATGCAATTAGAAGGAAAGTTGGTGTAGCTTTGATTGAGGATAAGATAAGGGAAAACCGTTTATGTTGGTTTGAACATTTACAAAGGAGGTCAGCCGATGCATCAGTTAGGAGATGCAAGTTACGGGATGTTGAGCCGGCTAAGAGAGGGTGAGGAAGGCCCATGAAGTGTTGAATGAGTCTATATGAATGGATCGTTGTTTTTTGTATCGAAGTCCGAGATTGACACATGATAGATCTGAATGGAGGCAAATAATCCATATAGACGACCCTACGTAATATGGGAAAAGGCTTTGTATCCACTTAAATGGTCTGGTGGTAGTGCAGCGTGCCTACCACCCAGAAGACAAGGGTTCAAATACCCCCCTCCCCCCCACCCCCTATGGGAGTTGTATTAGGTAGTCGACAACCGGCGTAAAAAATAGCCAAATTTTCAAAATGTATTTGAGCAAGAATTCACGTAGCCAACCCTAATTATAGCGGGAGAAAGGCTTCACCATTTTTTAAAGTTCCTTTTTGTAAGAAATTGTTATTTTCCCCCTTCAAAACTGCATAATTACCGGATATGCTCTTGTATTTCTTGTTTATTTGAGCTAAATATTAGTATTTGTAATATCGATAATTTTCAATTTGTAAAAGTAAAGTGTGGCAGAAAAAAACCGTCCTGTTGCCGTTCCATGTATTTATTGTCCAGTCCCTTTGCCTTGATTTGTGAATTTGGAGACTATAAGTACTTAAGAACTACTGAGATAGCTTCTGGGCTTCTCGTTAATGTAACAACACCGTTTGGTTTAATTCAAGTTTAAAGGCGGTGGTTCCCACCTCGAGAGTTTACCCGTGATTGCTTTAAAAAAAAGAACTACTGAGATAATTGGCAAGTGGCCTTTTCTACAGGTATTCGGTTGTTGTTTGAAGTTAGCAAATAATTGGTATATCTATTTGCTTATTGCAGATGGAAAGGTTGCTAAACTTACAAAGGAATCTATTCATGTTATTGTGCTTGGTATCTGCTCTGTGGCCATCACACTAGAAGATATTCGAGAAGAGTTTGAGTATAGAGTTGTAAGTAATAATTCATTCTTATTTTTGACAAGGATGGCTACATGAGATCAGCAGCCATCCATATTATTTCAATAAAAATAGCCAACAAATTATCGCATATGATCATAAACATGTCTCCCTTTTTTTGAAAAGTATTATAAAAATTTCCCAAACATTGTTAAGCTCTTATGAGGTCCAACACATGGTTTCTTTATTATGAAAATCACTCAATTTGTCAATTCCACAAAGGGCATGGCACTGCAAAGGTTTTCCATTGTCCTTGCCAAATATCATTATTCCCCCAAAAATGCTCCGATATATTTTTTTGAGGCAGAAAATGCTCCCATAAATGCATTATACGGGAACCGTCATTTGCGTTATATCTTCATGTGAGTCACAATATGGTTTGGTTAAAATGCACCTAACAGCATATTACTAATGTCTAACGTTTTAAAAAAGAGATCTTTTGCTGTCTGGCTATGATGGGCATATGTTGCACATATTAGTGTTTCACTACCTGTGGCATTTGATCATTTTTTTAAAAGAAAAAAGGTCCTGCACCGTATATGTGTATGGTGCATATGTGTATGCCCAAGCGTTTGGTCATTGATCTATGCTGTAGCGTTAGTAACCATTCAAGAACATTTTTCTTTAATGCAATAAACCTTATTTTTCGATCCAACAAGTAATGTCCAGATTATTTTACAAGCTACAGCAATCAAACAGACCAACCGCTTTTGCAGTGAAAACACTCTCCTTAAGAAACCTATTAGCCTTTCTTAACATGAAGGCTCCCCATATTTCACGAGGTCTCGAGACTACAAAATGCCACCAACCATCCACCACAGAAAGAAGCTTATGTGATTATCCCATTCTTCGCATTTAAAAATTCCATGCATGGAACCATAACTTCTCACCATGAACCTTCTTACATGCCGCAAGATGCAATTTTGTCCATTTTGTTTCACGAAGGTAAAATTCAAGAGTCTGTGGATCTCCCACAACCTGAACTATCAAGTCAAACTCTGGAAGTCTCTACGTGCCCCTAACCGTTGGACTAAAACTTATCCTTCATGATAATCATGATTATAAAAAACCTCTTTAATATTGTTGATGTCTTTTGATGTGCCCACCTTCTCATCCTAAAGTATGGCCCTTTACATGATTGTTGTAAAAGTTGGTCGATTAGGTACTACCGTACTAATTGGTCTGACTAGTCGAATCAGTAGGGTGATCGTCTGAATATTGACCAATCAGTCAATAGTCGATAATCTGACTACTCGGTCGATTTTTGCATGGATATTCTGTATTTTTTTTTTGCTTTTTTAAAGCATACTTACTTTAATATGCTGAATATCTTATTTTAAGTGAATTACCTCTTTTATTTTATTATGTTGGTATAGAAAATGTACAAATCATTGTAAATATATAAGAATATATATATATATATATAATTTATATATTTAAAATAATTAAAAAAATCAAAACTGACTAATGATCGACTAAATCCGATCAGTCACCTGACCGTCGATTAATCCTTAATCAGTGACCTAATCGATTGAGTACCAACTGCCAACCTCTGCAACCATGTTACATGTATCACATCGTCTCCCCCACATGCCATTTATTTGGATGGATTTCACCACCAGTTAGATAATAATGTCTTATTGAAAGCTTGCCAAAACTCTGATGCTTTTGTTGGATAATGTGGATGCAGAATCAGAAACAAGTACCAAAACATAACCATTTTGGATTTCACGTGGAACCATACTACCTAAAGAGCGGAATGAAATCACGGAGAAGGCTTCAAAGTGTCGTTTCTTTTATTAGAATTTCTTAATGAGTACATAGAGGTTGTGGAGGTCCTTGTATAGCCCCACAAACAGATTAAGTCCCTCAAATAGTAGATGTGGGACTAAACATACGTGGAGGTAATTGGATCAGAGATCGAATTACCCAACTATTACATATTCCAATAGTTTTATTGCTCTATGGCTTGTAAACAATCTCTCTATGAAAAGTTCCTAGCTTTAGAGTTTGTTGTTTTGCGTGCCAAGAGTGGAAGACTTAATAAGTGAGAAGAAGAGTGCTACACTTCTCTTTGAAAGCTATTTTGTAAAAATATGGACTCACAATAATATTGTCGCTACTTGGAAAGTTCTTTGGTGAAGATGTCTATATATAAGCGATGGCAATATTCCTTTTTTTTCAAAACAACACCAATGCAATAACCACTAAACTTGATATACTTTGTGTGCTAATTGAACACATGATTGGAGGCATTGCAAATGGATGACTAGTTTTTACTATACACTCATTTACATGATTATGCGAGGGAGTGTTGAGACCAAGTTCGGTACTTGCAGTGTCAATATGTTGTCCATTGTTGGGCCTTTTGCTTAATATGCACAATTGTAGCATTAGGATTTCCGAAGTGATCATGCTTCTTAGGGAATCGAGTGCTCAAGGGGGTAAGGGGACATGTAGGGTCTTTCTCGCTTTATGCTTGGTGAGGCATGCAAGAATTTATTCGAACTTAATGTCTGAGGTCGACGCAGGCTGAGGCATGTGGACCTTCTTCAAGGGTCACCATCGTTGTCTAGATTTGGCTCCAATCTTGTCGAGGCTCCTACTTTCGAGGGGACTTATTCTGGTTGAGCATGCGATGATGTGTGGGGGAGCATTATCTCAAGGTGGAGAGGTCACTTGAATGCAGTGGTTGGCTCTTGACTGTTACAATGGATGTATTATGGTTACCGTTGTGCTGAGGGATTTGGCGAGTCAGTGAGATCTTAATGTTAGGGGTTGAAAAAGGGTTTTGGACCTTCTAAGGGCCATTATTGGTGTTTTAATGTGGCTCTGATCTCGACGAGGATGTTGATGCCAAGTAGACTTATTCTGGCCGAGCACGCAACAATGTGTTGAGAGTTGTGCAATTTCAAGTGGGCGAAAATTTAGGTGGGGAGCTCTAATGCAATGTAGGCATGTCAATTGGAGGCAACTAGGTCATGATGATGACAATGGATGTTTTCGGGTTACCTTCGGGGTGGAGGTTCACGAGGCCCTCGAACTAGTTATCAACCCCTTCAGATAGCTTGAGGTAACCAACTTGCATGGTCTTTCCATTGGTGCCGCTTTAATAGTGGGGTTGAGGGTGGTGGTAGTTATGGCAGAGGAAGTTTCCAATGGAGGTCATGGCAGGGAGTCAAGGGGGATGTTTCGTTGCAGACAGTGGAGGTGGGGAAATGTTGGTTGAAGACTTCAGGGCAAGGGGTTGAGGTCATGGGCATGGGTGGTGAGCAGAGAGATGATTGGAGACATTATGTGGGGTGTAGCAATGATTTTGGAACTCCAGTATGAGGTGTGGTTGGTGATAGTGATCCCCTTGTGGCAATTTGAATGGAGGCAACTGCGACTTCCAAGGCTGTTGGAAGGATGATAGTTTGGGAAAAATTGTGGGAATGCTCCTCAAATTTCAGCGAAATTCGATCGAATTTCTGTCGAATATCGATATCCAGTCGAAATTGAAATTCGACCGAAATGACCGAAATATGGGGGTCCTAGTACAAAAAATGACCGAAATGACCGAAACTCCGGTCAAAATTCCACCGAAATTCTGTTTTGGTCGATACCGAAATGGTGACCGAAACCGATATTTAGGGCCTTAGGTTTTAGTAAGATATATGGAAGATTCTGAGAAGGGGTTGGTGGGAGCGGTGGGGTTGAGTTGGATTAAGGTGGTTCCATCGAGGCGGGGTGAAGGTGTATCTTGCTTTATAAGGTTATGTGGATACTTCTGGAAGTCGGGAGTATAAGTGATCTGGATCCAACTTATCTTTTGGACATAGTGTGTGGATGCGATCCATTGAGGCGCATAGAATTAGAGTAGCATCTGCATTGGATTCATGCAAGTGATTGAGTCTTTTCCTTGATATTTTCACACATCTATCTCATGATCTTTCTCGATGGGGGATGTTCTCATTGCCCTGTTTGCTAGACGTTGGTCCTTGAAGGAAGTTGCTCCTTGTCAGTTGGTTGTGGGTGCTCAAGCACGAACACTCATAGGGGGCTTTCTTAGAAAATGATATTCATTTCTTGTTCATGAGTTTGGCATGACAGATGCATATATGCCAACTTGAGGGGGTGTGAGATGGTCTTACTTTATGCTTCTTTTCTTCTTTCCTCCCTATAGGCCCCGTCTGTTTTATTGGAAAGGAATTACAATGGAATGAAATCAAAGATAAGAATGGAATTAACAATGAAATGGAAAGGAATAAGGTTCTCCATTCCATTGTTTGGTTCATATTAGGAAGGGATTTTTACCCGACAGACCCTATATATAATCTTTGTTAATTACCTCCACGACCTTTGAAACAACCTAATTCCTCCCTCGACCATGTAAACTTGTTCCGTCTTATCCCACGAACCCTGCCGTTAAATTGACACATCTTGAGTTAACTTGCTTGAGTTAAAAACGAGTTAATCAAACCATGTGTAATCCAACGGTTGGATTTTATTCCTCTTTTCCTCGTTCCTTCTTTTATAGATAAATGACACATCTGGAAGTCGTACCCCTCCGCTTCCATCGCGTCCGCCTTTGAGAACATAACGATGAGCCGATGGTGAGGTCGTAGCAGGCGACGAGTACCAGCTTCACGGTGTCCCACAGCATCCTCTCCCCCAACAACCCCTTTAACGCCTTCTCCAAGCTCTTCTTGTCGGTTTCCTCACGATATGGCGGCGGTGTTTCGCGAGGAAGCGAAGTGCCTCTGAGGCGGAGAGAGGTGGGCCACTGAAGCCGGGGGTGAAACCAGGGACACTTTACCTGTGGCTGTATCTAAGTGCAGAGATGTGTCCTTGTTTGCATTTTCCTTTGTGAGAAGGGTGGAATCTAATCTGGAAGAAGCTCTGCAACACCCCCATCGTCTCCTCCACCCCTCCCCCTCCCCCTACACCGCCTCCTCCTCCCCTTGTTCCTCGTTGCTCCCTCCCTCTCCAATGCCTCCTCCACCCCTACTCCCCTCCTCCCCCTACCTCCACCCGCAGCAGGGCCCCCATCCCCTCATCCTCCACTGTCTCCTCCACCGTTGCATCGCCCTTGACCATGGCCTCAAATTTCAACGAAATTCGGTCGAATTTCTGTCGAATATCGATATCCAGTCGAAATCGAAATTCTACCGAAATGACCAAAATATGGGGGTCCTAGTACAAAAATGACCGAAATGATCGAAATTTCAATCGAAATTCCACCGAAATTCCATCGAAATTCTGTTTTGGTCGATACTGAAATGGTGATCGAAACCGACATTTAGGGCCTTGCCCTTGACGGAAGGGAGGGCGAAAGGAGGAGGGCCCGCCGATCGCGGCCACTACCAATGAAAGTCGCCATCGTGCCTCTGCGGAAGGAAGGGGTTTCATCTTTGCAGGGTTCCGTGATGTTCTTCCGAGGTCCCTTCCCCTGCGAGCGCTCAGGGATGGGAGGGATTTGTATCACATGACCAATTGTCTTGCCTTCCAAGAATCCGGTTGCTTTACCTTGAATTTGAGGTCGATGGTGTTGTCTTGTGATGTGGTGCCGTTGTCTGCTTCAATCACCCATTTATTGACAGTGGCTATAGTTCTACATGAACTTCATATTTGTTTCAGGATGAGAAGTTGAACTTTTTTATTAAGATTTTCCATATCGTGGAAACAGATTATATATTATTTTGGCCAGGCTATGCTCTAGTTACAGCAACAAGAGAGCAACAAGAGAGCAGAGGATTTAATTAAATTTTATCAGACATTTATCAGGAATTTATGTATATGGACTCTGCATAGATAGATCCATCTCGTCATTACCATATTGTGCAATCCTGAATAAAAAAAATGTGGAAGGTTATGTTGTTGCTTCTGTAGGACAAAAATACGAAATTCACACGTTTAGTTTTAAACCATTTCAATATTTTTTCTAGGTTTACTTATTAATGATAGTTTCTCTATGTGTGATTGCCCGTAAGATTACCTTCAGGCGACACGAGGGGAGAGGTCAGAGATCACGCAATGCAGGGAGGGGGCGGTGTTGGGGCATGAGGGCGACATCTTCTGTAAATTTGGTAAAAAAAGAGGGTAATATACACCTATTTTGAACGGAATCTGGTTACATTTAACGGACAAATGGATGTGAGTTAATCGTAGGGTCTGTAGGGTAAAGGTTAGAAATTTTACGGGATCGAGGGAGGAAATAGATTGCTTCAAAGGTCGTAGAGGTAATTGATAAAGATTATAGGGTCTGCCGGGTAAAAATCCCTTTTAGGAATTGGAACATTTATTATGAGACATGTTCCTTTCTTATGTTTGGAAAAGGAAAAAGAATGGAAAGAAAATAACATTCCTTTGATATATTTTGTTAAGAAGAAAAAATAATCCTTCAACTTATTTTTCCATATAATTGATATATTTCATACAAGGAATCAATAGTCAAATTTAATGTAAACTACTTTGATTTTTTTCCATTCAATTGATATATTTGATATATCCATATATGTATCCTCTAGAATGTTTATTACCGTATCTATATCTTAAAAAAATTGAAAATGTTATGGATATTTGTATTCGCAAAAAAATAAAAACACATCTATATCTGTATACATATCTAATGAAATGTAACACATATCCATTTCTTAAAAAAGTAAAGATGGTATCCATATCAATATCTATAGCAGCAAAAAAATCCATTCCACGTCCATATCCGTTTCTGTAAAAAAGATACTCATTTATTCCATATCTGTATCCGCGAAAAAATAATAAACCTATATCCATATCTTAGAAAAAAAATGAAAATTGCGTCAGTATCCATATACATGTTAGAAAAAAATCCCATATACATGTCCATATCCATATCAAAAAAACACATCCATATTCGTATCCATATCCGTAAAAAATCATATCTAGTATATTTTATCCATATAATAGATATATTAATATATATGTATTCGTATCCACTAGAATATCTTTTAACCATATTTGTATTCGTATAAAAAAATGAACTGTATCTATATACTTATCCGCAAAAAAAATTATCCCATATCCATGTCAATGTTCATCTATGCATATATTTGGAACTTATTCGACCTTTTGCATCCATATATTTGTATCCATGTCAATGTCCATATATCTCTGTCCAAAAAAAAGCATATCCATGTCGGTGTTCAAAAAACTATCCAAAAAAGAAACACATCTCATGTCGATAACCATATATTTGTAACAATTATATATTGATTAAAAAATATTGAAGAAGAATACATTCATTAGCATTTGTAAGGAGTGGCATCTCAATTCCTATGGGGTATCTATTAATGGCAATTCCCATCTACGAGGGAATCCAATTTCCTTTGTAATCGTTATTCACGCCTTAATATGATCTAATAAACATATGAATGGAATCGACAGAGAAATGGTGATTTCATTCTCCCCTCTATTCCTGCATAACAAGCGGAGCCATAGGGTATTTCTGCAATATTCGCTTCAAACCCTAAATTCTCCCTCTCCTATGTAAGAGGTATTTGGGTATGAAGTTTGATTTGATGCATGGTACTTTTAGATACAAAGAGCACGTGCATGGCATTTAAGCATATGATCTCATTTAATATATTTATAGATAAAGATGAAGATGTGTATATCTCATTAAAGAAAAGCTTGATGACAAAATTGATCTCAGACCTGTTTACTAATTAAATAGACCCAAGACAGACCGTTATAACCATCAATGAAAATAATAAAATATGTATGAGTGGATATGGTACGAAGCTGACACGGTCTCCATATTTTGTAATGAACTAATTCCAAAGGAACAACAATACAAGACTTGGTTCTGGGGGGATGTGAAGCTATATGATTCTTCTTAAACTACCAGGCGTTATATTTGTCGGGCTTCAATGGCAAACCTCCAAGGAACATTATAGAGGGGTTTTGGATGGGCCTCTACTGGAGGTTCATCCCATCATTTCTCAAAAACATCAAAGAAGGATTTGCAGCAGATGTATGCCGTAAACGATAATGTCATTGAAGAGGATCGGTTGAGAGCAACGAAGCGCCAATAAAGGTGATAAGATGTCCCAGAAGTAGAGGCCATCCTTCTCATATTCTCCACCGATGTTCAACTTATCTGGATGTCTTTAAAATAAATCATCATAGATAACTCTGCAGCTAATAATCATCATAGAACCCACTTAATGGTCTAGTGGTAGTACAGTGTGTCTACCACACAAAAGACCAGGGTTCAAATCCCACTCTTGCAGTGGTTACGTTAGGTAGTCGACGGCCAGTGTAAAAAATAGTCGAATCTTTCAACATGGATTTGAGCAAGAATCCATGTAGCCGACCCTACTTGTAGTGGGAGAAGGCTTAGTACATTTAGATAACTCTGCAGCTAATGGTTGACATAATCTGGAAATAGAAAGCAAACTAATAGGAAACTCTGCTACACAATAAGATTATGATAGACAACACCTCCAATATACATTATAAGTGAAAGGCTATTAGTAAATAGTAAGTTTGAACAAGGTTAACTTAGTGGACGGACAAGCTAAAAGTGATCTACCTTCTCACATTAAATGGTTGGAGGTACTTGAGTTAATCGTCCATTGGGAGAAGAATTGGGATCTATAATACCCACAGCATTAGTTCTACTAAATTGGATGTTGTATATGAAGTATGGGAAGAAAAGAGAGCATGAGAAATCGTATAAGATGACCACAGTCCTCAGAGGAAAGCTCAACTGTCTGATTGATAGTGGGAGGTTGACCAAACATTTGGTTAGCCCTGATGTTTACGGAAGTATGAAGGTGCCATGTCAAAGGAGTTATTGAAGTTAGTGACACTCGAGATCATGTTGTCATCGCAAGAGAGAACCCAAAAAAAGACTTCTATGAGGGTAAAATGAGATTCAGTGTTGGGTGCTAACTGAAGGATATCACCTCTTTCTCCTTTTTTTTGGAAGGGTATCGACCTCAAGAGTCGTGCCTCAAAGGGAGGGGTGTTAGATTGGATCTTGATTTGGTAATTGTGTATGAGATGACCTGATAAAGTATGTGTTGAGTCATGGCAATGCATAATATAGTATTGGATTTGATGCAAACTGTGTATACAATAACATCTACTATCCTCTGTATATCGTCCTTTGGCCTTCCAAAGATAATATTTTAAAATTTTTGTTTTTATACTGTTGCAGAAAGGTGGCATGGGAACGTTTGTCAGCACTGCTCACAAGAGACATGTTATCAAACAAGGAACCATGCTTCGATTCTCCGTTAAAAGGTGACAACCGTGCAAACTGTCCCATAAGTAGTATGTTAGGCTATGAGTTATAATTTGGATCATACATTGATCTCTCTGTATTTTCATAGTTTGATGCACGGGACCAACCTTGAGATACAAACGGGATTATTCGGTGGTTTTTATTTGAATAGATGGAGAATGAGTATTGTTCTTCAGTCACAATTTAATATACACCTCTATTTGCAGCTTCGATGAAGAAATTTTGCATATCTCAGGTTCATTAGCTTCTGCTAACACGGGATCCATCCGTTGGTTGTACCGACATGGAGGTGAAGATTTACAGATCCAAAGGTTAGTATTGTTGAGCTTAGATAGTTGGGGAGAAGGGCGATAGAATGCTCAACCTGGATGTAGCCGTTGCAATTAATTTTTTTAAAAGAGCATGCACCCAGTGTGGTGCCTATCCCCAATACGGCTACTGCAATTAATTAGATATAACATGATCTTACTTGTGCGACTTTTAGGATTTTGATGTGATAATGTCTTACATAGTTGTTATGGACAATACATATGTAGGAGTGTGAAGAGGCGAAAATCTGGACATACTGAAAATGACACAGAAACCGGCAAGGTTGATCCTTCCACATCGCAGAAGATACGAAAAACTGCGTGAATGCATGGAAGGGGTAAGGTGCTGGTGTCTGATTACCTATCTCCGCGCAAGCGAACAGATGCATCAGATTCTAGCTTTCCTCAGCAGCCCGGAAATTTTGGTTATTGCAGAAGTTCTGTTTTATTATCCTTGTAGAATACACAATTTTGTATTGGCCACCTTATAGTCATTTTTTCAGATCTTCAGAAAAAAAGTGTTATTTACCATTGCGAAGGCAGATAAAAGAAGATAATATGCATTTGTGGTGTGATGAGCAAAAAAAGGTCTGAATATGAGTAAGTACTGAGGGCATGTTTGGTGTTGGAAATCAATCCTGGAATTGAATCAAATTTCCAGGATTATTCCTTTCCCATGTTTGGTTGGTTTTTAAGTGAGGTCTGGTAATGCCATTGGAATAGGAGGTCCTGTTTGTTTGGTTGGAATGAACAATGGAATCGAATCAAGGCAAGAATGTAACAATGGAATGGAAAGGAATAAGTTTTTCCATTTCATTATTTGGTTTATTATTATGAATTGAAACATTTATTATGAGACACATTCCTTTCTTCTGTTTGGAAGGGAAAAGAATAGAAAAAATAACCTTCATTTGATATATTTTGTTAAGTAGAAAAAATAATCAGTATCCTCCAATTTATTTTTCTATATAATTGGTGTATTTCACAAAAAATGATTCAATGGTCAAATTTAAATAGAAATTACTTGATTTTTTACATACAATTGATATATCCATATCTGTATATGCTAGAATATTTATTGCCATATCCGTATTCATATCCTAAAAAAATTGTAAATGTTATGGGTATCCATATTCGTAGAAAAAATAAAAAATACGTCCATATCCGTATGCGTATCCACTAAAATGTAGCATGTATTCATATATTAAAAAAGTAAAGATGGTATATGTATCCATATCTATAGTTGCAAAAAATACATTTCCCTGTTCATATCTATTTTTGCAACAAAAAATCCTCATCCATGTCTATATCTGTATCGATAAAAAAAATAAAACCCATATTCATGTTCGTATATGTATTTGTTAGATTATAATTAGTATCCATATCTTAGAAAAAAATTAAAATTACATCCGTATCCATATCCATATTAGAAAAAAATCTCATATCTCTGCCCATATCCATATCCAAAAAAATACATATCCATATTCGTATCTACTGTAAAAAATTATATATGATATATTTTATACATATAATAGATGTATTTAATATATATGATTTGTATTTGTTGGAATATCTTGTAACCATATTTGTATTCGTATTAAAAAAAATGAACCGTACATCCATATCGACAAAAAAAAATCCATATCCATGTCAGTATCCATATATACATATATCTGTAACTTATCTGACCTTTCGCATTCATATATGTGTATCCATGTCAGTATCCATATATCCATATCGATAATCATTTATTTTTAACAATGATGTATTAGTTAGAAAATATTGAAGAAGAATACATTCATAAGTATTTGTAAGGAATGGAATCACAATTCCTAAGGGATACATAAGAATGGCAATTCTCATATATGAGGGAATCTGGTTTCCTTTGCAATCGTTATTCCTGCCTTAATATGATCTAAAAACACGGGAATGAAATCCACAGAGGAATAGTGATTCCATTCTCCCTTCTATTCATGAACGCATCCAAGGGAGGTATGAATCACATTTCCTACCTTCATTGGTTTGATCAAAATGGTTATATACATCAAAGACAGGATGCCAATGCGTTGTTGTCTGGATGGCTGTCAAAGACAGGATGCCAATAATAGTTACATTTACCACTCAGAAAATATATTGCATATTTCACTAATAGGAAACTAAAAACAATTTCCTACTCTCATGTAAGTACCGACTACATAATAATATAGAATAACAAATAACATTGGATTTAAGCGAAATTTGAAGGATTTGTGAAACATTAGTAGAAGACATAATCCATAAAATCGGATTTTCAAATCCAAATCGTAGAAAAAAAATAAAGATTACAGCAGAGGTACAACACCTCTACTGTAATACCCATTACAATATAATATCCTTTCTCTGTCAAAGAAGGAAGCGGATTGTGGGTCCTCACCGTGCGAATCGCTCAATCTCGATCGAACGATTCGAATACACTCTCGAGTTGCAGCATATCCGTGCTCCACAGCAGAGGATCCACTCCGTCAAAGAAACGTACACATGTTGAATTAATGGTCGTCACGTCCAAAGTTTGGTACGCACGCGGAAACGTATGTGCTGCAACGGTTTCGTTATCAATTATGGTAACAAGATGGCATCCCTCCTGACGCCATTGACCAATTAGTGCTGCTTTCCTCGAATACCATGCAGCATTAGTTTGCCACTCCAGTTTGTGTTCCTCAGATCAAACTAAAGGGTATTCATGCCTTTCAAATTAGAAATGCAGGAAATCTGAGCTCCATCACAAGACCACGTTTCCAAATCAAGAAGAAAAAAAATCCGGATTTTCGATAATCCAAGAAGGAGGTGAGGCACACACACCATAGCTGCTGGGTCAGAACAGAAGGGAAGAGATCAATCCATGGAATCAGTGCAGAGTGTGCTCCTCTCCCACCCGACCAATGCCACGTGGCATCGTCCCCTCTTCAAACCTCACGGATCCTCTGCAGTATTGCGGAAGCCGTAAAAAGTCGAGTGTCATGAGCCGCTCGATCAAGATCAAACGGTGCACACTGCCGTGTGATGATCCGGCTCCCTCCTCCTTCCCTTTCCATTTATTTATTCCTCGATATGTGTGTCCAAGAAGTCCTGTATTTATATATGTCCTGAACCTCTCCAACAAACCATTTGTGTTCTCTTCTTCTCCTCTTCCTCGGAGACATCTCCCATGGAGATACCAAACATGGTATGTGTACTCGTATATTTTTCGTGTTTTTCTTGGTATTATGGAGTGTTAAGAAACGAACGCTTAGTATTTGGAGGTGTATATATGATCTCTGATTTGCAGGAATACGTGGACTGGAAGGGGAGGAGGGCAGAGGAAGGCAAGCAAGGAGGAAGGAAAGCAGCAGTTTTCGTTTGGGGTACGTACGTGTACCGTATTTTGATTCTCAAGGTTATACGGTTGTCTTTGTATTGTACTTCATTTTACAGATTCACTGCATGAATTTTTTTTATTTTTTAATCAAATTTTATATCGATTCCATATATCCAATACGTATACCAAATTTTATGTCGATTCCATGTAACTCCTACGGATTCAATTAAATGATAGAGGATCTAACTTCCCTTGAAGGGAGAGGATCCTCTGCTGTAACGGAGATTACAGTACAGGTGATGTAATTTTATTTTATTTTAACGATTTCGATCTTCAAAATCCAACCTTATGGATTATATCTTCAATTAATAATACACATATCACCTAAATTTCACTCAAATTTGATGACATTTGTTATTTTATCTTAATAATCAAAAGTTCGGTTCTTTTTAAAATGGGATTTAAGTTGTCTAAATGATGACCAAACCTTTGTCCATTAAGATAAAATAGTAAATGTCTTTAGATATGAGGGAAATTTGGAGGATATGTGAATCATTAGCTGAAGATATAATCCACAAAGTTAGATTTTGAAGATCAAATCGCAAAAAAGTAAAACGGAATTACAACACTTTTCTTGTAATCCCATATTACAGCAGAGGATCATCTTCCTACCTTGAAAGGGGATCTTCCTACCTTGAAAGGGGATCTTATAGAAAAAAAAGGAAACAGATCATATGTAATCTTACAAACCTTATACATATTTGACCAATTTTACGGTATTCTTAATTTGCCATATACTATTTTTTTTTGAAAAATTGTATCTATTTTTGATATTCTTCCGAACTTTTTCCCTTTTGTTTGTAAAGACCATACAAATTTCTTTCAATTGCAGTTTTTAAATAAAATTTCGACTGGGATTATTAAGTTTTAGGGATATTTACATGCTAACTCCTAAAAGATTGTTCATATATATCCAAACCTATATAATCTTTGTAATTATAACATTTGCTCCTGTCCAACAATGGTGATGTCAGCATCGAGTTTACATGGATTTTGGTGCAAATTTACATGATAGTACTGTAGTTACATAGATTATTGAGGTTAGAGTGTAATTATATAATATTTTAGTGGTCGTGTTAGGGATCAAATCCATATATTTTAGAGGATTTTTAAATAATTATTAAAATATTTTTAATTAACTAAACAACCAGCAAGTCATAATATTTAAAAATATAGCCATCAATTGCACATGAGGTGTCGATTTGAGAAGCAATGCTCAAATCGGCACCTCGGGTGTCGATTTGGAAGGCAATCCCCACACGAGGGATGGAAGTGCAAATTATGCAATGTATTTGCCCAAATCATCATCTAAGTGTCGATTTGGTCAAACTCATTATGTAATTTGCATTTCCATCATTTGTGTAACTTGCATTTGCATCCTTCGTTTGTTATCAATAGTTTTTTTTTCAACTAACCTCTTTTGTCATCAAAAGTATGGCATTTACGATAGGGATGTAGTTACATTTGAATAATAAATGCATATCCTTTGTACTATTCAAATTGTTCTTTTCAAATTTTCAAATTTTTAGTTTATAATTCTTTTCCTTCATTATATTATAAATTAATCATTAATTCTAATTAATTATATTTATACTTATAAAATAATATATAATTAAATCTTTTACAATATAATGTTTGATCACATAATATTTAGAGAATAATGATACAATATATGTATCCATTACGAAGCCTTCAGCCCGAGAAATCAACATCGACGAAATCTTCAACATTCGTCTACGTTGGTTTCTTGAGCTGAAGACTTTGTAATCCAATAAGTATAAATACAATTAATTAGAATAAGATATTTAATATAATATAATGAAGGAAAAGAAATATAAACTAAAATTTTAAAATTTTGAAAAGAACAATTTCAGTGATAGAAATGATACGCATTACCATTCAAATGTAACTATATTCTTATCGTAAATGACATACTTTTGATAACAAAAGAGGTTAGTTGAAAGCAACTATTGATAATAAACAAGAGATGGAAATGCAAGTTACCCAAATGATGGAAATGCAAATTACCCAATGAGTTTGCCAAAATAGACACTCGAGGTGAACTTGAGGTGGATGGATCAACGACTGTTCGGATCGCGTTGAAATTGAATGCTTTGCGGAAAAGGCTAGTGGCTTTCAGAAGAGACTCTCGTGCTGAACATGAGTGGAGGCGTACTCAAGCACAGGAGGAAGTGATGACATTAGACCTATTGGAGGATAACATAAGTCTGGATGAGGAGGAGCCAGACAAAAGGAGGGTGGTGCAGAAGATACTGGAGGAGGAAGATAGGAAGTGTAAGCTCGAGTGGAGACAGAGATCCCGACAAAAGTGGTTGAAGGAAGTGGATGCGAATACTAAATACTTCCATGCAGTGGCAAATGGGAGAAGGAGGAGGAACTTGATCCATTCGATCGAAGTTGGTGGCGAGGAGTTTCATGGGGAGGAGGCGGTTGCAAGAGAGGTCACAAGCTATTTCAAAAGCAATGCCTACCACATAGTGGTTCGAGGTGGTTGGACATGGGGTGGAGAGCATATCTGATGGTGAGGCGGATATGTTGATGAGGCCGTTTGAGTTACTTGAGATCCGCGACGCTGTCTTTTCTTTGAACCCTGATGGATGCCCAGGTTCGGATGGGTTCTCGGTGTTCTTTTTCAGGGAATTTTGGGAGTTGGCATCTAAAGAGGTATTAGAGATGGTGGAGGAATTTGCAGACGGAAACTATATTTTGATCGGCTTAACAAGTCTTTTATTTTCTTACTACCAAAAAGGAAGTGACGACAAGGATGGATGATTTCAGACCAATTGCTTTGTCCAATGTAATTTACTTGATTGTGGCAAAGGTCTTGACCAACCGTTTGAGGGGAGTTTTAGGCAGAATCATCTCACCTTGTCAGAGTGCTTTTTTTTCCTAGTAGACAACTCATGGACAATGTTGTCTTGGCTTCAGAGATCATTGCGGATTGTCGTAGAAGGAACACAATGGGAGTCTTGTGGAAGGTCGATTTCTCAAAAACATATGATTGTGTGAATTGGCGTTTCATATGGGCTTCTCTATTCAGACGGGGATTCCCAAACAGATGGAACTCGTGGATGAAGAGATGTGTAACTACGGTTTCATGTGCAGTCCTTGTCAACGGTCAACCGAAGGGCGGGTACTTCCAGCCGCAGCGTGGAGTTCGCCAGGGTTGCCCCTGGCTCCACTATTCTTTGTTCTTGCGACGGATGCCCTATCCGTTATGATTGATCGAGCAATGGAAGGTGGAATTTGCAAGGGATTTATAAAGGAAGAGCTTTTGATCCCTCTACTTCGGTATGCAGATGATACGATCCTTTTTGCGGAAGGACGAGCAGAGAGCTGTAAGGGCTTGTCAGCGGTTCTTGACATCTTTGGCGATGTTTCTGGATTAAGATTCAATAGAATTAAGTCAGAGTTTGTCCCTTTCGGCATGGAGGATGTAGAGATTGAGGCTTGTGTTGGTTGGTTACGTTCCCCTCGTAGGAACTTGCCATTACGCTATCTTGGGGTGCCACTGGTAGGTGGGAAGATGCTTTGGGCAGATTGGTTATCAATAATTGAGAAGATGGAGCAGAAGCTGGCTGGTAGGAAATCTGTTTATTTGTTCAAGGGCGGTAGATTAGTGTTGTTGCGCTCGGTTCTTTCTGCAATTCCTATCTTCTTTCTGTCATCTAGACTCTTGCCTATTGGGATTAGAAAGAGACTTGAGAGCATCATGAGACGCTTCTTCTGGTCGTCGACAGGATGATCTAACAGATTACCATTAGTGGATTGGGAAACTGTATCATGTTCGAAGGATGATGGTAGCTTGGGTGTACGTAGTTTGGAGGAGATGAACAAGGCATTGATCAGCAAGTGGATTACTCGGATTTGGGGTGATTGTAGCAGCTTGGTATGCACTATGATAAGGAAGATCTATGGTAGCGGTTCATTGTTGCCTGAGGACGGGGTCCTTGGGCACGCTCCCTCATATTTCTGGTGAGGAATATGTGGTTTAGTGCAGGATATTCGTCCTTTTCTGAGACCTGTCCTTGGGGACGACACTGGTTTTAAGTTCTGGAAGGATGACTGGAATGAGAGTGGGTCGCTAAGCGTGAGGTTTCCGCGATTGATGGCATTAGCAGTGGACCCGAATTGTTCGGTGGCAAATGTATGGGAGGGGCGATCTTTCTTCCCTAGATTTAAATACGAGCATTCTGATCAGAGACTGGAGGTGTTATTAGTGATGCTGGCGGAGTTGGATAATGTTGCTGGGCCCTCTATTGGGCGAGACTGCTGGAGCTGGTGCGATGGGGTGTTCTCAGTTGGCAAGGCGTACAAGGCTTTGAAGGGGACGATGGTTTTTGATCCGGGAGGATGCGCGGCAGATTGTAGAAGGATATGGAAATGGAAGGTTCCGAAGCGTGTGAAGGTCTTTCTATGTCTATTCAGAAGGGGAAGACTCTTAACAGGGGATAGACTTGTGCGATTTGTTCAGTCAGCTGTTCCTGCCTGCATGCGGTGTTTGGGTGAGGTGGAAGATGCAGATAATCTTTTCTTCGGGTGTGAGAGCTCAAAGAAGGCATGGGAGTTATTTGAGAACTAGACAATTAATGTAGATGGTGTATTAGTTTTCTGGAAGTCCATTGGAGGGACTGGAATGGCACAGAGATTGAGAGATCGAGCATTTTGGCTTTGATTTGGGCAATTTGCCTTGCTAGGAATGGTGTGATATTCCGTCAGGAGCACTGTTACAAAGAGAACATCGTTATGTATGCTCGAGCGTTAACAGAGCGTTGGAACTTGTAATCTTGTTTAGGTTTCTGACCTGTTCACAAGTGTGTTGTTTATTGGTGATTAATGGTGAAGTTTTTGGGCATTCATCTATACGGTGAATGCCCTTTTTTCTTCAAAAAAAAATGGACACTCGAGATGCTGATTTGGGTAAAACTCATTGTGTAACCTGCACTTCCATCCCTCTTGTGAGGATTGCCTTCCGAATCGGCACTTGAGGTGCCGGTGCCGATTTGTACATTACTTTCCAAATCGACACCTCAGGTACCGATTGATGGCTATAGTTTTAAATATTATGACTTGATGGTTGTTTAATTAATTAATAATATTTTAATAATTATTTTAAAAAAGATTCTATATTTTATAACTCTATCAACGAATAAGATCGAATAAATTGAAAAATAAAAAGATTTGCACAAGGTATATATCCCGTCATATAATTATAATCCAAGTGGTTCAACTGTCCATTTGGAATGTATGCTTTAACACTTCGTCCCGTCTGTGATGCAGTGGTGGAGGTGTTAGAGAACATGGCCTTCATATCTCCGGCGTCGGGCATGGTCACATACTTCGTTGCGACCATGCACTATCCGATGTCGCGAGCATCCAACATGCTGACCAACTATATGGGGACGTCGTTCCTCCTCACCCTCCTCGGCGGCTTCGTATCGGACTCCTTCCTCACTAGGTTCTGGACCATCGTCGCCTCCGCCGTCCTCGAGCTCGTGGTAACGATTTTCTAACTCGTATATCGCAATCATTTAAGGAAATTTCGACAATGATCAAATTGATCCATTCGATGGACATGAAGATAAATTTTATTATTTGCATTTTCATCCCTTTTTATTTCATCGCGGACATAAATTCCATGGAGCTTTAGGCGAACTCTCATTGTAGTGAGTACAAATTTGAAAATTAATATAACAGTAATTAATAACCATCCCAATGTTTACCCGCAGCAGTCCTTTCTCTGTTTTAATAAGAAATCAAACAGGGAGCAGTTCCTCTGCAGTTACAGCACCTGCTGTAACGAAGGGGAACTGCTCGATGGGCATTGGATGCCAGAGGAGATTGGGGATGGCTGGTGTACATTCGATGCTCATCGAGCGGTTCATCTGCATTACAGCACTTGCTGTAACAATACAGATGATCTGTTCGCAATCAAACAATCAATATATCCAAGTTCGGATCAGTTCACTAAAACAATAATTAAATCAACGTGATCGATTTGAAAAATTTACCTAAAATGATCGGGTGGTGAAGCAATGCGATTGATTTGAATTTTCGATACCAGGGATTGATACTGATGACAATTCAATCAAGAGTGCATTCCCTCCGACCTAGTGGAGCTGAGGACACTCCATCTGCTCGTCAAGCCGCCATGCTCTACGTGGCCCTATACGCGATGGCCGCCGGCGTGGGTGGGATCAAGTCTTCCCTCGCGGCGCACGGCGCCGACCAGCTCGATCGTTCGGACCCTCGCGCTGTATCGAGCTTCTTCAATTGGTTCTTCTTCTCCCTCTGTTGCGGTGGCTTCCTCGCGGTGACGATCCTCGCATGGGTACAGGACAGCAAGGGATGGCCGTGGGCCTTCGCAATCTGCGCTGCGGCGCTGTTCGTCGGCCTCGGCGTGTTCGTCGGCGGGATTGGCCTGTATCGGAACAAGGTGCCCACCGGCAGCCCCTTCACCAGGATCTTGAAGGTACGCACATACGTATCTCTAACTCTACACACACCCAAAAAAATATTGATGACAGTACATTCCTATAAACTTTGTAATTACACCACCACGCCTATAATCTTAATTATTCCATTAAGACTTTGTATAATCATACGGGTTTTGATGTTTGCGTACAAGTGTATACGTATACGTATAACGTTTGTGTATCTGTACAGGTGCTTGTGAGTGCTGCTCGGAATCGGAATTCGAACTCGGAGTTAAGCGGAAATCGCAGCAACAAATTTAGGTTGCATATATTTCTCATCCCTTCTTAGGTTTCACATAGGGATTTTTTTTAAATAATTATTAAAAAAATCATATTTAATTAAATAAACATGAAGAAAAAAATTAAAAAAATAGGCATTGATCGACACCTCAGGTGCCGATTTGGGGCGCCCCCTCCAAATCGGCACCTGAGGTGCCGATTTGGGCAGAGGCGCCAAATCGGCACCTGAGGTGCCGATTTGGGATGGGCATTTTACAAAACACAACCCCTTATCACTGTAATTCCATTTCAGAATACTACAAATTATTATTATGTTCATTACATGTGTATAATTTAAAAATATTTTGAGGAATTATGTAAATAATTTTACAAAATAATATTCTATAATTATATTTATGTTCCTTTGAGGACATTTGAGGAACTATGTAAATAATTATAAAAAAGAAAATAAAATTAATTGGCTATCAATATTTTCCTTCATCACAATATTTTTGATCTATCAGCAGAGCTTCGTTGTCTCATCTTCTTCTCGATAACGTTATTGTAAAATGTTAAGTATATCTCTATTTTTTATTATATTCTTTATTATTGATACATACTTAGAATATTTTTGATTGACATATCAACAATATTATAGTAAATATGAAGAAATTGAGAGTTTGAACAACATCATTTACCATTGATATAGGTGAACTCAACAAGGTACAACTTGACATGAATTAATTTAAAAAAATTACAAGTATTTTATTACAATCATAAGAGAAGAAATATGAGTTTACAAATAATAAGAAAAAAATTTACAAAACTCATATTTCTTCTCTTATGATTGTAATAAAATACTTGTAATTTTTTTAAATTAATTCATGTCAAGTTGTACCTTGTTGAGTTCACCTATATCAATGGTAAATGATGTTGTTCAAACTCTCAATTTCTTCATATTTACTATAATATTGTTGATATGTCAATCAAAAATATTCTAAGTATGTATCAATAATAAAGAATATAATAAAAAATAGAGATATACTTAACATTTTACAATAACGTTATCGAGAAGAAGATGAGACAACGAAGCTCTGCTGATAGATCAAAAATATTGTGATGAAGGAAAATATTGATAGCCAATTAATTTTATTTTCTTTTTTATAATTATTTACATAGTTCCTCAAATGTCCTCAAAGGAACATAAATATAATTCTAGAATATTATTTTGTAAAATTATTTACATAATTCCTCAAAATATTTTTAAATTATACACATGTAATGAACATAATAATAATTTGTAGTATTCTGAAATGGAATTACAGTGATAAGGGATTGTGTTTTGTAAAATGCCCATCCCAAAACGGCACCTCAGGTGCCGATTTGGCGCCTCTGCCCAAATCGGCACCTCAGGTGCCGATTTGGAGGGGGCGCCCCAAATCGGCACCTGAGGTGCCGATCAATGCCTATTTTTTTAATTTTTTTCTTCATGTTTATTTAATTAAATACGATTTTTTTAATAATTATTTAAAAAATCCCTTTCACATACACATATGGGTCCAATTAAAATCTTGTCCAATTACTTCATTGCCCCTGTAATCTTCGTGAGTATACCTTGGTTCTTGCAAATTACACCACAACCCTTGTAATTTTACTACCTCATACACATCAAGCATTGACAGGGGTATGTGTGTTAAATGGAGTAAGATTATAGGCAAAAATCCTCATTAAAAGGGATTTTTATATAGGGTTAAATGGGTTTGCCCCCTTGGAGGAGCTAACTTGACTCCTCATGCTTCATTTTTCTCATTTTTTTATTATTTTTTTTAAAATTTCTTCCGTGAAATTTCATCACTATATCCCTGTATTATGTCATTCAAAATTTATGCGAAACAGAGACTCCTACGACCTCCATCCAGACAGTCATTTTTAACGGTAACAGAATTGTTAAAATTGACCCCGTCTGGATGGAGGCCACACGAGTCTCTGTTTCGCACGAAATTTGAATGATATCATATAGAGATATATTGATGAAAATCCACGGAAGCAATTTTCAAAAAAAAAAGGAAAAAATATAGCGTGGGGAGCCAAGTTAGCTCCCTCTTAGGGGGTGACCCCATTTAACCCTTTTATATATTGACTTAAAAACCTTTTCTAATCACATCATAGCCATGTAATCTTTGTAACTACACAATGAACCCTAAAAATCTTACTCTATTTAACAAATACATGTTCCAGAGGTTGTGGTGTAAGATTTGACAAGATCAAAAGGTTCCCGGTGATTATAAGGGTTGTTACAACTACAAATATTACAGATGTTATAATATAATCGTGCAAGATTTTAGGAGGTATGATGTAAAATACTAGTAACAAAAGCGCAAACTCGTTTAAAAACTTACAAATACACTTATATGAGGGCTGATCTCGTGATATCATCAGACTGTGAGAGCGTGATAGCAGTGAATCTGAACCATTAGATTCCACTCATCAGACATTTTGATTAATTCTAATCATTACAATATGGAACTCTCACAGGATCAACCCTCTACACTATATACACACACACACGTTATTTGAAATTACTGACATGCTATGAATATTTTATGTCATCATAGGTTCTTGGATAAAGCAACCAACGATGCCAAGGTCCTTCCAAGCCAGGTCGAGGAGGCGAAGGTCTTCCTCCGCCTCCTTCCCATCTTCCTCAGTACCATCATGATGAATTGTTGCCTTGCCCAACTCAACACCTTCTCCATCTACCAGGGTGTACTGATGGACCGTCGCGTGGGCTCCTCCTTCTCCCTCCCTGTCCCATCCCTCCTTACCCTCCCCCTCGTCGTGATGCTCATCTCCGTCCCCCTCTACCAACGCCTCTTGAACTCACTCAAACGCCCATTCTTATCCCCCCTTCGTCGAATAGGGATGGGCCTCATCCTCGCCTCCCTCTCGATGGCCACCGCGGCCATCGTGGAGGCCCGGCGACGATCACTCTCTCTCTCAGATGGCGGTCGCATGTCGGTGTTCTGGTTGGGGTGGCAGTATCTCCTCCTTGGGGTGTCCGACATGTTCACTCTGGCAGGGATGTTGGAGTTCTTCTACTCGGAGGCGCCCGAGGGCATGAGGAGCCTCTGCACGTCGCTCTCTTGGTGCTCGACATCGATGGGCTACTTCCTGAGCTCCGTGATCGTGACAACGGTGGATGCATGCGGAGGGTGGCTGAGGAACAAGGACATGGACAAGAACAAGCTTGATTACTTCTACATGCTTCTATGTGTTCTCAACTTCATCAACTTCCTTAATTATGTCATTTGGGCCATGTGGTACTAAACATGCAATAGAAGTAGTTGGCCCCTAATTATTTGTTGTATGTGTTTGAAACCTGAGTGTTCCATTTTTGTGGCGTTGTGGTGTTTATGTACTTATGTTATTACATTAAGTATTTGCTAATTATAAGAGGGGTCCTTTACTGGGAGTGCTTAGGTATAATTTTGAGTAATTAATTGGGAAAATGTTCAAAAAAAGTTGGACTGATATCCCAAATTAGAGTTAGAAATTTGATGTAAGACCTTAATATGACATAAATGGTTATATTACTAATTGTTTAAATTTTTTGCTTTTTTTTCTTTTATATATTATCTGGTCGTTGATAAAAAAATAGAGTAAATTACAACAAATGTCTTGAAGATATAATTGATTTAAACATTAAAAGATGAAATATCATAATCCTGTCCTATCAAAGCTTTGGCAATGTTGGATAACTAATTATCTTCCTTTTAATATAAAACATTTTGCTTTAAATTATTTTCTTCTCAAGTATCAAAATATACATTCTGATATTTTACATTTGTAACTTAACTGACAATCAATACGGTAACTACTTTATCATTTTCATATATGCATCATATTATTATTGGAGAAAGTTTAATACTATAACATTGAAGAAAATAATAAAGATTAAAAATACTTTTACACTTGTGCCCCTTTCAAATTTGCCAATAACACGCATGCTCCTATTTTTTTGTGCATTAAACTTGTAGTTCTAACAAAACTACAAAGTAATACTCATGCTCCTATTTACACCCATAACCATCTATACTTTCGTAATTACGTAAATAACATATATAATTACAAATCACACTCAAAACCCTAAACTGATTCCTTGTCTTACATGTATAACCCTTCATTAATTGGCTCAACTATCTCAACCATTCACTTGAGTTATTCTGATTAGGTCAAATCAAACCGTCAACATTTTTTATTTTTTTATTCACTTAACTCAATCCTAAACCTCATGTCCCCACTACCCTCCGCCTCCTCCCAGACACCCTCCCTCCCCCTCGCCCTCCTCCTCCAGGCCCTCGCGCCACCCTCATCTTCTAACCAAACGCCCTCTCCCATCTCCTCAAGGCCTTCATGTAGCCCAACGCCCTCCCTCCTACTGGCCCTTCTGTCGTCCTCCCCCTCACATACGTTGTTGACCTCAACCTCCCTGCCTTCCCGCTGCCTTCCACCTCCTCCCCGACATCCTCCCCCTCATCTAAGCCCTCGCCCTCCCTCGGCTCCCTCCTCCTCCTTTCCCTCGTCTTCCATGCCCTCTCACCGCCCTCCGCCTCCTCCCCTCTCTTCTATTCAAGAATAAAAAAAATTCCAAACGAATACCTCGATGAAAGTCTTATATGGAACTCGACTTGATCCGGAATCTCCACCGATCCTTCTGGATGGAAACCACGACCTACCCGCGAATGGTCTCAATACGGTGGAATTGAAAGCTAACGAAGAAGAAAGATGAAGGCGAGATTCCATAGTAAGTTCTAGAGAGGGAAAGACGCGATATGTTGGAGTTTAAAAAGCATGCACATAGAACCCGATGGGATTAAGGAGTAACGGCCATGCAATTGGGAGAGGGGGAGAGAGAGATAAAAAGCTTGCAATTTAAGGCACGACCATGCACATTATTTTTTCCAAACGATACTATCATTATTTTAGAAGATTTATCTTGAGATTGTAACGAAAGTTCTAATGAGATGTGGGAGACAGTTGCATCTTGTATCTGAAGGGTTGCCAATAGACGAGTCAAAGGGATGAGCTCCAGACCAAAAGGAGGTTTGGTGATGGAGTGGAGGGGTGCAAGAGAAACTCAAAATTAAAAGAGCTTGCTTTAAAGCTATGTCGAAGGATAGAACAAATGAAACTGTCACAAACAACAAAATAGCTAAGAAGAAAGCAAAGAAGACGGTAAGCGAAATTAAGCCAAAAGCTTATGATGTTTTGTACTCGACTCTAAGAGGGACCATAAGGATATATTCACTGGTTGTCTAAATCAAGAGAAAGAAAGACCAACGATTTTTCGCAAGTGAGATGCATTAAGGATGAGGAAGGTCACATGCTTGTTCCTCAGAAGGATATAGAGACTAGATGGAAGCAATACTTCCATAAGCTTTTTATTGGGGAAGGAAATACAGAGATCACTTTGGGAAATCTAGCTAGTAGTGAAAGTTACTTGAATCGTGTAAACTATAGACGAATACAAAGGAGGGAATAGAGGAGGCTTTGGAGGTTATGAGACATGGGAAAGGTATAGAACCTGATGACATTCCTATTGAAATTTGAAGAGTTCTAGATGAGCGTAGTTTGACTTAACTTACAAAATTATTCAATTTATTTGGCGAAGCAAGAAAATATATGAAGAATGGAGAAGCATCGTGGTTCCTCTTTATAAGAACAAAGAGACATTAAAATTGTTCAAACTACAGAAGTATCAAGCTGATGAGTCACACTATGAAAATTTGGGAACGTGTGATCGAAAGAAGATTGATGCAAGTTTTCAAAGTAAAAGAAAATCAATTCAGGTTCATGTCAAGTCGTTCAACTATCGAAGCCATCCACTTGCTAAGGAGAACAATGGATATTTACAAAGCTGAAAGGAAGAACCTCAACATGATTTTTATTGATTTGGAGAAGGCTTATGATTTTGTCCATAAGAGATATTGTGGAGAGTTTTGGAGAAGAGACAAGTACATGCCCTATACATTAACCTCATAAAAGATATGTATGATATGGCTTCATCTTGTGTAAGGATACAATCTGGGAAGACTGACTATTTGGACATCAACATTGGTCTGCATCAAGGTTCAACTTTGAGTCCATTCCTTTTTACTTTGATTATGGACGAGTTGACAAGTCACATTCAAGATGAGATACTTTGGTGTATGTTATTCACTGATGATATGGTGTTGATTGATTAGACTAGAGATGGAGTAATCAAGAAGCTTGAGTTCTGGAGACATGCATTGGAGACTAAATGGTTTCGTATAACTACGAGTAAGACTGAATATATGAAGTGTACTTTTGATGGAAGCAATGGTGAAGAAATTGAGGTTAAAATAGGTGATGATAACATTCAGAAGAGAGATTCTTTTAGATACTTATGATCTATTTTGCAACATGATGTGGAAACTGATAGAGATGTTACAAATAGAATAAATGCAAGTATGTTAAAATGGAGAGGAGCTTCTACTGTTATCTGTGATAAGAAAATTTCTTTTGAAATAAAAAAAAAGTTTTACAAAGCAGTTGTGAAACCTGCTATGCTCTATAGATCTGTATATTGACCTGTAAACCATAGACATGTGTAGAGACTGACAGTGGCAGAAATGAAAATGCTAAGGTGGATGTGCGGGTACACACGTAAAGAACGTATTCGGAATGATGCCATCAGAAGAAAGGTTGGTGTAGCTCCGATCGAAGATAAGATGCGAGAAAATTGCTTAAAGTGTTTTGGTCATTTGCAAAGGAGGTCAATTGATGCACCAGTGAGGAGATGAGAATTTTAGAATGTTAACCTGACTAAAAGAGGGCAAGGAAGGCCCAAGAAGTGTTGGAATAAAACTATAAGAACGGATCTTAATTTTTTGGATCTAAGCCTGAGAATGATCCAAGATAGTTCTGAATTGAGGTAAATAATCCATATAGCCGACCCTACTTAACGTGGGAAAATTAAGGACCCTATCATTAAGTATCGCTTATTTTTTTAATTAATTATGCTCTTTCGATTCCCCTTTTGAACAGCACAACGGCTGTTCCATTTCTAATGCTCATTCCTTTGTTTTTAATTTTTTTTAATAAAACACTCATATTTGATTCCATTTCATTCTACTAAGTTTCAATTTTGCAAATCAATTCCTATTAAACAAACAGATGTTACAGATGTTGTGGTCGTCGCCGTGGCGGCCTTCTCCCTCGGCTTCGATGTCATTGGCAGATAGCTCTACTTCTTGAGAGCAAGGGCAGTATGCGGCGGATGTGTAATCATTGGAGAATGATCCGGGATTGAAACATGTGATTCCTGTGTACTTGAACGCCTTCTGTTCACTTCTATCACCCAGCACAATCTGCGAAGTAATATATGGTAATCATCCTCAGCCCTTTTACGATATAGTTGCTAACACATTCGAGTTTTACGTGCCATGTCTGGAGTAGGATACAGTCGCAAGCAATGGTCATAGTTCCAATTAATAGGTTGTAGAGGCAAAGGACACAGATGGCTCTGATGAACAATGGTCGCAACGAGCTGCAATGAAGAACACAACGTGAGCTATCAGATACCATAAACGTTGGGCTTCCTCCCACGCAAAAAAAAGAGGGGGGCGTTACTCACGTGTTCAAAAGGATCCGTTGTTTCTTCCGTTGAAGGTGGTATCAAAGAGGACCGCCGCATTCGCTAAAGAAGATCTTGTCTGAAGAATACCATCACCTGTGTGTAGAATTTCACACTGGAAGCAGTTTAATATCTGTCTATTATTTTTTGGGTTTTTATCGGGTATGTCCCTCCAAGATATTCCAATATCAGTTATGCCCCTCTTTTTTTGGGAATATCAATTCTGCCCTCAAATTTTTGCAATTCTATCACTTGTGCCCCTCTGTTATTCTGACCGTCAATGAGTTGAACTTAACCATGGTTTTTTCAAACCATGGTGCAGTTAAGAGGGGCATAATTGTCCACACTTCTTCTTCATCATCTTCTTCCTCCATTTGTCCTTCCTTTCTCTTCATAATTTCTCTCTTAATTACACCTTCATGCAACTATTAAATCGCTAAAATTTTTACATTTTCACGGATATATCACTCATTGCGGATCAAGTGGTGAATTTTATTGAATTTTTCGGAGAGTTTTTATGGATCAATTAATCAAAAATTTATCCTAACTAAACAAATGCCGAAAGTTCTGGTCGTGCTCGGCGCAGGACATCTCGATCATCTTGCAACCCTCTCAACGGAAGATGTCGAGGATAGCTTCGCAGCGAAGGCGATGGGGGGAGTCGCCGACACAGACCTGATTGTAGATGAAGGGGAGGCCTGACCAGCCGAAACAGGTACTCTCGAGGCTGAACATGGACTAGGTGCATAGGATCTCGAAGCTGCGGGGAGGTGTTGGAGGTTGGAGGACAAGAGGGAGCGGAGGAAGGGGGAGGCTGGGGGCGAGGGAGTGGAGAGGCACGGGGGCGGGGGAGCTGGGGGCGGAGGGAGTGGCGTAGAGGAGTAGCGGTGGCGGAGGTTCTCAGGGCAGAGGAAGTGGGGGCGGAGGGGTGGGGCGCAGAGGAGTAGCGGTGGTAGAGGGGGAAGCGTGGTGGTGGAGGGGGGAGGGGAGGTCTTCGTGGTAGAGGAGGAGCTGGGGGATGCGCGGGGGAGAGAGGTCTTCGTGGTAGAGGAGTGCAGGAGGGGGGGGGGGGGGGGGATGAGGCATGGTGACAGAAGGGGAGAGGGACAGAAGGGGGAGGTGCAGTGGAGGAGGGGGATGGGATGTTCTCAGGCCGACGAAGGCTACACGGTGGAGCTGAGGGGGCACGGGAGGGGAGGAGCTCAGGGCATGGAGAGGAGGTGGTGGAGGAGCAGGGGGCTGGGGAGGAGGAGGAAGGAGAGGAAGACGAAGAAGATAGGAGAGGATGAAGAAGGGATGGGATGGCTTTCCAGACCTTTTTTTTTAAATTTAATTCTTCTTGTGTCCCTTAAGTTAACATCTATTTGCGTTGGGTATGGACGACCACTAACTTGAGGGGTACAAGTGATAGAATGGCAAGAAGTAGGGGGTACAAGTGATATTCCCCAAAAGGGAGAGGCATAACTGAAATTGCAATATCTTAGAGGGGCACAACTGATAAAAACCCTTATTTTTATTATAAAGATAATAAGATTTGAATTAGAAAAACCCAAACGACCCGCTATTAGTGTGTGAAAAATGCAAATGTAAGTGTTGACTTCACTGTTTTACTTGAAAATAAGAGTGCTGAAATATTTGAAACATTTAGATTGAGTTTTCACCAAATACTTGATGTTAAAACTTCAATGATAGTGTTCAACTAAGGCACAAAAGAAACTTGGTATCCCTGACACAAACTTGTGGTGCAAATATGATCATGAGCTAGAAAAACAGAATGCCCGAAAATCTGAGAAATTGCAGTCTCACCTGCATGGGTTGCTCGAGAAAATTGCATTAGGAATAAGCTTATGAAGTTGTTCAGTTAAAAGTTGGGCAGTGCACATCTTGGCAACATCGTGGAGGGGTTTGCAAAGTGCAAACCACATGAATCAAGCACGATGAATACAACATAGAACGTAATGACAATGGATCGAACAGAAAATTTGAAGTGAGATGCAATACCTGCATCCGTAGGGCCTGGAATGAACAGAAATCTACTTTGCTCCTTCAGTCTGTCACGATAATTTATCATTTCTCCTAGGCTTTTAAAAACATGACCTAGATTTTTACATAAAGTACAAATATGAATTCACTAAAAACCATATAATTCTAAATGATGCATATGTCATGGTTAAATCAACAAGTCAATCACCTTAGGCCTGAATATGAGTTGAAGGACAGATTGCAGGGGCGAGAAGAGAAGTCCCCCATGAAGACAAACAAAGAAGGAACCACTTCTACACTATTGTAACCATCCAAAACTATCTCTAGCTTTTCCAGAGTCTTCTCTATGAACAGAAAATAAGATTATTGGCAGATTTGAGTATAAGTATCATGGGAAATTGAAGTATGGATGATCTCTGCTAACCGCTAAGGCAGTCAAGTACCTCATTGCGATCTAACCAAACATCTGAGAGAATGACAAACATGTCATTTACTGCTTTCTTTTCCAATGTTGAAAGCCTGAGCTATCAGAAACCATTAAAGAAGACATCCCTAGAATTTCCAAACAAAAGAACATTGATAAATAATTAAAAGGTGGGTGACAGGAGTATAAACATATTTCGATGGATCCAGTCTCCTCAGAAGATATTATGCCGCCACCAAAAAATTCAAGTCCCATGGTGAAAGAGAGGGATGTTTCTCTGTCCTCCAAGGGAGGAAACCCATAAGTACTTACCTGCAACAACAAATCATCAAAGAATTTCTTTAAAAGAAATCATGTCTGCAAGAAAGATTCCAATGTTATAAAAAGATGCAGAACGATTATAGTTTAATAACACAGCATCCAAGACGATCATATTTAATTAAAATGTATTGAAGAGGCTTGTAAGACTCGGAACTTTTTTAAAGAACGGCTTGTCAGAATGGATCTAAAATAGTCTTTAGTTTTTATTGTGGAAAGAGCACTTCATAACCATTCGGCATTTTCAGTTTTATTGAACAATAGGTTAGAAGGTTGCGCTTTTGCCTATACAAGGGTTGCTTGTGCATGAAATTTTAACGGGTGTATAAATTTTTTCAAAGGTATCCCTTTATCTTTCAAGTCCCTCTAATATGCTTATACATGTCCTCTCATTTTTAAGAGCCCAAGGATGACCATTACAGGCTGATAATAATCCACAATGCATATTTCACAACAACAACAACAAAGCCTCTTCCCACAAACAAGTAGGGTCGGCTACATAGATTCTATGTCTCCGTTCAGATCTATCTCGGGTCAATCTCGGGCTTATATCTAAAAATTTAAGATCACTTCATATAGTCTCATTCCAACATTTCTTGAGCCATCCTCGCCCTCTCTTAGCCGGTTCAACATCCCAAAACTCACATATTCTAATTGGTGCATCAACTGGTCTTCTTTGTAAATGACCAAATCATCTTAAGCAGTTTCTCGCATCTTATCCTCGATCGGAGCTACACCAACCTTATTTCTGATTGCATCATTCCGAAACCGATCTTTACGTGTGCATCCACACATCTACCTTAGCATTTTCATTTCTGCTACTGCCATTCTCTGCACATGTCTATGGTTCACAGGCCAACATTAAGATTCATAGAGCATAACAGGTCTCACAACTACTTTGTAAAACTTTCATTTGACTTTTAAAGGATTTTTCTTATCATAGAGAACAACAGAGGCTCCTCTCCACTTTAACCAACATGCATTTATTCTATTAGTAGCATCTCCATCAATTTCCTCATCATGTTGCAATATAGATCCCATGTATCTAAAAGATTCTCTTTCGAATGTTATCATCGCCAATCTTTACCTCGATTCCTTCATCATTGTTGCCATCAAGGTTGCACTCCATATAATCAGTCTTAACCCTACTTATACGAAACCCTTTAGTCTCCAATGCATGTCTCCAAACTTCAAACTTCTCATTTACTCTATCTCTAGTCTCATCAATCAACACAATATCATCAACAAATAACATATACCAAGGTATCTCATCCTGAATGTGACTTGTCAACTCGTCTATATTCAAAGTAAAAAGAAATGGACTCAAAGCTGAATCTTGATGTAAACCAATGTTGATGTCAAAATCGTCAGTCTATCCAAACTGGATCCTTACACAAGATAAAGCCTTATCATACATATCCTTTATGAGGTTAATGTATAGGACATGTACTTGTCTCTTCTCCAAAACTCTCCACAATATCTCCCGTGGGATAGAATCATAAACCTTTTCCACAATACATATTTCAACTGAAAAAATACAACTGGGATCCCCGGACATACACAACCCTTGCCAAGAGCTCTAATGAATACAAACTCCAAAACATTCGTAGCATATGACCGACCTAACCAGAAAACACCATTTATTTGTAGCCACAAATCCCATACCGAGACAAAAGGATGGGCCTGCAGTGCACGCCAACCTTCTCCAGTAGATCATTCCGGTCCATCTCTACAGCCCTCCCTGAAAGATTTCCAGAATGTATTCATTTAGGTGGTCTCTAGCCACGGTTGGTTGACCCAAGGAAGGTCATACCGATATCGTTTCGGTCCGTCCAGAAATGGATATATTGGGATATATCGTCGATATATCGACAATATCGGTGGAAATGTCGAAAATGGCTCAAAAGACTATTTTTGTCGTTTTTTTTCATAAATTAAGATCATCCAAGATATTAAAACAACAAATAACTTACAAATACACACTTATGTCACGCATATCGGTTATTTATAGCCCATATCGTACATATCGATCATATTGAACATATCGTTGTTAATGTTTATTCCTTACTTGTAGATATTGGAAATGGATTCCATTCAAGTTCTTATAAGTTATAACATTAAATAACTTACAAATAAACACTTAGATGACATATATAGATCATTTGTAAAGATTATGATCTTTATATTGCACATATCGGTCATATCAAACATATCGCTGGTACTGTTAGTTGTTGACCTATATATATTGAAAATGGAGTTCATCCAAGTTCTTAAATCACTAAATAACTTACAAATATACTCTTAGATCACACATATCAGTAATCTATGAATTTTATATCGCATATATCGATCATTTCGAACATATCGATATTAAATTATTAATGTTGATTCTTGACTTATAGATTTTTTGAAGAATTGACTTATAGATATTAGAAATGGATTTCACTCAAGTTCTTTACAACATGAAATCACTTGGAAATATACTCCAAGTTGAAGAATCATTGTATGTACCCTCCTGTCGCACCATGCCTTACCAGTACAGGCATCTCGCTAGGTGTAGCTAGATACCCATTGTGTGTTTTAATACTAGGTGTAGCTAGATATGTGTTTTAATACTGGTTGTATCTAGATAAGTAGTGGAATTAATCTTGCATGAATAATAACATTGATATATAGAAATATCAACGAAATATCAACGATATCGATCGATATCTAGGATTTTTTGTACTGAATCCAGACATTTTTGACCGATATGATGATATATCGGCAATATATTGCTGATATCCCTGTAAAAGGATATAGTGGATGGTTTTGATACCCCTTCCTTGTTGAAACCGATATATCGTCGATACAACCTTCTATGGGTTGACCCCATCCCAAACCCACATCAAGGCACTGGAAGAAGCTCGTACAAATCTCTAAAGAAAAAACTTTCCACCTAGCCAACCTCCTAATTCTTGTTGGGAGTTTCAACGTAGTTGCACATTCTTATATTGATAGTTGGGATTTCTACAAATTCAATAAGCGAGGATATGCGCTTGTTTTTTTGAGCCAAGGACATGTTATTTGTGGAGAAGAGGAAGAAAACACAATGAGATAATTTATTCAAGAGGTCTGTTGGTTCTTAAATAGGACAAAACCCTAGAACACTCATAACTGGAAAATTACATAAGAGCTTCGAGGGGTTACAGTTAAATAAAATAAAACATAAAACCGTCTTTAACAATCCCCCTCAAGTTTTGGAACATATCTATCGATCATGTCAAACTTGAAAATTATCCACGAGATGTGCTTCTTTCCTAGAACCTTTGTAAATGCATCTGCAAGCTGAAAGTCGGTCGAGATGTATGGAGTAGTAATGTTTCCTCCTCATACTGCATCACAAAAAAGTGGCAGTCAATCTCTATGTGTTTGGACTGCTCATGAAACACAAGTTTCGTAGCAATGTATGTAGCAGATTTGTTGTCACGATATGGAGGAACAAGGGTGGTGACAACAATACAAAGTTTCTATAGAAAAGAGAGTAACCAAGTAATCTCATAGGTAGCTTGTGTCATTGCCCTGCATTCTGCTTCAACACTTGATCTGGAGACTACAGTTTGCCTCTTGCTTCGTCAAGTAACAAGATTTCCTCTAACCACCATAACACTAGTGGAGCGATGGTCCTCAAGTGAGCTAACATATTCTGCATCAGCATACACATCAACATTAGTGCGACCATTGACCACATAGAAAAAGGCATTTCCTTCAAGTATCGCAGGATCTGGAGAACATCATGCCAATGACTGTAACATGGTTGCTCCACTTGTCGATTGGCTCTGTTCATAATATAAGATATATCCGTCCTAGTGACGGTAAGATAAAGCAGTTTACCCACTAGGCTTATGTATTGTGTTGTCTTCAAAAATTCAAAGACAGGATTAGGCGATTAGCTAAAGTAGAATGCTTCCTCAAGTCTGCAGGAATACTAGAAGTCTTACATCCAAATAGTCTAACCTCAGTTAGGATATCCAAGCAATACTTCCTTTGTGAGAGATGAAGTCCATCTGTAGTACGCATCACTTTTATGCCAAGGAAGTAGCAAAGTTGATCAAGGTCCTTCACGACGAAAACCTTCTTAAGGAAAGCCTTGGCCTCTAGTATGCCTTCATCATCATCACATGTGACAACCATGTCATCAACATAAACAAGTATGACAGTACCAGTGTGCCGTCTTCTGACAAAAACAAAGAAGCCATATGTTGTTCTCTGAAAGCCATGAGTGCTGATCTCAGTAGTGAGTTTGTCAAACCATGCCCAAGGACTCTGTTTTAGGCCATACATTGCCTTGCGAAGTTGACACACACCCCCTCAACTTCGTAACTAGGACGTTGCATCATGTCAGCCTCGTCCTTGAGATCGTCATACAAGAAGGCATTCTTCAGATCAAGCTGAAAGATAGGAAATCCTTTGTTTGCAACCACTAAAAGAATAATACAAATAGAGCCCATTCGTGCTAATGAGGAGAAGATCTCGAAGTAGTTGACCCCGTAAGTTTGTGTAACTATCAATATGGATTTTAATCCGTCAATGGACCCGTCAGGTGAATGTTTGGTAGTGAAGACCCATCTGCAAGCCATGAGTCAAATTCCTATGGAACATTGTACAAGGTCCCATGTTCCCGAGATATGAGAGCATTCATTGTCTAACACCAACCATAATCATGTAAAGCACTATGATGATCGCCAAGAACAGAAATAGTCATGAGAGCATCTGCACATCTCATGTCAGATCATGATAAGCTAGCAATAGAAATGAAATGAGACATAGGGTGAAAGGTACATTGCCTTTCAGTTCTGCGGAGAACTATGGGAAGCTATTGAGGAGCATCCAGAGCAGCAACGGTAGGGGCACTTGAAGATGGCATGCCATCCTGCAAAAAGAGGACATGCAACGGCACAAGAGCAGGTGCATATGTATGCTTGCACTTATAAAAAATAGGAGGAGGAAGATCTGAAGTCCATTCAAAGAAAGAAACATCCACAGAAATGTAGCATCGATGCTCAACAGGATCATAGCACATGTATCCCTTCTGAGTGCGAGAATACCGAGGAAGAAACATTTGATCGCCTTAGGTGATAGTTATCAGAAGTGTGAAAATTGTGGACGAATGTTATACACCCAAAGATTCTTAGAGGAAGCGGGAAGGTCGACTCATTAAAATTATGGACGAATGTTATACACCTAAAAATTCTCAGAATAAGCGGGAAGGGCGACTCATTAGGATAGCTTAACACGAAGGGGGTGGACCCTTTTAGGGTCAAAATGGGACCATATTGATAAGATGAACAACAATTAGAACGACATCACCCCAATAGGACTTCGAAACCTTCATCTCAGTACGAAGGGACCGAGCAATGTCAAAAAGATGTTTAAGTTTCCGTTCCACTACCCCCATTTTGCTGAGAGATGTACAAACATAATGTTTAGTAAGAAAAGAAACTTGTCATGTCATGTTGTGTGAACTCCAAAGCATTATCAGAACAAAATACTTGAACACAACTAGAGAAATAGTATTGATATACTGAAAGAGATTCTAGAAAATTTTATCAATCTTTGAACGTTCCTTTAACAAATAGATCCAAGAGGATCGACCATAATCATCAACATAAAAACAAAATATTTGTGCCCGCTCATAGTATGAACCTAAAAAGGTCCTCATATATCGCAATGGACGAGACCAAAAGGACCTTCATAACGAGGCTCAACATCAGCATGGAAGGATGCTCGATGATGTTTTCCGAACTGGTGCACCTCCCACTCAAAGGGCTTCAGCGTAGAAAGTTCAGAAAACATCATAAAGATAGCCTTGACAAAGCTTTTCAAGACAAAGATGATAGAGTAAAGGATCGTTAGAGATACAAGTATGGCCAATCAAATTGGAGCGAGATGGAATGTCCCGATAATAGAAGTTATTCTTCTCATATCACCCACTAAAAATCTGCCTTATCCATGTGTCACGAAAGTAACAACAGAACTCATGAAAAATAACACTACAATTAAGTTCAGTACATAGTTTCTGAACAGATAACAGACTAAGAGGA
This sequence comes from Ottelia alismoides, assembly GCA_037367405.1. NCBI lineage: Eukaryota > Viridiplantae > Streptophyta > Magnoliopsida > Alismatales > Hydrocharitaceae > Ottelia > Ottelia alismoides. The sequence continues at coordinate 97,685 of JAZKJV010005434.1, forward strand.
AATGCAGGAGCACAATGAACTCCAGTCAACCGGAATTTGGAGGAAAACTCCACAGTCAACATTAGTAATAGGGGAATGAGCCCCATCAACAACCCGAACCATCTTCACAGAAGTAGAGGGTTGAGAAAAGTTATGTAGGCTACATTTTCCCGGCAAATGTGTCATGATCCTTAGTCAATAATCCATGCAGAAGCAGAAGCATAAACAAAGTTGGTTATTGTACCCGTTGTTGTAGCCAAAGCAATGGGAGCAGATGTATTACTGTCACTAACGGAGATGTTGGAGTTTCATAGGAGATGTCTCAGGCGAGAGGTACTCTGAAACTGTAAAAGGTGCTTGTGTTACACCAAAAATTTGTTCAGGCATATCCACTGTTGTATCATATGATGAATCATATGAGACAATATCATAAGATTGTTGGCATTTGACTATATGCCAAACTTTGTCCAACAACGCTCAGAAGGGTGGTTCCAGCGCCCACATTGTATGCATGATGGATACCGAAAAGTAGTAGAATTGCGTCCACGATCACAACCAAAGTCACGTCCACACCTAATTCACGATCACGACCACAATCAAAGTCACGATCTCATCCTCCTTGTAAGCTATGTCACCCTCTCTTCCATGATGATGCATAGCGAGTAGTAGTCTCTGCAGATGATATGTAGAAGGACGTTAAGCGAATGTCTCAAGTTCCTACAGATGACTAATAATGATCTCAATCGATGGCAGGGTAACAACTGTTAGAAACCTGTTCTTTACAGCTTGTATTGTGGATAAAACCCAGAGGAAAATCAGTAAACATGCCATTCAAATCGCTCTCTTGCATGTTGATTACAACAGGATGGCTGGAAAATTAGGAGCGCCTCAAAGAGACTAGTCAGCAGGATGTAGTATTCGGCAAGACTCGAATCTCCTTGAGTGGACGATCATATCTGTGTATAAATATCAGAGAGTCGAGACTTGGTTATCTTCTGGGTAGCGTTATAAAAATCGGCCAACTAGGCCGACTAGTCGAGTCGGGGGGTAGCCGACTCGACTAGAGCAAATCGGCCAATAGTCGGGTCGACTAAATGACTTAGTCGGCGGATTATGAGGTTGATTTTTACATGGAAATTTTGAGAGAAAAAATGGCCTGGTTCGAATATCCGATTACCCTCCCAAATAAGGTTTTGGAGGTTTCTATCAAAATAGAACCTCAAATCTTTATTCCCAAAATCCTTCGACGCGTCGCCCCTGAGTTGCTCGAGGCTCCCGAACCTACGTCGCGTCACTGCCTCCTCTGTGTTGCCGACGATCGTGCGACAACTCCTTTTGGAGCCGATCCTCCACTGCCATCCTTTGTAGCAATAGCAACTCAGATCTTGACTCGCCACCCCCTGAGCTGGTTAGGGTTTCTAAAAATCAAATTTTTATTCTATTTTGCTTGGTTTAATACTTGATTTTAGTTATTAATGCTTATGTTATCTTGTTAGTTCCCATCTTAGGTTAAAAAATGTTAGCTTGTTAGGTTATTTTTTGAGTAGAACTTTAATTTAATCGATGATGCGCATGTTGCTTAGATATTTTTTGCTTGGTTTACTGTTGATGTTCATTGTTCTCTAAATATTGGTTTAACTTATATTTTTTTGCTTATATGTTGACATTGGTTAGCTTATATTTATATGGTTGGCACTAGTTAGCTTATATGTTCAATTTGGTCAACGTAGAAATTCTTATATGATTGCCATTTGTTAGCTTATATGTTCAATTTGTTCGACTTACAAATTCTTATATGATTGTCATTGGTCTGTTTGTTATTTAATCTCTTCATTCAACTTGTGATTTTGTTACATCTAGCACACCGAAGAGGGAACGTAGTGGTATGCCCAAGGTGGACGAGGAAACAAAGAAGAAGGTGATTACGTACCTTGATGATGTTGCAAGGAAGAAGTCCCAGAAAGCCGCTGATGTTCATGAGATGAGAAGGAAGTTGATATCACTGCAGATGCGGGTTCGATGAAGAGATCGTGAGTCTCCAAATCCTTGGAGTAGACTGTCGCAATGGAAGGGTCATCGTGTCAGATGACCATCAAAGATGCATTCTCCAAGGATCATCGTGATAGGGTTACCCCGTACATATCCAAATGACCATTACATCAATGATTCTGTTTAATGCATTGACGACAAAAAACTTCATGCAGATGGTGGAGGAAATTGGGAAGTACAGAAAGTTGGAGCTGAGAAAGTTGCAACTTCAACAAAAGAAAATATACAACACATCTTTGCTTGATACATCTGAGAGAGACATGAATAAAGACACATTGCTCGGGTGAGGATAGAGACACCATTTGAAGTAACCGATGCTGGTAGACTTGGACAAAGTGCGAGCCGATCGGGCTGAATAGGTCAGGATTCTAAAAACCTATCTCCAGAGCCCGAGCCAAGCGAACCCGTGGGCCATACTTCAAGGCCCAAGCCCGGCCCATGTCTGGGCCCACCCATGGGCCGAATGCAAAGAATTTTTTTGCTAATTTTTTAATCTAATTTATAGAGATAAATGAGTTTTCTGAATATCATCTAATCTTTCCAAATCTAAGTAATCATAATATGAGTTATTTGACATGTAAACTATAAAATTAGACATAATATTGATAATGTAAAACAAAAGCTTGAAGTATATTAAATTAAATGTATGTAAAATGCATTTTTTAAATGCATATTTTTGTAATCATGAGCCAAGTCATGTCGGGTCGGATTTTGTGGCACATGTCTACAACTCGCCCAGTTGACGAGCGGACCAAAGAGTGGACCGGTTCGACCCATTCATGATTTCTCTTAGCCCTAGCCCGGTCCATGAGCGGGCTGGGCAGGCGTGCCCCGACCCACTGGCCAAGTCTGACTACCGATAGAAGACCTCGCTCGAGGGGCCTACGATGATCATGTCATCTAGAAAGAACATCAATCGTGCTTGTAGTAATCGCTACGATCAACAAATAATGCTTGGAGTAGATTCATGTAAGGAATAAATTCCAATGCAGAGTTGTAGTCGATGATAGAGACACCCCGACAATGTAGTCGATGTTCAGTGAAGATGACTGATAATAATAATAGTATAGAGTGTCGGCCTATCAATCGTGGACTGACAGTAGAAGTCCTGTAAATACATCTCAAGAAGGAGAATATATCCTCTATCTAACTCCATCTTTCTCTCACGAAACCTAGGGTTCCCCTATTGGGAACATCTTTCCACATCGCCCGGGGTTTGTGAACCCATCAAGAGGCACCGGTCAATAAGGGAGGTGGAGGAGACATCATCACCACCAGGAGTTTGGCTGGAGGGCCATGCGTGCTTGAAGTAGGGAGTTTTCTAATCCCGTCGTCTTCGCCTTAATTCTAGGGTGGAACCACCTGGGGCACCATCTGATTGTCAATGCCTCCAAGGTTGTCCGACGCAACAAGAGGAGAAGGCACTTCCTGCCACCTAAAGATGATGAGGGTGTTAGTGGTGCGCTTGGAGGTGATGTACGGAGATGGACGCGTGTAAAGGTGCTCGTGCAAAGAGATGCACCTCCAATTTCTGATGTGCTACATAGTTTTAGTTGGCCCCACGAGGCTTCCGTCATTGTAGGATGTTGCAGCCACTTAAGGTTCGAGATGGATGGCACGGTTTCAGATTTCGCGAAATTTCGACGAAATTTTGGCGAAATTTCGGTTTCGACAAGGAACCGAAATCCCGAGCGAAATGGCGATATGAGGGCAGTTTTCGGTCATTTCTTCACAAATGGTGGTTGATATAGGCGAAATGTCGTCGAAATTTCGACGAAATATCGTATCGACAGGGTATCGATACGATATCCGAAACCGATATTTAAACCCTTGGGATGGGGCCCACAACATGGGACTACACGCAATGGCCTTCTTCCCCATCAATTGTCAGTGGAGGTGTCACCAATGTACGAGAGAAGAAGGAGAGCCTGCAGGTTGACGTGCAACTGCTATGCTTGAAAATTTAGGGTACCACAACAGTGCTCTTGGAGCAGATGGAGTCGTAGGGTGGAGATAATGGAACCATATGCTTATAATTGTTGTTGCCTCACACAATTAGGGTTCCATTAGGAACCCTAGAACAAAATAGATGGAACAACTCTTTTCTACTCAAATTTGAATGAACCAAGGAATATGAAAAATAATGATCATGCTTGAAAATAAAATCTCCCAAAAATCGACTTGCTCGGATACCATGTTTAAGTATAACATGTGAGAACCTAATCAGAACAAAAAACAAATAAAATAAAATAATGAAAGCATGGGACATTCCTGTTTTACGTGAAACCCTACTCCAAGAGGAGCAGGATGAACCTATGAGAGAATGCCTCAAAAGGCCAGATCTTATATTAGAATCTCTCAATTAGCACAGGACATGTGGAGCTCCTTATATAACCCCACAGACAAACTGAGTCCCTCAAATATTAGATGCGGGACTAAACATGAGAGGGGTAATTGGATCATGGAGAGATCCGATTACCACATGTTTTAGATGTTCATTTAGCTATACAATGATTCACGATCATGCTCGAAGATAAATGTATTCCGAGGAAATGAGAAGTCTTGGACAAAACTGGTCAAGAGAAAATGCAATAAACCGCTATTCACATAACATTGTATCTTTAGCCAAGAAATACTAATTACCTCTACGATATCATCATATATAGCAAGATCAAGCACTTTACTCCAACGAGCACATGCATTTCTAAATCTTGACATTGTTTATCTTACATAGAAGGGCTGCATTCCGTAAGACACAACTCAAGCATGATACATAAAGTAAATCAATTCTCCAATGGCAATCAGTGTCAATTCTAAAAATGTCATAAAAAGTAGAGGACTATCATTTCCTATATTCAACCTATGAGATCTTAATTAACTATCAACCAGCAAGGGAGTGTAGCATGGAATGATTTAAAGTATTTTTTATCACACCCAAAATCTCGTGAACATCGTTTGAAACTCATTGCCATATGATGCTTCCAGCAGATAGTTTAAAGCTATCAATGGCAAAAAAGCAGTGCAAATCAAACTACTCAAAAGGATATTGCATTTGACTGGTCTATCGGCACTGCAGCAGAGAGATCCTCAAGGAAGAAATGCCCATCCTCCAATTGCGAGATCAGACCCATTATCCACCTCCTCCCCGTGCATCCGATCAACGATTGAATAGGTGTTATCTATGCATCGCACCAAATCCCATTTACATCAACAGGAACACATACCATCTCTCAAAAAAATGCTCACACAGAAAGAATAACTCGCACCTCCGAGGCACTGGCCTCCATCATGGTCACATCAAACACTAGCCGACAGAAATGCTCATCCCTCGAGATCCTCTGATGAAGGAGCTGGAACCGGTCTCTGTATAGCGCAGCCTTCGCAGAAGCATCCCCGTGGATCGGCAGCTTCTCTGTGTGCCTAACAGATCGATTTCGATTATTGTAATACCTTGAAATCGTAATGAAAATTTATTATACTATATTATCGCCGTGAAATTACTCGAAAATTTGCTTTTTGATGGGATCGAAGCGGAATTTGGGGACTAAGAAGGCATCGACGTCACGAAGAGCAGTCCCGGCGGTGCCGTTGGGATGGGTGTCTTCGGACTGGATGGCGGAGTCGGCTTCGAGGAGGAGGGTGGTGACGCGGTGGACGGAATCCTTGTCGAGGATGTTGGATTTCACTGCAAATTGAAGAGATCGTGAGGACGGGGTGACAAAATGGATGGGGTTTGAGGAGCGGAGCGGGGAGTACGGGAGACGTTGTCGATCTCGTCGATGAGGAGGTCTAGGGCATCGTCGACGGAGTCGGGGAAGCGGGAGAGGGAAGAGAGGACCTCGTCGAGCGCGTCCACGCGGAGGGTGAAGCCCCTCTCTGCACCTTCTTCCTTGAGCCCGCCGCCGCGTCTGCGCCCGTCGGTGTGTGCTCCGGAGTGGCGGGAAGGGAAGGGAGGGATTGGACTATTTCATTCCACTATATCCATAATTTAATTCAAATTCTCCAATTAAATTGGAATTATATTTACCCTAAACAATAGATCAAAATTGCATACATCAAGCGTTCTATGATCAACTTGTTTAGGAATCAATTTAATAGAAATGTAGATGTTGTTGTTAACTAATGGTGGGATATATCGATTAGTATCCATCCATTTATAACATATATTAGACAGGAGCACTATCACCGACATCCAATCCTTGCCAAATTCCCGACAATTTTCGCCCACGCTGAATTTGTATAGTTCCTTGCAACTTTGGAGATTGATCGAAAGCCACCATCAGAATGCTTAATTTCAGATGGTGCAAGTAGTCATCATTCGCTTTTGTAACTCGCATTAACTCCTTGTAAATATTTGGTGTGTTACAACTTGCATTCTTAAAATCAATTGGTGCTCTTCATATTTATACACTAATGCTGGATATCAAATTTTAGGAAGCTTAAATACATGTACATGTACTCGTACTGACTTGGGTTGCGCATGAACCGATACGGTCGAGGCGAGAGGATCCTATGCGATAGTACAGTCTCTGCAGTAACCGCATGAGCCATTCGATCTTGATTGAGCGGCTCCCACGATTTCACACTTTTTGTGGGTCTGTACCGTGCGAATTCGTGTAAACCACTCAATCAAGATCGAATCATCCACATTAGAGAGCTTCAGGAAAACGTTCACTCCACTTTAATACTCTTGCCTCTGTTAGTTTTAATTCCTATTCATTTCTTGTTTTGTCGAATCATCCACGTTAGAGAGAGCGTGAGCGTGAGAGCATCAATAGTTGCCCTCATATGATATCAGAGCCTCGGGTCCATTCCTAAAACCTTGTTCGTTCAATGTCGATCGTTCCCCAAGGTGAGGCGGCGCGATAAATCAACAGAGGGTTATTCCTATACCCGTAGCTGATGGAGACAAATTAAACGAGATGGGTGATCACGGTGCAAGACATGATGGAAGATCAAGGCATATGGGAAGCAGTTGAACCGACGACCGGTGTGGTCGTCGTTCCGAAGAAGGATTAGAAGGCGAAGTCGCATCTTCTCCAAGCTCTCTTAGAGGATCTCCTGATGCGGGTGGAAAGCAAGAAAAGGGCGAAGGATGTTTGGGACTGCCTCAAAACGAGGTTCATTGGCACAGCTCGCGTCAAGAGCGCACGGCTACAAACGTTGAAGAGTGACTTTAACGCCATGTGTATGCATGAGACTGGTAGGCTGAACAGCATGTCCGTCAGGTATGCAAATCTGGGGAAACCCTCACCGATGCTGCATTGGTCAAGAAATTGTTTGATACAGTGACGGATCGCTTTCTTGGCGTGATAGCCGGGATCGAACAGTTTTGTGATCTCGATGAGATGCCATTCGAGGAAGCTGTGGGGCGATTAAAGACCTATGAGGAAAGAACGCATTTGCGGAAGCCTAGCAACAACGACAAAGGAGATTTCCAACTCCTACTCACTCAGGTCGAGTGAGAGGCACGACAAAAGAAGGATGGCAGTGATTCCTCGTCAAAAGGTAAATCCCAAACATCTGCAGATAAAAGCAACTATGGTCGAGGTGGACGCAGACGCGACAGAGGACGCGGGATAAGCAACCGTAGTGGGTCATCACACAAAGGTGACGCAGGTGGCTCTAATGGCGGTGGCCGTGATAAAAGCCACATCCGTTGCTTCAATTGCGACAAAATAGGCCAACATGCATCTGAATGCAGAGTGTCGAAGATGGAAGAGGAGGCACACCTCACATACGACACCAAGTCAACCATGTTACTTGCAGCATTAAAGGAGACGACACAGGAACATGAGGGAATCATCTTGTTAAATGAGGACAAGACGAGGCCAGAGCTACACGGCATGAAAGAGATGGTTGCCCCCTCTCACATCTGGTACTTGGACAACGGGGCAAGCAACCATATGACCGGTGACAAGTCTAATTTCCATGAACTAGATGAGAATGTTACCGGTAATGTCAAATTCAGCGACGGTTCAACGGTGCAAATCATGTGCAAGGGCTCTATCTTGCTCGGCTGCAAGAACGACGATCAATGGCTGCTACAAGAGGTATATTATATCCCAAGGCTTAATATCAATATAGTGAGCCTTTGACAACTCACTGAGATTGGTCACAAGGTGATCATGGACAAGGACTCTTTGCAAGTTTTTGACAAGAGTTCTGTGCAATTACTCAAGAAGGTAAGGCGCACTACAAATCGCCTTTACCGAATTGAATTGCATCTAGCGGAGGCGGTGTGCCTTCTAACAAATCTCAAAGATCCAGCATGGTTGTGCATGCTCGACTTGGGCATTTCAACTTCCACGCCATGAAGATGCTCGTCGATAAGGAGATGGCAGTGGGGGTACCAACACTTGCGCATCCGAACAAGCTACGTCAACGATGTTTGGTCACTAAGCAGGTGAGGCATCCATTCCCGACTCAAATTACAAAGCAAAGGAACCGCTTGAGTTCCTACGTGCTGATATTTGCGAGCCGATCACACCGTCAACCCTTGCAGGTAATAATTACTTTATGTTAATTATTGATGATTATTCTCGGTGGATGTGGCTCTACATCTTAAAAACAAAGGATCAGGCATGCTCCATGTTCATGAAGTTCAAAGCCCAAGCTGAGAACACGAGCGGGCGTCGTGTAAAGACGCTCAAGACTAATCGTGGGAGAGAATTTATGTCTGTTGAGTTTGCAAAGGCATGCGATCAAGCATGTATTATGTGGCACCTCACTACACCATACACACCTCAGCAAAATGATGGGGTGGAACGTCGGAACATGAATGTGATGGCAATGACGACGTCCCTCCTTAAAAGTATGAATGTACCTGCAAGACTTTGGGGGAGGAGGTACGACATGAAGTGTACATGTTGAATCGCTTACCGACAAAGGCGTTGGGAGAGCGCACTCCATTTGAGGTTTGGAATGGAAGGAAGCCGCATCTAGCACACCTTCGTGTGTTTGGCTGCACAGCGTACACAAAGGTGATGACACCACATCTGAAAAAGCTTGATGACTGAAGTCAGCCGACGGTATATCTTGGCGTTAAGGACGGTTGCAAGGCTCACCGCCTATTTGATCCACAATGTGGTAAAATTTGTATAAGTCGTGATGTACAATTTGAAGAAAATGTGGAATGGAAAGGTACAGACGATGAGGATCCATCAAATTTTGTCATCAAGGAGTACAACAGTAAGCCCAACGGAGGTGTCTATGTGCCATTTAGAGGAGTCTCGATAGATGAGCCAACACCAGCAATACAATCTTCCCCAGCTCCTAACACGACACCGTTGGGAGGCAAAGTGACACCAACAAGGTCATCATCCACTGCTTCGACATCTACGTCAGATATTAGCTCACTAACAGGTGATCCTGCCACACATACATAAGCTATGTCCACACCGCTATCAGAACATAGTAGTGGCGGCACAAATGATGGGCCTATCTGTTATAGGCACATAGATGACATCATGAGAGATTCCCAAAGGGGTGGATCCTGAAGAAGAGGACATAGACGATGAGGTATTGCTTGTGGAAATGGAAGAGCCAACCTTTTATCGTGAAGCTACATAACAACAAGTCTGGGTAGATGCTATGGCAAAGAAGATCGAGTCCATTGAAAAAAATAAGACTTGGACTCTCGTGGAGCTGTCAGCTGGATACAAACCAATTGGTCTTAAAATATTGTACAATCTGAAGAGGAATTCCAGTGGAGACATAATAAAGCACAAAGCAAGATTGGTTGCGAAAGGATATGTCCAACGTCAGGGCATTGACTTCAAGGAGGTGTCCATGCCGGTGCCTAGACTCGACACCGTACGCGTTATTCTATCCATTGGTGCTAATCGTGTTTGGAAGGTTCACCATCTCGATGTCAAATCAGCATTCCTAAATGGTGAGCTCGAGGAAGAAGTATATGTGGCTCAACCTGAAGGATTCAAAGTGAAGAACAGAGAGCATTTGGTGTTTAAATTGAGCAAGGCACTTTATGGTCTTTGACAGGCATCACGAGCCTGGAATACATGGCTGGATAGAAGTCTGAAGCAGCTCAGAGTCATGAAATTCTCTCAAGAACAAGCGTTCTATACGAGAGGAATAGGTCAAGCAAGAGTGGTCGTTGGGGTTTATGTAGATGATCTCATTGTGACCGGGGAAGATCTAGAGGAAATCAAGGTATTCAAGCATCAAATGATGTCCGAGTTTGAGATGAGTGATCTTGGATTGCTCACTTACTACCTTGGGATCGAGGTAGTACAAGAAGATGGCCGCATCAAAATTAAGCAAACCACTTATGCAAAGAAGGTGCTTGCACGATTTGGGATGTTAGAGTGCAACTCCACCAAGTGTCCTATGGAGCAGAGGCCACAATTACACAAAGATCCTGATGGGCAGCCAGTGGATGCAACAGAGTATCGTCGTGTCATCGGATGCCTTAGATATCTGCTCCATACTCGACCAGATCTCTCATTTGTTGTCGATATGGCTAGTATATTTATGGAGAAACCTACGGTGATGCACCACAAAGCTGTGAAACAAATTCTTCGATATTTGAAGGGTACAAATCAATATGGCCTCGTTTACACTCGAGGTGAAGGCGAGGAGATGATAATCGGTTTTACAGATAGTGACCTGGCTGGTGACTTGGATGATAGAAAGAGCTTAGGAGGGATGGCATTCTATGTAAATGACAATCTAGTCTAATGGAATTCAGAGAAACTAAAAATTGTGGCTCTGTAATCACATGAAGCTGAGTTCATGGCGGCAACGGCAGCAACATATCATGCATTATGGCTTCGAAGTTTGTTGAAAGAGCTAACAAAGAGAGAACCAATGCCGATGAAATTGTTCGTTGATAACAAGTCCACCATTGCTTTGATGAAGAATCCTGTCTTCCATGGACGCAACAAACATATTGACACCGAATTCCATTTTTTCATGATTGTGTCGAAGGAGGACATATTATTGTGGAGTTCGTATCCACGGAGGAGCAACGTGCTGATGCATTGACGAAGCCTCTGCCAACAGTGAAGCAGGCAACTATACGACACTTGATGGGTGTTTGTGATATTGGGCCACATAAAAGATTAGGGGGGAGTATGTTGGTTCTGATCATGAAATGTGGTTGCATACGTGCATGGGTCTGCATGCTCTTTGGAGTCTCATGCAACCAAGTCGTCATTCTATTTTCATGCTATCTATTCTTGGTTGTTGAATGTGTGCATGCATTGAGTCCAACCACGTGGATGGCATTGCATGAAAGTCGAGTAGTGTAACCAACGTTAGTTCTATTTTTATCCGTCCAGGAGAATTATAAATTGAGTGTCTTGTAATCGGCAATTGGCATCAAGTCAGGAAAATGTTCACTCCACTTTAATACTCTTGCATCTATTAGTTTTAATTCCGATTCGTTTCTTGTTTTGTCGAATCATCCACGATAGAGAGAGCGTGAGCGTGAGCGTAAGAGCACATTAGTTTCCCTCATATGGTATCAAAGCCTCGGGTCCATTCCTAAAACATTGTTCGTTCAATGTCGATTGCTTCCCAAGGTGAGGCAGCGGAGAAATCAGCAAAGGATTATTCCAATACCCGTAGCTGATGGTGACAAATTACACGAGCTGGGTGATCAGGGTGCAAGCCATGATGGAAGATCAAGGCGTATGGGAAGCAGTCGAACCGACAACCGGTGCGGTCGTCGATTCGAAGAAGGACAAGAAGGCGAGGTCGCATCTTCTCCAAGCTCTCTTAGAGGATATCCTGATGCGGGTGGCAAGCAAGAAAACATCGAAGGATGTCTGGGACTGCCTCAAAACGAGATTCATTGGCGCAACTCACGTCAAGAGCGCACAACTACAAATGTTGAAGAGTGACTTCGACACCATCCGTATGCAGGAGACATAGACATTAGATGAGTATGCTGGTAGGCTTAACGGCATGTCCGTCAGGTATGCTAATCTGGGGGAAACCCTCACCGATGTTGCATTGGTCAAGAAATTATTTGATACCGTGTCGGATCGCTTTCTTAGCATGATAGCCAGAATCGAACAGTTTTATGATCTCGACGAGATGCCATTCGAGGAAGCTGTGGGGCGATTAAAGACCTACGAGGAAAGAGCACATTTGCGAAAGCCTAACAAAAATGACAAAGGAGATTCCCAACTCCTACTCACTCAGGCCGAGTGGGAGGCACGACAAAAGAAGGATGGAGGTGATTCCTCGTCAAAAGGTAAATCCTAGACATCTGCAGATAAAAGCAACCGTGGTCGAGGTGGATGCGGATGCGACAGAGGACGCAGGATAAGCAACTGTAGTGGGTCAACACACAAAGGTGACACAGGTGGCTCTAATGGCGGTGGCCATGATAAAATCCACATCTGTTGCTTCAGTTGCATCAAAATGGGCCATTATGCATCTGAATGCGGAGCGCCGAAGAAGGAAGAGGAGGCACAACTCACATACAACATTGAGTCAGCCCTATTACTTGTAGCATTAAAGGAGACGAAGCATGAGCATGAGGGAATCATTTTGTTAAACGAAGACAAGACGAGGCCAGAGCTGTACGATACGAAGGAGATGGTTGCCCCCTCTCACATCTAGTACTTGGACAACGGGACAAGCAACCACATGACCGGTGACAAATCTAAGTTCCATGAACTAGACGAGAATGTCACCGGTAATGTCAAATTCAACGACGGTTCAACGGTGCAAATCATGGGCAAGGGCTCTATCTTGTTCGGCTGCAAGAACGACGATCAATGGCTGCTACAAGAGGTATATTATATCCCGAGGCTTCATAGAAATATAGTGAGCCTTGGACAACTCACCGATATTGGTCACAAGGTGATCATGGACGATGACTCTTTGCAAGTTTTCGACAAGAGTTCTATGCAATTACTCATGAAGGTAAGGCGCACTACAAATCGCCTTTACCAAATTGAATTGCATCTGGCGGAGGCGGTGTGCCTCCTAACAAATCTCAAAGATCCGGCATGGTTGTGGCATGCTCGACTTGGGCATTTCAACTTCCATGCCATAAAGATTCTCGTCGATAAGGAGATGGCGGTGGGGGTACCAACGATTGCGCATTCGAACAAGCTATGTCAAGGATGTTTGGTCGCAAAGCAGGTGAGGCATCCATTCCCGACATCAGCAAATTACAAAGCAAAGGAACCGCTTGAGCTCCTACATGCTGAAATTTGCGAGCCGATCACACTGTCAACCCTTGCAGGCAATAATTACTTTATGTTAATTATTGATGATTATTCTCGGTGGATGTGGCTCTACATCTTCAAAACAAAGGATCAGGCATGCTCCATGTTCATGAAGTTTAAAGCCCAAGCTGAGAACACGAGCAAGCGTCGTGTAAAGACGCTCAGGACTGATCATGGGGGAGAATTTATGCCTGCTGAGTTTGCAAAGGCATGCAATCAAGCATGTATTATGCGAAACCTCACCACACCATACACACCTCAGCAAAATGTGTGGTGGAATGTCAGAATAGGATTGTGATTGTAATGGCGAGGTCCCTCCTCAAAAGTATGAATGTACCTACAAGACTTTAGGGGAGGCGGTACAACATGCAGTGTACCTATTGAATCGCTTACCGACAAAGGTGTTGGGAGAGCGCACTCCATTTGAGGTTTGGAATGGAAGGAAGCCGCATCTAGCACACCTTCGTGTGTTTGGCTACACAATGCACACAAAGGTGATGACACCACCTCTGAAAAAGCTTGATGACTGAAGTCAGCAGATGGTATATCTTGGCGTTGAGGATGGTTGTAAGGCTCACCGCTTATTCGATCCACAACGTGGTAAAATTTGTATAAGTCGCGATGTACAATTTGAAGAAAATGTGGAATGGAAATGAAATATAGGTACAGGCGATGGGGATCCATCAAATTTCGTCATTAAGGAGTACAACACTAAGCCCAGCAGAGGTATCTATGTGTCATACAGAGGAGTCTTGATAGATGAGCCAACGCTAGCAATACAATCTTCCCCAGCTCCTAACACGACATCATTGGGAGGTGAAGTGACACCAACAAGGTCATCATCCACTGCTTCGACATCTACGTCAGATACTAGCTCACTAACAGGTGATCCTGCCACACATATAGAAGCTATGTCCACACCGCTATCAGAACGTAGTAGCGGCGGCATAAATGATGGGCCTATCTGTTTTTGTCACATAGATGACATCATAAGAGATTCCCAAAAGGGTGGATCCTTAAGAAGAGGACATAGACGATGAGGTATTGCTTGTGGAAATGGAGGAGCCAACCTTTTATCGTGAAGCTACATAACAACAAGTCTGGGTAGATGCTATGGCAAAGGAGATCGAGTTCATTGAAAAAAATAAGACTTGGACTCGCGTGGAGCTGCCAGCTGGATACAAACCAATTGGTCTTAAAATAGGTGTACAAGTTGAAGAGGAACCCTAGTTAAGACATAATAAAGCACAAAGAATGATTGGTTGCGAAAGGATATGTCCAACGTCAGGACATTGACTTCGAGGAGGTGTTCATGCCGGTGGCTAGACTCGACACCGTACGCGTTATTCTTGCCATTGCTGCTAATTGTGGTTGAAAGGTTCAGCATCTCGATGTCAAATCAGCATTCCTAAATGGCGAGCTCGAGGAAGAAGTATATGTGGCTCAACCTGAAGGATTCAAAGTGAAGAACAAAGAGCATTTGGTGCTTAAATTGAGCAAGGCACTTTGTGGTCTTCGACAGGCACCACATGCCTGGAATACACGCCTGGATGGAAGTCTGAAGCGGCTCGGATTCACGAAATGCTCTCAAGAATAAGCGGCCTATACGTGAGGAATAGGTCAAGCAAGAGTGATCGTTGGGGTTTATGTAGATGTCCTCATTGTGAACGGGGGAAGATCAGGAGGTGATCAAGGTGTTCAAGCATCAGATGATGTCCGAGTTTGAGATGAGTGATCTTGGATTGCTCACTTACTACCTTGGGATCAAGGTAGTGCAAGAAGATGGCCGCATGGCCGCATCAAAATTAAGCAAACCACTTATGCAAAGAAGGTGCTGGCACGATTTAGAATGTTAGAGTGCAACTCCACCAAGTGTCCTATGGAGCAGAGGCCACAATTACACAAAGATCCTGACGGGCAGCCAGTGGATGCAACATAGTATCGTCGTGTCATCGGATGCCATAGGTATCTGCTCCATACTCGACCAGATCTCTCCTTTGTTGTCAGTATGGCTGGTAGATTTATGGAGAAACCTACGGTGAAGCATTACAAAGCAGTGAAACAAATTCTTCGATACTTGAAGGGTACAAATCAATATGGCCTCGTTTACACTCGAGGTGAAGGCGAGGAGATGATAACCGATTTTACAGATAGTGACATGGCTGGTGACTTGGATGATAGAAAGAGCACATAAGCGATGGCATTCTATGTAAATGACAATCTAGTCTCATGGAATTCACAGAAGCAAAAAACTGTGGCTCTGTCATCATGTGAAGCCGAGTTTATGGCAGCAACGGCAGCAACCAGGGACGGAGCCAGAACATTTTTTAGGAGGGGGCACGGGGTTTTAAAAAATATGTCTATCAATTACAGTACAATCATATTCAGTATATAACATTAATTGTTATGGACAAATTATGTCTATAGTTGTCATGTATATTTTTCATCAATTTTGAACTTACTCAATTTTGAACTTATTTTTCAATAAACTATATCTTTTTATTCAATTTTACATAAATTGATATCATATATGTTTCACAATGTCAGGATTTTTTATGAATTATATTTATATCTTTTTTAAAAAAGTAAGTTATATCAAGTATTTTAATTATTTTAGATTCAGTATATGGATTTTGGTGAATCCACAGTCACCACCCTCGTAAAATCCGATATTTAGGCGAGCGACGTCGCATGGAAGGTTGTTGAGGCAGGTCCAACAGGCGAGGAAGGAGTGATGGGGGGGCGACAGAAGAATGGATGGAGGCGATGCGAGGTGGGGTCTGTGGAAGAGGAGGGGGCTGGGGCACAGGTGGGCGGAGAAGGAGCAGGGGCGGGAGAGGCTGAGGTCGAGGAGGGAGAAGAGGCGTGAGGCGATGAAGGTGGTGGCGGCAACGAGGAGGATGAGATGGGCGAGTCAACATCGACAAAGGCGGGCCCGGGCCGGGAAGCTCCAGCTGTGGAGCTCGTGGCATGACATGCCTTCCTTCATAGAGAGAGAAACTAACTTGAGTCTCATGCTTCTGAAGAGAAAAAGGAGGCAAGTTTTTTTTCGTTTTTTTCTTAATCCAGCCGTTAGATCGTGGATCTGTTAGATTAACTCACTCGTATGGTTGAGTTAATGAACTAAATTAATGGAAGGTTATGGGCGTAAAACGGAGCATTAATTTAGGGTCCTAGGTTCGTGGTTATAGAATGTTTCTGGGATAATTACGCTAGTATTCAGGATTATGGGTGTAAATTTCCCTATTATCTATTGGTAAAAATTATTGAACTTTTTCTAAAAAATTGAAGGGAGCATGTAGGAGTTTTACCCTCAAAAAATCCAAATGAGGCATTATAATTATGAAATATTATGATTATTTTTACCTTAAAAATCTATAGAATAAATTACATATACATATATTAATCCCAAAATTTAGGGGGGGCACTTGCCCCTCCTTGCCCCCCCTTAAATCCGTCCTTGGCAGCAACATATCATGCATTATGACTTCGAAGTTTGTTGAGCGAGCTAATAAAGATACAAAATATAACGATGGTCGGTCAGTCGACTCAGTCCCCTTCCACGATCGACCACTAGAGAAGAAAATCAAAGACGAAAAAGTTCAAGTACAACTAAATAGATGGTGAAGTAGACCTGCTAAATACGTATGAGATTAAGAAGGTTCAAATCTCATCGATCGAACGAAACATCAGATATAGATTATTTGATGGATAATAAAAGGATAAATACTGACGTAGTAATAGACGATGCAGTAACTACTTTATCTCAGAATCACGTGTATCCCTACGGAATCAAACAATCCCCATCGCAATCTCGCAGCTTCATATGGCCCGTCTCGGTGAAAAGTAGGAGCTCCATGACAGCAATCAGATAGGGCAACGAAGTGAGGATCTGAGCAAGAAGACCTGGACTGCAACACATGGCTCCAAGGGCTATGGTCAGGCATCATATACAAGGGTTAGCTCCCAGAATGGTACTAGATTCCCGTTTCACAGCAAAGGTGTAAGAAGGAATTAAGTGCGGTGTCGCCCACACGTTGTTGTTGTGAAGCTAAAAAGATGGAGCCACAGCATACGCGCATGCCATGTTCCATAAATGCGGTAGATTTATCTAGAAAGATGGGTGCAGCTATTGACCTGCAGATACATTTAATCAGTGGAGGGGGGAATGGCAGGAAATACCGCTCCTTCGCACTGCGCTGCCCAATGGGCAGAGGGAGTTAATGTTCCTCACCTGCCTCCTCCAACTGTTATCTTGATTGACCTGCAAACAGCTCGATCCGATGGAGCTTCTCGATGCTTCCGTTTGCTTCCCATGATCATCCTTGAATAAAGATGATCATCTTCTTGTTAAGCAAAGAAGTTATACAGTATTTTCTAATTTGTTTGTCACCTACCTCTGTGTTGCATGATTATCTCAATCTTCCGGCGTCTGCTAATATCCGTGTATCGCCATCACCATGGTCGACGACCTTATCATCCATGCATGATGTCTCAGTGAAGCCGTGTCTTAAAATGTAAATTCCAACACTACTCAAGTCATCGCAATCCTCTGGCAACCATGAGTTTTAGGTATATTTTATCGAGTATTGCACCAGGAGTGCATGGAGTTTATATCAAAATTAGGTGTTTTTTTACTATGTATCCTATTTTTTTTGGATTTTATGAAGTTCTTTTTAGATTTTTTTTGAAACTTTATGAGGTTTTAAAATAGTTTTTTACAATTTTAATTGTAAGAAATGAAGGAAAATAAGTGTTGTCGTAGAAGTACATGAAAGTAAATGGGTAAAATGGGATTGTCCAGTGGGGGAGATAACTTGGCTCCCTCTATCACATTTTCTCCATTTTTTATTTTTTTGAGAAATGAATCCATGAAAATTCATCACTATATTACTATATTAAACAACGATTCCACTAGGCTAAAATGGAGCTAAATGTTCTTCTCGATTTTGTTGACCAACAAAACCGAAGTGTAATCCACAAGCACAACTGACAGTTCTTGAACAAACAACCAACTATCACTCTAGGCATCTAAAATACCACAATGCTCAAATCCGAGAGGATGAAGAGGCTTCCATATTAGCTCGTGGATGGAGATCCAAAAGGATAGCTTGGCTCCCTTGAGGTTGTCTAATATGCGACCTCTCCTGATGCTCCTCTTGATGCTTACCCAAGCCGATGCACCTCTCGAGCCCACCCAAGCCATTGTTCCTCTCGAGCCCACCTAAGCCACTGCTCGATCAACTTAAGAAGAGAGGAGGAGCCCAACTGCACTTTCTCCCTCTCTTGATCTCTCACGCTTCTGGAGGAAGGGTTCCAAACCCTTTTTATGCTTCTTCTGAATATCTTCTTGGGCGGTCGAATGGGGATGTGCCCAAAATCCCCCATCGAATAGAATGGGTTAGCCACTTTGCAAAGATGCCCCTAAAGGGGACTAAAAAGCTACAGCTCCCAAGGTGGGATCAAAAATGCAAAACACCCAACAACCACCTCCTCTGGTCCCAGCGTCGAGGTGTCGTCCAATAATGGTGGTCATGAAGTAGTGACACCGCTCAGCTCTCTACAGAGCCAAAGCTTGTCACGAGTGTCTGTCTTGGTCAACATATCTCAGGTATTCTCATAAGTGTGTATCTTCTTTAACATGAGCTGCTTCTAGTCAATTGCATCCCTTAGCCAATGGTATCTTACATCAATGTGTTTTGTGCAAACATGATGCATGGTACTCTTGCTCAGATCTATAACAATATGACTATCACAAAATAGAACTAGCTCACTGTCATCTAATACAAACTCATCAAGAATACGTTGTAGCCATAACATTTCCTTCCCAGAATCTAGCGTTGCTATGTATTCTTCCTCGATAGTCGAGAGAACAACACATTTATGTAGCTTGGATTGCCATGATATGCCCCCTGCAAATAAGAAATGTACCACGAGGTAGATTTTCTATGGTCCACGTCTTCTGCCATATTTGCATCAATGTAATCACATAGTTTGAGATCTGAGCTCCCAAACACAAGACACACACTTGAGGTCCCTCTCAAGTAATCCATTTCACTACCGCCCAATGATCCTTCCCTGGATTGGACATGAATCTGCTCACCATGCTCACAACATGGGCTATGTCCAGTCTGGTGCAAACCAAGGCGTACATGAGGCTCCCAATTGCGAAATGGTACATGATCTTGTCCATCTTAGTTTTCTCCTCATAATTGGATAGACATGATTCTTTAGTCAACTTGAAATGAGATGCTAAGGGTGTCCTGACAAGCTTCGTATTCTTCATGTTAAACCACTCCAACACGCGTTCAACGTAGTTCTCTTGTGATAACCACAACATGTGCTTCTTCTTGTCTCGTGTAATATGCATCCCAAGAATGTGGCTTGCCTTGCCCAAATCCTTCACCTCAAACTCCTTGGAGAGTTCTCTCTTGAGCTTCACAATCAAGTTGGTATCATGACCAACAAGTAACACATCATCCGCATAGATCAAAAGAATGGCGAACCTATCGTTGGAAAGACAACGAACATACACACATGGATTAGATATAGTCCTCTTGAATCCATGCTTTGCCATAAAAGCATCAAACTTCAAGTATCAGTGTCTCGGGGCTTGCTTCAAGACATAGAGACTCTTCCTCAACCTGTAAACCATGTGCTCTTTCTCTTTCTCTTGAAATCCCTGTGTATCCTCCATGTAGATCTCTTCCTTAAAATCACCGTAAAGAAATGTCATCTTCAAATCCATCTGCTCCATCTCAAGGTCCATGCTAGCAACAAGTCTTGGGACCACTCTCACTGATTTCATTTTCACCTAGGGGGAGAAGATCTCATTATAGTCCACTACTTCTTTCAGGCTAAACTAATGAATCTCAATTTCATCACCTTTATTCTATCATTTTAGCCTTAAAAACCCTAGCAAATGCATGTAAATAGCATCAATTTGTGCATAATAGCATTCATTATTTGTTGTATTGTTTGTATATAAAATAAGGTTCTTAATGTCAAAATTATAGAATAAGAGAAGAAAAGAAAAAGGAATAAAATATTGCAAAAGGTGACTAGACATTAGTCGCATAGTCTGACTGATAGTTGGACACAATAATGTGATAATGAATGGTCGCACCTTATATACATGCAAACCACTTGCAAACTAATTTATGAAGTTTTTCTTTAACATAGATACATCCTCGAACGGTGACGATCATTTTTATCATGTGTGGAGAAGGTAGGATACATATATAACATATAAATAACCCTAACCCTAGAGAGTTTGCATAAAACTCCCACAACAAACGGATCCCAGAGACAAGGGAATCCAAATACCTAAATATAATTTTGTTTTGAGTGTAGAAAAACATGACCGTCATTCGATACATCAGGATTCACCGGTCCCTCTTGTGGAGGATGCTGAAAAATAGCTCTTCAATTGAGTGCAACATAATATATGGTTAAGATTCAATATATATAAACAACTGCCAATGATAAAAAAGTAGTCACATCTATATTTTTTAAATAGGTCATTTTCCAGAAGTGCACCTATTCCTTTGTTTTGTCAACAACTCCTGTACTTCTTAGCATTATAATTATTTTATATGTCATCGCTACAACAAGTTACCCTACAAGCTGTAAAAAGTTTTGCTACTGTTTCTTAATAACACTATCAGAATCCATGCATTAGGCGACATTTGATAAACGTCAGGTTTGGTGATTTTAACATTGTCCTTGTATACGATGATGTTAATTAGCGTCGATCTGGATATACCATCATAGACTCGTCTGAAGGATATGATTAAATCCTCAAGCGCATCACGGAAGCTTGAGTGTCGTATCGAATACGACGAAGAATGACTAGTCATACTAGTTGTTCTATGCAGCGAAAATTAAAATTTTTCATGTGACGAAACCACATGATCCAAGAACACTTCTCGAATCGTTTCGTCTAAACCAAAAACAAGTATTAGGGTTACCTCTTGAAGCGTGGTTGCGATCAAGTCTCTAAACGAAGAGACCTCCTGTCTCAAGTCTGATCCGACGGAGGAGACGCTTGCGAGCATGGGGATGAACCGCGTGCTTCTCGCAATCCATGTTGATGATCCAAGCCACGGACCTCCTGATCTCGACAAACGAGATACGACGTATTCTTCACGAGCAAGGCACGCCGAAGTAGACGGAGATCCACGAGTAAACCATCGGGCAATATAACGACGATGCTGAGGCGATGGAGAATCTCTCTAGGGCATCCGTGGTGGACGACCATGAGAGGAAGAGAGAGGGCTGACGTGTAGAGAGAAAGAGAGAGAGAGAGAGACTTATGTTCTCTTATGTGTAAAGAAGAGCAATGGGGTGCCTCTCCTTTTATAGGGCTTTAGGATCCATGGATCTCAATCCATGGAACACATAAAATTAATGGATAAGATTGATTTATATCAATCTAATGGTCAAGATTGTTGTTGGTAAAAAAACAACTTATATTTTATAAATCAGATATCCTTAAATTAAACCAATCAAATAAGGAGACATTTCAATGGAGATCTCAAATCCCCATGTAATAGAGTGGACGGCCACCAATTCCATATAGGACTTGGTAGCCGTCCACTTAATACCAAGTGGGGCAATCTCATGAAATCTCATGAGATTGCATGCCTCCATGAAATTCTCCATTATTTAATCCAACAACTTTTGTTGGGATTTATTCTCAAAAAATAATTCATAATTAATTTTGAGAATATTGCAATCTTGCCATTGAAAAATTAAGAATCATATTCACAACCCAAAATAAAATGTAAATTACATTTTCAATTTAATGTCCAATGTGAATCCAATTCACATTAGTATTTAATTAACAAATGTAAGTTACAAATAGCTCTCTCTTATATATTATAAATCACATTTATAATATATATGACTAATATGGATATTGTTATCCACATTATTCATATCCATGATAATTAAATCACATTTAATCATCTTGGATCTCTATTCTCATGTGCCCAAATAATATGAATCACATTCACATTATTTATATCTTTGATAATCAAATCTCATTTAATTATCTATGATAACTCTCTTTATAATAATATGAATCAAATTCATATTATTCATGATAATTAAATCACATTTAATTATCCATTTTCTCAATACTTGGATACATATTATCAACACTGAAATTATCATGAATCCTTTCAAGGATAATGCGCTTTCTTCGCGAATACTTGGAGATAAGGACAGGGCGATTGTATTGTTCCACGTATAATGACTTGGATATTGAGATCATATCTCAAATTCAGATCTCGGGCCTCCCATAGATGCTTGATTAAATCAAGACTGCAAATCTAATCTTATCATCTGAATCACATTCAGATCAATGTCCAACATTTTAGACCAAGATCAGATTACTTCTCTACTGAGAGGAGTCACTAAAATCCAGACCCGTTTCATCACTCCCTAGGAATGGAAGCGTCATTGTTATACAATCGTTTATGATCACATCACCCTCAGTTATTCCCAATACCTATACATCCTGCATACTGGAAGATCCAGAATAAAAACGAAGTATTAGATCAACTTTACACTGTCTACTTCTGGTTTTTATCAGTAAGTTTCTCATTCGATCATTGGGAGTTGGTATTGATCATATACTTTCCAAAAGCATATATCATACCTAGGTCTTGATCACATACTTTCCAAAAGTATATATCAAACCTACAAATTTAGTCAAGCTTCCAAAGCGAGACAACCGTGCACGGAATTTGATTCTTCCCAATATCTCATGAGTGAGCTCATGTCTTCCGGTTCAGTAATGAACCTGTATGATCCCTTTGAGAGATCGTATTACTCATATGCCCTTATATGCACACCAGCGCGCCGGTGTATAGACCTTGGTTAGGTCATCAACCTATTGGCCTGCCAAATGTACATACTCAGACATATAGTAACACATCTATCTCCGGTCAGAGGATGCATGCCTGTATCATGACAGCATACAATATAGGACTTTGGTTATCTCGATCTCGTTAAGTCAACTCTTTGACCTAACTAATCTGACACCTCTGAATCTCCATTCCCTATGCAGAGGACCTGCATCAAGAGGTCGGTCAGATATCAGCCTTTAGAGATAAGGATTTGCCATCTCCAACTCAGGCTGGAGATCATTTCTTAACAATCATTTGAGATGAGTCCTCAATCTAACCCTTTAGATATTCATCCAAGCACCAACCTATATGATTCAGTAGTTGAATCAACAACTGTATGATTATTAAGATGGCCATGGTACATAACCCTAATTGTACTAAGGGACCTATTATGCAAATTATTCATTCTTCATTTCAGATCAGGGAATGATATTCGCAATAACATTTATTGCATAATGGCTCGTCGTGGGCTCGCATGTCCAACATCGTCGTCCTTGGAAAACCCGACAAAAAAAAATAAACGTCAGTCTAGTGATGAATCTTTATTCGTCATCTTTATTCTATCATTTTGACCTTAAAAACCCAAGTAAATACACATGAATACCCTTAATTCACATCATTTAGCATTCATGCAGTATTGTGTAAATAGTGTATAAAATATAGTTTTTAATGCCAAATTATAGAATAAAGAAAACAAAATAAAAGAAAAAGTATAAAATATTGAAAATATTTTATGATCCTAAACCCCGAGACCTAGGCATCTCGATGACAAGGTCGACAAGGAATAAAGTAGTGGGAGATAACAACCAAAATACAATAAAAAACTCCTTTTATTTATTCATTTATTATTCATTTTGGGACTTATTTTTAGTTCCACTTTTTATACTCCAAATAAAAGAACTTTGAACATGAATTGTATATTATAAAATATAGAAAAAAAATACAAAATTCAGTTTACACAAAAATAATTTATAATGTACAAAATACAATCTAAATAAATTCCAAAATCCCAACTTCCCAGATCCATATCTCTCAAATAAAAAATCAAAATATATCAAAATCATTTTAATTGTATATAAATTTTAATAAGCTATTTAATGAAGGTGGTTTCATAATTTTTGGAGTTAAGGTGTTAAAGTTACATTTTGTACCCCTATTGTATAGTAGACTCGATTAAAATATTCATTATATTTATTATTCATTATTTTTTATATTTTTATAATTTTATAATTTTGTAAATATTATTTATAATATGGGTTAAATGGGGCTGCCCCCCAGGGGGAGCCAATTTCACCCGCTTTTTTTAGTTTTTTTTTGAAAATTTGTTCTGTGAATATTCATCACTATATCCCTATATTATGTCATTCAAATTTCATACGAAACAGAGACTCCTACAACCTCCATCCAGACAAGCATTTTTTAACTGTAACAAGAGTGCTAAAAACGACCCTTCTGGATGGAGGTCATAGGAGTCTCTGTTTTGCGTGAAATTTGAATGACATAATATGGGTATATATTGATGAAAATCCACGAAAGAAATTTTCAAAAATAAAAATAAAAAAAGTGGGCAGAATGGCGCGGGGGAGCCAAGTTAGCTCCCCCATGGGGGCAGCCCCATTTTACCCTTATAATATATGTACATATTTAAACAGGAATAAAATAATAAAGAAAATGTTAAATAAAATATGTATAAAAAATACATAGGTAAAATACCTATACCTATATAATAAATAGAATTATTTATTTAAGTATATAAATTATATCAAAAAATAATCAAAATATATTTAAGTATTTAAAAATAAGTTATAAAAATATAAATTAATAAATTAAAATAATAAAGCTAAAAATAAAAAATAAAAATAAAGTAATTAAAAACATGGATGGATATACCTATATGTAACCCCTAAAAAGCATATTATAATATAAAGCTCTAATAATAAATAAAAATCATAATAAAATTCTACATACAATAATAAATAATTTTTTTATTTTTAAACTAAAATTAATAAAATCATTTATTATTTTATATCGATTTATAATTAATTCCTAGGAGGTTTTTCCTGGTTGGTCTACGTGGACCAACGAGGGCGTAGTGCCAATTGACCTCGATCAACTGCACTGCCGTCCTCCTGCTATTGTCAGAACCTTGTTTCTGGCCTCTTTCTCGATTTTCTACACGCCACATCTTCCATCCTTTCATGTTGACTCCTTTACACCTTTTTATCCTTTAGATCCCCCTTATACGCCCAGAGGTTTCCTCGAGGATTGCATCATTGCGTCGCCAGCTATTCATCGTTCTTTGAGCTGCCCCAATCACTTGTAAAAAAAACCACCCCTTGACTTTCCTCTCTCTTTTGAACCTATTTTGACCTAGGCTAGCCCCGATCTTGGTTTGCTCGTGATTTAGGAGGGTGACAACCTCCTCTCAATGAGGTTGGACGTGGTCGAAGGTGCATTCCAGCCATCGCTGGAGCTCCGCTCCTGGTGGTCCCATCTCACGGCTGAGCATTGCTTGAGGTTGTTTTCGATCATTTTTCTTGCATTTTTAGCTTGGCCGTCGTCGTAGGGTTCTTTTCATGCTTTTTCTTTCACGATTGAGCCGCCTAACTCCCCTTGTCACCGTTCGCTGGAGCTCTACTTCGACAAACTTCCATCCGCGTCATTCACCATCCACATCATCCTGCTACAGGGTCGAGGCACTTTGCCCTCGACCCTATAACCTTTCTTGCAGGTCTCGCAGTCTTGGTTTGCAGCTGTATCTCATTTTGGAGGCTTCTCGAGATTCTTGGAGCTCATTACTCCGTCAGCCTCGTGCACGCCTTCCGACCATCGCCGGAGATTTTTGGAGTCGCCAGAACCTAGAGGACCACCCTAGGAGTGCTCTTGGCCTTTTGGAGCTTCAAGGAATGTCGGAGGAGAGAGAGCAGGGCCGGAGAAGCTCATTGCGCCGGAGTCCCTTCCCCGTTTGTCAGATCAAGAACAGATGCCAGATGCTTCTGCCACCGTCCGATTGTTCATCTCGTAGCCGTCAGATTGAGGGCTAGGATCTAATCCTAGCCATCAATTGGCGAACCAATATCATGCACCAAGGGAACAACATGTGGCATAAGTGAAGATTACCTACCGTCCGATCCTGCGTGTATTGGGTATTTTGTACTTTGCACCCATCGTATTTTGTGTATTATTTAGCACATAATCTTTCATCACCCTTTATATAGTTTTTGTAATATCTGCATAAAGAACCTCGTACTATCATTATTTTCTCTCTAGTCTTTACCAGCTCACCTCACATGGCTGCCCATGTGAGGTGGGCATTTTGCAGGCAAGGCACTGTAGTTTTGGAAATTTTACAGCTAGGACCTCGAACTGTTTTAATTTACATATGTGTCCTTGCCATCGAAGCGCAAGTGCCTGTGCACGTGGGCTTGGCCATTTTGCAGTAAGACCCTCGTAGGTTGTGAATTTTGTATTTGGTCCTAGAACTTGTTATTTACGTGTTATATTTTTTTGAAAATTATGTACAAGTCCTTGACCTTTATGCTATTTACATGTATGCCCCTTGCTTGTAGTGTAGCTTCTCTTTATTGCTTGTATTTATTTTAAATATCAATTAAACTCGAAAAAATCTCAAAAAATACTTGTAGACTATTATTGCATTGCAATTTCATGCACTATTTTTAATTCACAATTTTAAGAGTATTTATTATTTAATAAAAATCAAAACATCCCTTTTTATCCATGTTTGCAATAGAAAATACATAAAAATTATAAAAATGTTTTTAAAAATTACCCCCAAAATATATTTTTTATTTAAGTATTTTTAAGCTTCGGGACAAAAATACCTAAAAATTATAAAAGAAAACAAAAAAAATAGAAAACCCTAAAAACCTTTATAAAAATATATAAAATTCTCTAAAAATTCAAAAATTATATTTTATGTTTTATTTTTTCTCTATATTATTATTAATATATTAAAATTAATTTGGAGAAATTTTGACTATGTTTAATATTTTTTATCTCCATTTTAATTTGGACTATTAATTTAATCCCTATTTTAAGGTATTTTTTACTTTAAAAATATATAAAAATTTGTCAAGTTTCTTCAAAAATCACAAAAGTAGTAAAAAAATTTGAAAACCCAAAAATATTTTATTCCCATTATTTTGACTATTTTTAGCATTATTTATATCTACCTAGCCTACATTGTATATATATCTTATAAATAGTTATATTATATTTTAAAAGAAAAAGAAAATATAAAAAATATAATATATAAAAAGAAACATATAACAATAGAAAATAAAAAATCAAAACACAAAAATAAAAAACAAAAATAAAAAAACTTAAAAATTAAACCCACAAAAAAAGAATATATAGAGAAATACTTCACAATCACATTTTTGCATTCAATTGTCCGATCTATCCTTCTTGTTCCAAGTGTTCGACCTCTATATGCTTGCACACTATACACATCCATTGTAGAGTTATAATAAATTTTAACTCTGCATTGCTTTTTATTGCTTAATTATCATTGTGGGTTAATTGTTAATTAATTAGATTTAGTGAGTGGTCACCACAATGACTGTCTCTGCCTTGTGTGAGACATATTTTGACCATAGCAAAATCTAGAACTAGATTATCAGCTAGTCCTATTTTCAAAGCCAATGTTCAAACGTCGTCCTAAAACAATCCATTGAAATTTTTCGACCTCAACTCCATCCCCTCCAAAAGCATACCATTGTTGTACCCTCCAATCTCTCGATAATTTTGCAATCTGTATTCATAAAACAATATATGTAATTAAATTGGTGCATTTGTCAGATATCCAATTTGTGCCTCAATGACTCCTGACTTTGTTCTTGCATTGTTCGTCATCAGAAGGATGACGTTTTCAGCCATACTTAATAGGACATGAATGTTTGAATGGTTCTGTAGATGACCTTAAGTGGTCAACAACCGTACCCCGACCGTTTCGCGACCGGCTGTTACAGGAAGACCGGATCCGGTAGAAGAACGTCGTGCGGGCGCAGGGAAGGTGGGGGCGGACGGCTCGAGGGGCTCGCACCCTATAAATAGACCTCTCCAAGGAGTAGAAGTCATCTAAGAAAAGCCTCGATTTCGGGAGCCCCCCTCCCATCCCTCTCTCCATCCCTCTCTTTCTCGCTTTCGTTCTCTTTGAAGCAAGGCGGTGTACCTCAGTTCGCAACTGATATCAGAGCCAGGTTCCATAGTGATGTTGCATTTTCCCATGGATAATTTCACAGTCCCCAATCAAAATCTCGGTTGTTCTTCACAGTCCAATAATCTATTCCATTTCTGACGTCATATCCCACATCTACCACTCCATTAGAACCACCTTGAAATTTATTGCTAAGAATAATTAGTAAGTTGAGTGAATGAACGGCGAGTAATTATTTATAAGTCAACATCTTCTTACTGATGTATAGAGTTAGATTACTTGACTCCATGAATTGATAGCAATGCTAACATTTTGACTGGCCACTGTCTTCTGCGATATTTTCTTGTTGTTTCGTGGGACTAATTATGAATCATTTGTCACCACCTTATTGTTATTCTACGACAAAAATATGGTGACAAGGTTACAATAAGTTCAACAACCTCTCCCAACGCCCAGCAACCTCCCCTTCACCCTGCGACCTTCCCAACGCCCTTCCCCTGCCCCGCGACCGTCCCCCGTCCTGTGAGATTCCCCCCGCCTAGTGACCTCCCCTCGCCCAACAACCTCTCCCAGCACCCAACGACCTTGGCGCCGTTGCCGGGGAGGCAAACGGCTTAGGGATTAGTTTAAAAATTTGGATTTAGATTTTCATTTACTCGGGTAGTCTGACCCCCGAGCCCACTTGTATTTATTCCATTTTTCTTTTAATTATTTGTCTTCATATTCTTGTATATATTTTGTTGTTTATCTCTCTAATATAAATCTCTTTTTCCTTGCGAGGGCCCGGTGGACTTGGAGTGCATCGGAGGTCGACGGACGCGACGCGCACCGACTGCTGAAGAGCTTGGAGAATTTATTTATCTTTGAGAGAGTTTTTGTAAATTTTTGTAATTATTTATTTAGCTTGCTCCTTTATAGCGGCTCTTGTTTGAGAGCTCGCGTGTGTAAAAAAGACTTGGACATTATTTGTGGTGTGTCGAGCCTGTTTCACTCTCCGGCGAGGGTGGGGCTTGACTTGAGTGGCGAACTTAAGGATTAGGCACACGGTAGTTTAGATTCAAACTTGTTTGTGCCCATCGTAAGTTAGGCCACACATATCTTAGAAGATTCACATATCTTATAAGATTCATAATGAGACGCACATAGACACGTACTACTTAGCTCAAATTCAATCAATTCTTCCCCGCTAATAGTATACTGTTTAGGTGCGGTTTTTCTCGATCTGCATGCATTTAGTGTAATATTTACAAATTCAGTTTTGCATAACGCATGAAGAGTGCTGGGATTCACTGTAAGTATAACTTCTTCTGAGCATGCATCATAGTTTCTCGTTTGCATTCTGATTTCCGATTCCCCTCTTGTTTTATAACTTAAGGTCAAAAGGAAATTGGGACTGAACGGTAGGCGTGCTTGTGTGTTCACATAAATTTTAAGTGATAACCTAACTCTAAAATTGGGACTGAATTGAGCAGGTCGATTTAAAAAAATTGGAATAAAAAGAACCCTTGGTCTCGGGTGCATAAAGCCCTCATTGTTTGTTTTACTTGCAAGTGAGAGAGAGACGACCCTAGGATAGAGCCAAGTCTGGATTTCTTACTTACTACTGGTTCTTTATTTTCAGGCGACACTAGTCGTAAGAACCGGGTCAGTCTGTAGGAAAATACGGACACCTAACAGCTCGTTAATCTTTCCAAGAATGTATTCTCACCAACTAAATTTGACAAGATAATTCGGCCGAACTCTTACGGCCTTCACGTGTTGAGTTGGTGAAATTGAGGGTTTGAATTGCATTTGTATTGTGTGAGTTTACTCCGCACATTTACGTGCACCGTAGAACTAGCACCTCATTGAAATATCGTGTTCTAATCGGTTCTTTTGACATCGAAGATGACTGATTGGGGGGATAATTATTCGGACCTTGCGAATTTCCCGTTGAACCCTCCAAGAAGTATGTCTTCACAGGTCCATGCGCAACATGGACCAACCTGGACTCATGACCCTCTTGAGCCCAGGATCACCCACTCTCGGGATGGTTACTCTCAAACCATTCCCTTTCTCTCTTCCCACCTCACCGAGGAAGACCTTCGCCTCGATGAGAATATCTTGATTCACAAATCCTCTTCTAATCAAGAACACATTGCTGATTCAGGACCTAAAGAAGACACAAGAAAAATGCCTCCAAAGAAGAAAGAAGAGGAAGAAGAGAACAATGAAGACCCAATGAGAATGATACTTGCCAGATTAGCTGCATCTGAGCAGCAACATGCACTTCTCAGAGCTCAGTTAGGACAGTTGAATGTTGGGGTCCAACTACCAATGGATGCGGCGTATAACCCCGGACAATATCAAATTCGGAACTACTTAAATCCGGCCGAACCCGAGGTTGACTTTGAGTTGAAGCCGCACTTTCTGAACCTGCTGCCACATTTTGATGGGAATGCTTCTGAGGAACCATATGCATTCCTAAGGGACTTTGAGCTTATCTGCGCTAACCTCAAAAATCAAAATGTTAGCCAGGATTATATTAGGCTCAAAGCCCTTCCATTTGCCTTGGGTGGCAAAGCTGATTACTGGGTAAAGAATCTTGGGATCGTTGTCACCACATATGCCCAGTTCAAGGACCTGTTTTTGAAGAAGTTCTACCCTTTGAGTAGAACTAACATGATGAGGACGCGCATTACGAGTTTTTCCCAATTACCCCATGAAGCTTTTTGTGATGCTTGGGAAAGATTCAAGGACATCCTGCAGAAGTGTCCCTGTCATGGACTAAATGATAACATCTTGGTCCAATCATTTTTCACTGGTCTCAACCCTGAGATGCAGGGTTTAGTGAGCGCTGCCTGTGGAGGCAGCTATACATCACGAGGAGCGGATACCGTCTGGAGGGTATTCAAGCAGATGGCTGAAACTAGCCGCTCACAGATGGCCAGCAGGGCCTATACACCATCCCCCAGTTCACTCTCACTTGGAGGGGGAAAATCAGCTGTAGTTGATCTCTCTCAGGATGTGATCCCTAGCATGGGACTTCTTGCTGACAAGCTTACTGTAGTCGAGAGGATCGACAGGAGGATTGATGAGTTAGATCGGAGCGTCTCCAAGATCCCAAAACAGATGGAGGAGTTGACTGAGAAGGTATCTAAGATAAAGATACCTGCCGTGACTGCATCCTCTGCTCCCGTATACCGAGTTCACCATGTTCAGGAGCAGTTGGTGTCAGGGCAAACCCAGCCGTGGGAGCAGGACCCATCCTACACCCACTCTTTCCAGCAGCCACCTCCATTAGCAGAGACAGTCCAGGAGGAGCCTCCACCGGTTTGGGAGGTGAATGGAGTATGGTATACTCAGGACCCTGCCAGGCAGGGAAGTACGGGAGACCGACAGACCTACCAGCGTCCCCCGACCTTTCACAACACCGCATTCACCTCCGCACCACCTCCTTCACAGCAGAGCCCTGGATTCCAGCCACCCCAGTAGCAGAGGCAGCAGTACCAGCAGCATGGCCGACAGGGCCATTACCAGGCGGGCCAGCAGGGCCCGCAACCCCAGCAGCAGCAGCAGAGGCAGTACTCTGGCCAGCAGGGCCAGTCTTCCCGTTCTTCTTCCCAGTCTTATCCACTTCCTTCTTCGTCTAGTCCCGTGGATATACAGCAGCAGATACTCGATGAGCTACGTTCCTATAGGAACGAGATTCAAGACTTACGGGTGGATGTCAACCGCCTGTCCAGATGGCGAGACGAGCAGACTGCACCCTCTACCTCTATCCCAGCCCAAGTTCAGGCTAACCCCAATAGCCTGAACAGATCTAGTTCTCAGCAGCACTTTGGTCAGGTATACTATTCAGTATCTCCTAGATCTGAACATGAGATTCTTTCGTGTGACGAGACTAACCACATGTCACTCAGGAGCGGAAGGACCGTGACCGTACCTGACCGGGCGAGGGATACGAGGAGGGGCATCTCTGGAGCTCTACCTGAGGAGTCTTCAGAGGACGAGGAGGAGAGGCATCATATTTCGGAGCCCCATCAGCACCATTCGAGGATTTCTACTCAGGGAGCCGAGAGGAGGAGGAGAGCACATATGCAGCATCGTCAGCATGGATATTATTCTGAGTCTACGGAGGACCTTGCATCTCCGGTTGTGGCGGATACCATTCCAGCTTCTATTCCACAACCTGTAGTAGATAGTTTAGATTTTGAGTCCATGTTGCATCACAAAGATTCATGTATGAAGAACTCTGTTTCCGTTAAGTCAAAGAATGATCTTTCAGTTCATGATTCAGATTCTTCATCCTCTGTTTCCCTAGCTTCAATCCCTTTCCCCCGTGCTCTTACGGCAGGAAAGCGCATCAAAAAGATTCAGAAAGATGACCCCGATATGGCACGGTTTTGTAAAGAAAACATCACAGTTAAGGTGCCATTTGATGAATATGTGGCTAACCATCCTGCCTTCCAAAAATACCTTAAGGTGAGATGCACACCTACAAGGGTTAGCAGGAACAAAGATAACCGAAATATAAAGACACATGTCTTATCGGTAGCCACAACCTATTGTCTCAAGAATCAGACTTTGCCAAGGAAAAAGAGAGACATGGGTGCTCATTATGTGGAGAGTCGTATTGACGACATTGCGTTTGCACGCACACTCTTAGATAACGGTTCTTCAATCAACTTACTTCCCTTAGCATTATATCAGAAATTGGAGTTGGGACCACTTCGCAAATCTAGAGCCTTACTCCAATTCGCTGATCGATCAGTGAAGAGACCTAAGGGAGAAGTGAAGAACGTAGTTATCTCGATTGAGGGGCAGAACTATCAAGTTGACTTCACAGTCTTGGACATGGAGACCCCCAATCATTGGAGAGAATCTCAGATCATTCTTGGGCGGCCCTTCCTTAGGACCGCAGGCGCAGCTTTCGATTATGGTACGGGAATGATGAAGTTCCGTTCTCCAGGCGGAGAAGTGAACCTTGAGATGAAGCAAACCAAGTGTCAGCGACCCGATTCAGAGAGTAGCACAGAGTACTCATCTTCAGAGGCAGATTGCAGTGTGATTAGCACAGTTGGGATTTGGGGACAGATTCCTTCAGGACAGAGCGAGTCCCTTTCGTCTGGAAAGGGTATAGTGGATGATGCAGTTTGCCAGGTGTTGTCTGATCTTGTGAGAGATGCATCTACCTATTCCCATGATGACACAGAGATCCATCTGGATCTGTCAGTTCCATCCCCTTCGGAACGATCATGGGATATAGATGATGAGTCGGACGCGGCTTTGGCCGAACTACCGTGTTTCTTTGGCGATCCGACTCCCTTTACTTTTGAGATGGTGGCGAGTACTACTCAGCTTAGCCCACCTTCATGCAGCACGGAACCAGATTCAGATTCAGTTCAGCCAGATCTGCTTGATGATACCACATTGCCAGAACTGAAATCACTACCTCCTACACTTAAGTATGCCTTTCTTGCGGGACCCAAAGAGAGATATCCTGTCATCATTAGCTCAGACTTGACTTTAGAACAGGAGTCTAGGTTGTTAGAGGTCTTAGAGAGGAACCGCAAAGCAATAGGCTGGACAGTGTCGGATCTCGTGGGCATCAACCCCGCTCTCTGCTCGCACCACATTTTTACTGAGGATAATGTGAGACCTTCCCGTGAGTTCCAAAGGAGACTTAACCCCAATCTACGGGAAGTAGTGAAGAAAGAAATTGAGAAATGGTGCAAAGCAGGGTTTATATACCCTATTTCTGACTCCAAGTGGGTGGCCCCACTTCATGTTGTCCCGAAGAAGTCGGGAATTCAGATGGTCACCAACGAGGAGGGGGTAGAGATCGCGACACGAGTACCTACGTCGTGGCGTGTCTGTGTTGACTACAGGCGCCTGAATGCTGCGACCAAGAAAGATCACTTTCCCTTGCCTTTTATTGATCAGATCTTGGAGAGACTAGCAGGGAAAGAGTTCTTCTGTTTTCTTGATGGGTACTCAGGCTACAACCAGGTGGCCATAGCCCCTGAGGACCAGGAAAAGACCACATTCACATGTCCATTCGGTACTTATGCTTTCAGGCGCATGCCATTCGGGCTCTGCAATGCCCCAGGCACATTTCAGCGGTGCATGATAGCCATATTTGCCGAGATGGTGGGAGATTTCCTGGAAGTATTCATGGATGACTTCTCGGTCCATGGTGATTCTTTTGATACATGTTTAGCGCACTTGGACCGAGTCCTCACAAGGTGTAGAGAGGTGAATCAGGTACTCTCCTGGGAGAAGAGTCACTTTATGGTGACGGAGGGTATCGTGTTGGGGCATGTCATCTCCAAAAGAGGAATGGAGGTTGACCCTGCCAAGGTGGAGGTGATCAAGAAACTCGATCCACCTACCAACGTGAAGTCAGTGCGGTCATTCTTAGGGCATGTTGGATTCTATAGGAGATTCATTCAGGATTTTTCAAAGATCGCCCGCCCACTGACTGAGCTCTTAGGGAAAGACACAGAGTTCATTGTAGATCACAGGTGTCTGGAGGCCTTTGAGCTCTTGAAGAGGAAGATTTGTGCCTCGCCTATCCTACAAGCTCCTGACTGGTCTCTCCCCTTTGAGATCATGACTGATGCTTCAGATTTTGCTATAGGAGCTGTGTTAGGACAACGGCGAGAGGGGATTCCGTTTGCGATTCATTATGCGAGCAAAGTTTTAGATCCTACACAGAAGAATTACACAGTGACCGAAAAGGAAATGCTCGCAGTAGTATGGGCCCTCAAGAAGTTCAGATCATATATTTTGGGCTCTAAGGTGACAATTTATACTGATCACACAGCCATTCGATATTTAATGGAAAAGAAGGACGCGAAGGCGCGTCTTCTTAGGTGGATTTTACTCCTCCAGGAATTTGATTTGGAGATAAAGGATAAACCTGGAGTGAAGAATGTTGTGGCTGATCACCTTTCTCGGATTGAACTTAAGGATTCTCCTGATCATGAGCGGATTAGAGAAACCTTCCCAGATGAGTCAATTTGTGTTATTGACTCACTCCCGTGGTATGCCAACATGGTGAACTATCTTGTCTCCAAGCAGGTTCCCCATGGTTGGACTAGGAGCAGCATTGATCGACTGAAGTCGGATTCGAGGAGATACCACTGGGACGATCCTTTCCTTTTCTTCGAAGGACCGGATTGGGTTTGGAGAAGGTGTATTCCTCAGGAGGAATACCAGAGTGTCCTCACATATTGTCATTCACTTGAGGCTGGAGGACACCATTCGGGAAAGAGAACCGCTCACAAAGTACTTCAATGTGGATTGTATTGGCCGACCTTGTTTAGAAATGCCATTGACTTTGTACGGTCGTGCCCGATCTGTCAAAGGATGGGAGGGACAGTTGGACAGAGAGATGAGATGCCTATGCAACCGATGATTATTTGTGATGTTTTTGATGCATGGGGCATAGATTTTATGGGTCCCTTTCCCAACAGCCAAGGACATGAGTACATATTGTTGGCGGTTGACTATTTATCCAGGTGGGTGGAGGCTATCCCAACCCGAACCGCAGACAGCAAGACTGTCTGTAAGTTTGTGAGAGATCATATTATTGCTAGGTTCGGGGTGCCAAAAGTTTTGATATCTGATGGGGGTAGCCATTTTGTGAATCGAGATATGAGATCTTTAGCTAAGGACTATGGATTTGAGCATAGAGTTACTAGTCCTTACCACCCACAGTCCAACGACATGGCAGAGGTTTCGAACAAAGAGGTGAAGAGTATTTTGCAGAAATTGGTTCGTCCCGATAGGAAGAACTGGTCTCAGCTTTTGGACCAAGTTCTGTGGGCCTATAGGACAGCCTACAAGACACCATTGGGTACTTCACCATTTAGAATGATCTATGGCAAGCCATGCCATTTTCCCGCAGAATTGATTCATAAATCCGAATGGGCAATTAAGAAGATTAACTGGAGTTGTCACCTAGGGAAGCTTTGTCGAGACTTGAACTTGAACGAGCTCGTGGAAATCCGAAACAGGGCATTTGACAACAGTTTGATTTATAAGGACAAAGTAAAGAGATGGCATGATCAGCACATTAGATGCAAAGACTTTGTCCCTGGACAAAAGGTATGGTTGTTCAATGCCAGGTTGAAGATGTTCCATGGGAAGCTCAAATCTAAATGGACGGGTCCCTTTGTTGTTAAGAAAGTGCACGAGAATGGAAGTGTAGAGATAGCTGATCTCACAGATGGTGCACAATCTCATGTGGTAAATGGACAACTGTTGAAGCATTTTGTTGATTCAAAAGAGCAGTTAGTCCAAGTCGAGGTCATCAACTTCATGCAGAGTGAGCATAGAGCAGATACATCATATTACTCATCATGAAGACGCAGAATCAAGATTCAACATCTTAGAAGATTCACTCACTCTTGTACATTCTCCCTTCTTTGTATATTCTCCAGATCACATCGGTTCTTACACTTATTCTTGTCTTATACTTAGGCTTACCAAGAGCCTAAGTATAGGGGGAGCCGATGCCCGCCGTGTGTACATACTCATCCATTTTTCCTCTTGACCTCGTCCGCCCCATTTTTGCTTTTCTTCTACACTTAGGCTGTCCAGAGCCTAAGTATAGGGGGGGCGGATCGACTTCTATACTATTTATTATTTTAGCCATCCTACGCTTAGCACGAGCTATATCTTTTTCTCGCTTCTTGTGCCATGAGGACATAGCACATGCTAAGTATAGGGGGGCGTGTATACATTATATATATACTTTACCCATAGCTCGTACTTTCACGTATTTTTGTATATATTATACAATAATTATGGGGTGGGTAAAAAAAAAACTTTTTCAAAAACTCTTAAAAAAAACCTTTTCAAAAAAAAACTTTTCAAAAAAAAATCCTCTTTAAAAAAAAGTCCTTTCTTATCTACCTATCTTAAAAAAAAAAACTCTTGAAAAAAAAAAGAGCAAAACTTTTCTAACAAAAAAAAAAACTTCTTTGCCTTTGTTTGTCAGAAAAAAAACTTTTTGAAGAAAAAACACTTTTTGTAAAACTTTAAAAAAAAACTAAAAAAAAACTAACTAATAAGTTGGTTTAACCCCTGACTCATTCACTTTCACACAAGACTAGTGATGTTCAAGAACACTTGGTTTATGAGGTTTTGATATTTTGAGTTAACCAGCCTTAGTCATTAGGGTCCTTGACTTAATTATTCACATTTCCCTAGTTTGAAAGATTTGTGTGCTATATTGCATGCTTAGTCTCTACCTTAAGAATATGATCAGCACCTCACATACACGACTGCAGTTATGATGAGATGAGTTGAAATTTCACTTGAGGATCTGGGATGAGGGATTTGAGTTTGGACTTGATTTAATGATGCTCGAGGATGGGATAAAATCAATGAAGGCTTCATGAAGCCTGAGTGTCAGCACATTTAGCCAGTATGAGAACATGGTTCTTGTACTATCTCTTGACATTTACCTATGTGCCAGGGTGTGATAAAATAAAAAAATGTTGATCAGTGTGCGCCAACTCTTGGTAAAAGCAGTGGAGCTAGCCAAAAATACTACAAATCAATGAAATGTCAAAGAAAAGCTCTCATTCCATACAAAGTCAAATATCAAAGAGCTTCCACCAAAGGCGAGCGCTCCCAACCATTTCAAAAGTGTCCACTTGGACCACCGCTATTAGGACCAGGAGTCGGGCTTGCACCAAAAAAGGGCTCTGCATCGTAAATGCTACAAGTTTGGGTGTAGAAGGTATAATAGATACTCAAAAAAGACACACCCCGGTGTACTCCCAGGAAAACAAGTGCAGACGGCTCCAACTTCTCTTGACGGACGCACTGATCAACACCAAAAAAAATGCGTTGAGTAATAAGGCACTCGAGAGGATCCTTGTTCCAATGAGAGGGAGAGAAGAAATGACACAATCCTATGCCCTCCATCAACTGGCCTTCCATCTACACTTTTAAGTCTGACAACTAAAGAGACGGTGGATTGGATGCAAGAAATGGTTTATTCCCTAGTGTTGAGGATCGGGTCCTTAGGAGAGTCTCTTAGACTGGAACCTTGGGTGACGTTGTGACTCTACTCTTGTAACTGCGGTCAACACTTAAAGTCATATCCCTACTATATATGTATACAAAGAGAGTCTGATGATTAGGGAAATTGAATACCTTTTGACTAGAGCTTGGTTCAGCTTAGAATTTTAGGATTTCTAAAACCGAGAGTTCTTGAATAGATCAAGTCTTGTTTTCACATGCACAGTAAGGGGTTAACCCAACTTATTCATTCTTTATTTGCTCGAGGACTAGCAAAGTTTAAGTATAGGGGGGTGATGAATCCACGATTCATCATCTCAATATCTTGATCTTAGCAAAATCCACTAGTAAATTCCCTAATAAATGTATATAAAATATATAAATTAACAAAATGACTCTTGTAAATAAAACTCACTAATTATTGTATATTAGATTGTACAAAATAAATTACACATAAAAAGCCGCAAAATCAAAGGAGTTTTATACATGTAAACAACCCAAAACTTTATGTATTTTTAATAATTTCATATCAACTCCTTTTTGGCTAATTCTTTTTCCAACATGTTCATATCAATGTATATAAAAATACAAAACAAATTTTACCTCAAATAAATACTCCTAGATCCCAATGGGAAAAGGCTGTAAAGACCAACTTCCAAGCTAAATTCCCGCTCCGTATGAACTCCAAATTCACCAAACTCACTTTTAAAGTTCAAGTTAGAAAATTATCTATCCAACGGAAGTGATTTCATTAAAATCGGAGCTCATTTGCAAAAGTTGGGTTTTGGGACCTAGATGTACATTGTATACCTTGTATATATTCATTCTTTCTTAAATTTTTATTGTATCTTTCATAATTACTAAAAATACAAAAATATCGTGATTGTGTTGTATTTCAATTGTACTATTTTATTGTATTTTTCTATTGTAAATATCTCTTATTAAAAAGACAAAAAAAATATACATATTAGAAAAGTAAAAGAATGTGTACATAGTGTTTTGTCTTCTTTTGTAAATTCTCTACTTTTTGTCTTCTCTTTTTAAATTATTGTAATTAAAGTAGCCAACTTTATTTCATTTATTTATTTAATTTCCATTCTCTACAATAACCACCATTCAACTCTTTACCACCAACCTCCATTCAACTCCACCATTTTTTAAACTTCCCATTCAACTCCATTAATAATATAACCTCCCACCACTTTAATAACCTCTCATTTCATCATCTATATATACATCCCATCCTCCTCAATTTGCCTTTGATCCATCTTTATGTGAGGAGAGCTAAGTTCCCAGAGTTGAATCGGTGACAGCGACGCAACCGCGGTCGAGCGACGACGGCCCTCTCTCCGGTGTGATCCGTTGGCTTTTTGGCCAACATCGCAGCCGCAACCGCGCGCTGCTCGAGCTCATCGCACGCCGGCGATTTGAGCGAAGACCGTGCTCACGAGAGCACTCCATAGGCATCCGCGTTCATCGTAAGTAATTTTTGTTCATCTTGTCTTTTTGCAAATTTTTTTTTAGCACACCACATATCATCCCTTTCACTATACACCATCCATTTGTTTAGTCCACCACCACCATCACACCATCATCTTTCTCCCTTCATTGTCATTTTTTTGTTGCATTCTCTGTTTTAACAAAACAAAAAAAAATCTAAAAAATCTAAAACAAAAAAAAGTTTTCTTTTTTATTTATTCCATTACAGCAGAAAAAAGAAAAAAAATAAAAAAAATTAAACAAAAAAAAATCGGAAGGAGGCAGCAGGCGCAGGTGCCGCCCGCCGCCCCCCTCCCTTCCACAACCGGCGGACCCGCGGCCTGCCGCTGCCTCCTCCTCTTCACGGCAGCGTGCGGCCGCGCCGCCCACGACAACCGCGGAGGTGCAGCACGCCTCTTCTCCTCTGCCCTGCGACCACCCGCGCCCTCCGCCTCCGCCCCTCCAAAGGCCGCCGCATCTCCGACGTACGGCCCCGCGCCGCCGCCTACGCGCTCTGCCCGCCTCCTCTGCGCGTCGCCGACCACCCGCCGGCCGCCCCGCTACCCTCCCTCTTTGTGGGTTCATCTCCAGCGGACGGAGGAGGAAGAAGGTCTCCTTTAGTTTATTCTTTTATTTTGTAAATATTGCAAAACATTCCTTCATAGTATTTGTAATTGTAGTTTAGTCCTTGTGCATAAGTTTAAGTTGTCTTTTCAATTTCTGATTTGCACTGATAACCCTATATTCATGCATTAATTTGGACATCATTTTTGCATCTTTTTATGCAATAAAAAATGTTTTTATGTTGAGCAACTTATCTTCTGTCATGTGAGTATTTATTTGTATTTTTATGGTAGTCGGGTAATTAATTAAAAATGGTTAACTAAAATTTTGCATAGTTTACCCATTCTGTGCCATTAAATTATTATCTCACAAACAGTTGCTCTAA
Organism: Ottelia alismoides; assembly: GCA_037367405.1. Classification (NCBI taxonomy): domain Eukaryota; kingdom Viridiplantae; phylum Streptophyta; class Magnoliopsida; order Alismatales; family Hydrocharitaceae; genus Ottelia; species Ottelia alismoides. The sequence goes on from JAZKJV010005434.1 coordinate 138,461, forward strand.
AAATTCCACGAAAATTATTTGTGATGCTTTGATATGTGATGTAATTACTGTCCAAATTTCACGTCTATTGGAGTTGTCTTATGTCTGAAATAAATCATAGAGTGAAATTAGTATTTGATTTTTAATTAAATCTACAGACATCTTTTTCACGAAATTTCAAGTCTCCTGTATTGCTTATCTAAATATCTTTTTGAGATAATTTGTTCTCGGACTAATTTGATAACGTGGATTTAATAGGAATTAATTACTCGTTTCCACTCTGTTTTCACTAAAAAATCCATAAAAAATTCATAACTTGTCAAAAAATTCCAAAAATATTACTGTAGCTTCCTTGCATCATGTTTTCATTCCAGTAATTTTTTCATAATTTTTACTTACTGTTTGTGTGAGAAATTGCGAAAAAACCCATAAAAAGTGTGCATTTTTATTTATTGCTTTTTAACCTCTAAAATTTAAAAAAAATGTGTTTTGTGTTCATCTCTGGATTAGGACTCTAGGAAAAATACGAATTGGCTAAATTGGACTTCTTTTCCATTTAAAATTAATTTGGCCTTGTTTGTGTTTTCTTAGTGTCTTGATTCACCCGCATTTGCATTCGCTTTGATTTTTGCATTAAAAAAAATCTAAAAAAACCGCATTGGAAATCTAAAACCTAATTTTCAAATTAAACCCAAGTTGTTCCTTTGCCTCCCTGAGTTCGACCCCGGACTTGCCCGGGATATAAATTAAAGCCGAGACACTCTTCACGGAGATCTTCTCTTAAAAATCGCGCCGGGACAGCCAGGCAACGTCCGTGAAGACTATAGAGGAAGATTTAAGAGAAGATCTCCGTGAAGAGTGTCTCGGCTTTAATTTATATCCCGGGCAAGTCCGGGGTCGAACTCAGGGAGGCAAAGGAACAACTTGGGTTTAATTTGAAAATTAGGTTTTAGATTTCCAATGCGGTTTTTTTAGATTTTTTTTAATGCAAAAATCAAAGCGAATGCAAATGCGGGTGAATCAAGACACTAAGAAAACACAAACAAGGCCAAATTAATTTTAATGGAAAAGAAGTCCAATTTAGCCAATTCGTATTTTTCCTAGAGTCCTAATCCAGAGATGAACACAAAACACATTTTTTTAAATTTTAGAGGTTAAAAAGCAATAAATAAAAATGCACACTTTTTATGGGTTTTTTCCGCAATTTCTCACACAAACAGTAAGTAAAAATTATGAAAAAATTACTGGAATGAAAACATGATGCAAGGAAGCTACAGTAATATTTTTGGAATTTTTTGACAAGTTATGAATTTTTTATGGATTTTTTAGTGAAAACAGAGTGGAAACGAGTAATTAATTCCTATTAAATCCACGTTATCAAATTAGTCCGAGAACAAATTATCTCAAAAAGATATTTAGATAAGCAATACAGGAGACTTGAAATTTCGTGAAAAAGATGTCTGTAGATTTAATTAAAAATCAAATACTAATTTCACTCTATGATTTATTTCAGACATAAGACAACTCCAATAGACGTGAAATTTGGACAGTAATTACATCACATATCAAAGCATCACAAATAATTTTCGTGGAATTTTTAGAGCAACTGTTTGTGAGATAATAATTTAATGGCACAGAATGGGTAAACTATGCAAAATTTCAGTTAACCATTTTTAATTAATTACCCGACTACCATAAAAATACAAATAAATACTCACATGACAGAAGATAAGTTGCTCAACATAAAAACATTTTTTATTGCATAAAAAGATGCAAAAATGATGTCCAAATTAATGCATGAATATAGGGTTATCAGTGCAAATCAGAAATTGAAAAGACAACTTAAACTTATGCACAAGGACTAAACTACAATTACAAATACTATGAAGGAATGTTTTGCAATATTTACAAAATAAAAGAATAAACTAAAGGAGACCTTCTTCCTCCTCCGTCCGCTGGAGATGAACCCACAAAGAGGGAGGGTAGCGGGGCGGCCGGCGGGTGGTCGGCGACGCGCAGAGGAGGCGGGCAGAGCGTGGAGGCGGCGGCGCGGGGCCGTACGTCGGAGATGCGGCGGCCTTTGGAGGGGCGGAGGCGGAGGGCGCGGGTGGTCGCAGGGCAGAGGAGAAGAGGCGTGCTGCACCTCCGCGGTTGTCGTGGGCGGCGCGGCCGCACGCTGCCGTGAAGAGGAGGAGGCAGCGGCAGGCCGCGGGTCCGCCGGTTGTGGAAGGGAGGGGGGCGGCGGGCGGCACCTGCGCCTACTGCCTCCTTCCGATTTTTTTTTGTTTAATTTTTTTTATTTTTTTCTTTTTTCTGCTGTAATGGAATAAATAAAAAAGAAAACTTTTTTTTTGTTTTAGATTTTTTATATTTTTTTTGTTTTGTTAAAACAGAGAATGCAACAAAAAAATGACAATGAAGGGAGAAAGATGATGGTGTGATGGTGGTGGTGGACTAAACAAATGGATGGTGTATAGTGAAAGGGATGATATGTGGTGTGCTAAAAAAAATTTGCAAAAAGACAAGATGAACAAAAATTACTTACGATGAACGCGGATGCCTATGGAGTGCTCTCGTGAGCACGGTCTTCGCTCAAATCGCCGGCGTGCGATGAGCTCGAGCAGCGCGCGGTTGCGGCTGCGATGTTGGCCAAAAAGCCAACGGATCACACCGGAGAGAGGGCCGTCGTCGCTCGACCGCGGTTGCGTCGCTGTCACCGATTCAACTCTGGGAACTTAGCTCTCCTCACATAAAGATGGATCAAAGGCAAATTGAGGAGGATGGGATGTATATATAGATGATGAAATGAGAGGTTATTAAAGTGGTGGGAGGTTATATTATTAATGGAGTTGAATGGGAAGTTTAAAAAATGGTGGAGTTGAATGGAGGTTGGTGGTAAAGAGTTGAATGGTGGTTATTGTAGAGAATGGAAATTAAATAAATAAATGAAATAAAGTTGGCTACTTTAATTACAATAATTTAAAAAGAGAAGACAAAAAGTAGAGAATTTACAAAAGAAGACAAAACACTATGTACACATTTTTTTACTTTTCTAATATGTATATTTTTTTTGTCTTTTTAATAAGAGATATTTACAATAGAAAAATACAATAAAATAGTACAATTGAAATACAACACAATCACGATATTTTTGTATTTTTAGTAATTATGAAAGATACAATAAAAATTTAAGAAAGAATGAATATATACAAGGTATACAATGTACATCTAGGTCCCAAAACCCAACTTTTGCAAATGAGCTCCGATTTTAATGAAATCACTTCCGTTGGATAGATAATTTTCTAACTTGAACTTTAAAAGTGAGTTTGGTGAATTTGGAGTTCATACGGAGCGGGAATTTAGCTTGGAAGTTGGTCTTTACAGCTTTTTCCCATTGGGATCTAGGAGTATTTATTTGAGGTAAAATTTGTTTTGTATTTTTGTATTTTTATATACATTGATATGAACATGTTGGAAAAAGAATTAGCCAAAAAGGAGTTGATATGAAATTATTAAAAATACATAAAGTTTTGGGTTGTTTACATGTATAAAACTCCTTTGATTTTGCGGCTTTTTATGTGTAATTTATTTTGTACAATCTAATATACAATAATTAGTGAGTTTTATTTACAAGAGTCATTTTGTTAATTTATATATTTTATATACATTTATTAGGGAATTTACTAGTGGATTTTGCTAAGATCAAGATATTGAGATGATGAATCGTGGATTCATCAGACCTCCCCTCCGCCCAGCGAATTCCCCTCGCCCAACGACCACCCTCGTCTCTCCTTCCTAGCCCCCTTCCCTGCCTCCCTTTCCCTACGACCTCCTCCTTCAGTGTCCTAATGTCCCCCCAGGGTCTCCCGTTCATCATTCAGGCTTCCCGCTCAATGCCTGGCCCCCGTCTGTCGAATAAGTTCTCGTACATCTTGACTTGTAGAGGCATCTGTTCGTCGGTGCCCCCTCTTCCCATCGTGATGGTTGACGTTGAGGAAGAAGGGATTCCTCCTATTACATGTATCTCCGTGGCTCAAATGCATAATGGAACTCTCAATCTTGTTCTTTAAGCTCACATCGTACATATGATTTATTGTGTCCATTTTGGAACTTTCACTGCTGCCCGGACGACAAGGAAGGGAGTAAAGGGATTTTACGCTTAATCTCTCATATCAAGAGGGTACATCTTTATAGTGACGAGCGTGCTACTATTTTGCGAGACGCCATCAGGAATGATATTGATCTTTATCTTGCCTTAGAAAGGACCTTGAAGGCTCTTGATCAGTGGTTGTATGGGAGGTGCATGAAGATACAAGCAGTGAGTCGTACTTGCCATCATGACGATGGTTCAGGGGCACATTGTCGACATCTTGAAACCTCTTATACATGTTGTACCTGATGTCACAGATGGTCTCATTATTTATGCTATGCACCTTGATCGTATTTTCAAAGTTCCTATCACCACAGTTAGGAGCGTTCCTCCCAGTTGTCGTCTTGCTTTCTCTCAAGCCCTTAAAATAATATTATATCAAGTTATTGATGCGGTGGAGGAGCAGGGGGTAGTGGAAGAAGAGCAGGGGGAGAGGGAGGAGGGAGAACTAGAGGAGGGGGGCGTAGGAGCATGGGGTGTAAGTGAAATTTAAGATATAAATATATAAGGATTGTTAGATAATACCAGAGTTAATGCGATGATCCAACTTGCGGAGGCATGCAATATGCACTGACCTTAAAAATAGATTCGTACCTCCCTCAGAAATTCCGATGGTGCAACCGGTATCAGTATAACTATTCTCCAGGATACAACGACGAGATCTCGACGGACGTACACTCGCCAACATCAAGATCAATTGAATAAAAAACGATCCTTCCTTCGGAATGGACTCACTCAAAAAGAGAAGAGAAGAAGATTAAAAATATTGTTGATTGCTCTTCCTCACTAGAGAATACTCGTGTATGTATGTGTGTGTGTGTGTGTATATATATAGGATTCAATAAACAACGACAATGATAACCGACATAATTGCAAAGTAATGCTGGATGGAAAAAAATCTTCTTTCTGTTTTCAAAATATACATTCTCTTGCCCTTCTTTCATTGGTGTATACGAGCTAAATACATTTCTATCACCATATATATGTTATGTGTTATTAAAGCAAATGCTATATACCCCTTTATATAGATACACAGCAAGAGAACACTGCACATTCAAAACAACCAATTAAATCCTCTATTCAATTTGAATATTAATCGTTCATAAAATAATGTATTAAAATATAATAAAGAGGATTCGATATTCTCATAATGTGCACAACATCCATCGTTATTATTATAAAGTAAAATATGTAACATGCAACATTCATGCAACGTTACACAAAGGATTTAAGTAATATATTAATGATATTATGTTGATGATGACTAAATTCAAGATGAATTTATATCTCCTAAAATGTAAGGTCAAATTAAATCAATAAAGAAATAAAGAAAGGAGTTACATGCATTGCATGTAAAAATATTTAGGAATCAAGAAATATTTTATATACCCGTCAAGCTCATGCAAGTAGTCAGATTTACAATTATATCATTATTCTCATAAATCAAGTATTTGAAATATATTCTAAATACTAACAATCCCCTACTATTTCAACTATTTTTTGAACTATCTCTTTTCATCCCCACAATTTCAAAAAAAATAAAGATAACTATAAAAGAGGGATAAAAAACCTAAAGATGATACTTGAAGGAATTCGAAAATATAATGCATAAGACTTAGTATTTTATCGACTATGAACCACGACATAGAGAATATGAATATAATTTCTAAAGGTTGGTGGAATTACAATTCTTATGAGCCAATTATTTATTTTTGAAACCATTGACTCATATATCACACTATATTTTCTAATCTTTGTTGCCCATGCGGGTTGACACGTTTCGGCCATGCGTCTACCTGGATTTTCATGAGTGCTCTAGAGATTTTACCCAAAATCCCATAGGAGGCGACCTCACCTCCACACTCTTATAGGTGGATCATCATCAAGTGTATAGTGCTTTTATACACCATCCAATTTGGGCTATGATGTCCATTAAGAACATGTATGTTCAACCTCATCATTTTTCATACTATCGTGTTGTACACCATAGGAATGTAGAAGAACTGATAGTATCATCTAAGTCGTCTAGTGAATTGTTTTTCCCATATGAACCTTCTTTCTGGGATCTCCAATCATGAGGGTTGGATTTCCATCACTTCAACTTTTGATTTAGGCACAATCCCATTCCCCTCAATGTACTCTCCACAAGCTTTTCGCTTAGTGATTTAGTCATAGGATCATCTAAATTTAAATCAGACTTCATATAATCCATGGATATGATGCCAAAATCAATGAGTTGCCTCATAATATTATGCCTCAGACGAATATGTCTACTTTTCCCATTATAGATTTTATTTTTAGCTCTTGCTATAGCAACTTGTCTATCATAGCGGATGAATACATATGGTGTTAGCTTTATCCAAATGGGAAGATCCACCAAAAGATTTCTCAACCATTCAGCCTAAGAATATGCCTTCTCTAAGGTAATGAACTCGGATTCCATAGTTGATCGAGCAATACGAGTTTGCTTTTTTAATTTCCAAGCAACATCTACTCCTATAAGGATAAAATATAACCATTAGTAGATTTAAATTCATCTGAATCTGAGATCCAATCCGCATCACAATACCCCTCAAGTATTGAAGGTTCTCTACAAAACTTTAAGCAATATCCCATTGTCCCTTTAAGGTATTTAAGCACCATTTTCAGAGCATCATAAAGTTCTCCATCGGGATTTTGAGTATATGCATAACGTTTCCAACAATATATGGAATATTATGTCTAATGCATATCTAATTTGAAGTATACTATCAATTTTTACTCCTTTTAAACAGTGACTCTATAGTAGAAGGAGTACTTTCCCCCTTGAATTTAAAACAATAAAATCTTTAGAGATTTTTTCTAATATAATGTTCATGCGAGGAAAAATGTAATTAAACCTTATCACAAGTTTATTCTTAGATAGCAATTATTTCTCTTATCTTTGATATCAAATCAGCAGTTAAAAAAATTACAAGCCTCTTTTTTTATTTTTAATCACAAGAGATCCAGATGTAATATTACATTGACCAATATGCATATAGAATGATCAATAAAAGTAATTTTTTTCAATACATGTCTCTTCTCTTATCCTCAATAAGCAAGATATTTTTTAATCACTCCCATAATTCTGAATATATCAAATTAAAAATTTTAAGAATGTAGCTACATCATTCAACTTTTATAAAAAAATCCCATTTACATTTTTTATTCATGAACATTATGTGGAATCAGAAAGTTGCTCAACTATGACTAGATCTAAGAGAGGGTATTCAGATAAAATAAACAAAGAACCCTCCAAATTTATTCTTAAGATTTTAAGTGAAATTTAAGATATAAATATAAATATTTAAGGAGGGTTAGATAATACTGAATTTGATGAGTTGAACCAATTTGCCGAGGCGTGCAATATGCACTGACCTTAAGAATAGATTCGTACGTCCCTCAAAAATTCGGATGGTACAACCGATACCGGTACGACTATTCTCCAGGATACAATGACGAGATCTCTATGGATGTGCACTCGCCAACGTCAAGATCGATTGGGTAAAAAACGATCATTCCTTCAAAATGGACTCACTCAAAAAGAGAAGATAAGAAGATAGAAAATGTTGTTGATTGCTCTTCCTCACAGGAGAATACTCGTATATATATAGGACTCAATAAACAATGACAATGATAACCAACATAATTGCAAAGTAACGTTGGATGAAAAAAATCTTCTTTTCGTTTTTAAAATATACTTTCTTTTCTCCTTCTTTCATTGGTGTGTAGGAGGTAAATACATTCCTATCACCACATATGTGTTGTGTATTCTTAAAGCAAATGCTATAGGACCCTTTATATAGATACACAATAAGAGAACATTACACATTCAAAACAACCAATTAAATCCTCCATTCAATTTAAATATTAATCTTTCATAAAATAACGTATTAAAATATAATAAAGAGGATTCAATATTCCCATAATGCGCACAACATCCATCATTATTATTATAAAGTAAAATATGTAACATGCAACATGCATGCAAAGTTACACAAAAGATTTAAGTAATATATTAATGATATAATAATAATAATAAGGGATTTTATCACTTGTGCCCCTCCGAGATATCACAATATCAGTTATGCCCCTATCTTTTTGGTAATATCAGTTGTGCCCCTCACTTCTTGCTCCGTCATCAGTTGTGCCCTTCCGTCAGATTGACCGTCAATGAGTTGACTTAACCATGGTTTCATCAAACTTTGGTACAGTTAAGAGGGGTATTATTGTCCAGACCTCTTTATCTTCTTCCTCATCCATTTGTTCTTCTTCCTCTCTCCTCATAATTTCTCTCTCTTAGTGTCACCTTCATGCATCCATTGAATCTCTAAAATTTTTGCATTTTCACGGACATATCACTCATTACGGATCAAACAGTGAATTTAATTGAATTTTTTGATGAATTTTTATGAATCAATTAGTCAAAATTGTATCTTAATTTAATAAAAACCGCAGCTTGAGGAGGAGGTGTGGGGCGACCTGGGTGCGGGGGCGGTGGGGGCAAGGGTTGCCGGGGGGCGGAGGGGGAGGGGTTGTGACCTGGGTGCGGGAGCAGGGGCTGCAGGGGGCGGAGGGGGGGGGGGGGGGGGTCGCAGGGGGGGCGAGGACAGGGGTTGCGGGGGCGGAGGGGGGAGGGGCTGCGACCTGGGGGCGAGGGTAGGGTCTGCGGGGGGCGGAGGTGGGAGGTGCTGCGACCTGGGCGCGGGGGCGGCGGGGGGATGAGGCAACAGAAAGGAAGAGAGGATCTGATAGGATATTGTCAGAGAAGCAGCGACGACGGAGCTGGACGACATCATGGCGATAGCAAAGCCGACGATGGTTTCATTGAGGCGGAGATGGCCAGTGGTTGAGAGATGGCCGGAGTCGAGACCCTCGACCTTCAGGAGTGGGGAAGGAGAACCCGAGGGTCCCAGGTGCTCGCCGGATGCCGAGCCGCTGGGGCCCCAGGCTGCAACTTCGATAGGGGAAACCCTAGCGGGGTCGGCCGCGGGGACGGGAGTTGATGGTGGGTGGTGGGGCGGCTGTCATGGGATGAAAGACGCCATACGGTGGAGCGGATGCGGCAGCATGGCGGAGACCGAGCCGAAGCCCGAGGTGTTATGGCCAAGGAGAAGGAGCTCTGGTGGTAGTGGGAGGGTGATCGATAAGACGGAAGGCCCCTTCCTCCTCCAATGGTTGTAGCGGTGCCGCTGCCCAATTTTTGAGGAGGCGATAGGACAGAAGGAACATGAGTCGGGACGAAATGAAAAGAGGGAGGGCGAGAAGGGGCTGGTGTTCTAGGAAGCCCAAACCCACTGTAATTACCGAGAGGGAACAGAGGAGGTAGAGGGAGACAGAGGCGCGGGGTTGCGGGGGCCTGCCGGCTCAGCAGGGGCGGGGGGAGGAGGCAGGGGCAGGAGGATGAGGAAGATGAAGAGGAGGGAAGAGGAGGGAGGAGGAAGATGAACAGTTGGACTTTTTAATTTATTTGTTTTCATTTAATTCCCGATGTGTCCCTAAAGTTAACGTCCGTTTGCGTTTGGGATGAACGATCACTAACCCGAGGGGCACAAGTGATAAAATAGCAAAAAGTGAGGGGCACAACTGATATTACCAAAAAGATAGGGGTATAACTGATATTACGATATCTCAGAGGGGCATAAGTGATTAAATCCCTAATAATTATTGTTATAATGACTAAATTCAAGATGAATTTACATCTCCCAAAACGTAAGGTCAAATTAAATCAATAAAGGAATAAAGAAAGGAGTTGCATGCATTGCATGCAAAAATATTTAGGAATCAAGAAATATTTTATATATCCGTCAAGCTCATGCAAGAAGTTAGATTTAAAATTATATCATTATTCTCATACAAGTATTTGAAATATATTCTAAAAATACCAACATGGGCATTAGAGAAGGGGGCAGAGGTGGAAGAGGGTAGGAGGAGCAGGGGGAAGATGAAGATGAGCAAGAGGTGGTGGAGGAGAGGGTAGAGGAGGATGAGAAGCCGGAAGAGGGGGCAGAGGAGGAGGAGACTGGGGAAGAGGAGATGAGAAGGGAGGTGGAGGTTGGGGCAGAGGAGAGGAGGGTGTGGTGGAGGAGGAGGAAGGGGAGGCCGAAGGTTGGGCGGAGGAAGGGGAGGAGGCTGAGAGCAGAGGAGGATGTTGGAGCGGAGGAAGAAGCTTAGGAGTGTTGAAAGACCTTTCAACCCTTTTTAAACATTTAACTCCTCTTGTGTCCCTAAAATTAACGTCTGTTTATGTTGAAGATGCACGACAATTAACCCAAGGAATAGATATCAGACGCACAACTGATATTTCAAAAAAGAAAAAGTATAACTGATATTGAAATGTATATGAGATACATAACTGATAAAAACTCTTAATTTTTTGGTTGCAGTAGAAATTAAAATTACACTGTTCCTACCCACTCTGTATTTCAGGCCACATGGACAAGCCTAAGGGGATTAACAAGACAAGGGCAAGTATCTCGGATGCGGGTGACGTGTGGGGTTTATTCCAGCATCTTATTTTTTCTTGATCCCCCACCATGAGACGTAATCCTTGACATCGACCCTGACCAACCCAACTTGCATGCCCTACAAATCTCCATTTACTGTACCCACAATTCCAGTTGGCGATCCCCATCGCACACCGGTAGACATCCTCGATCTCTGCTGTCCGATTGCATCATACTTAGTGTGACGTCTCCTACGAATGATGAACCCATAAATAGAGGCTTTCAATCTAAAGTTAGAAAAAAAACACAGTGATTAATGGAAAGACAAGGAGGCCATTATTCCTAACAAAAACAAGAAAAAGGAAAAAAACAGGGGTGGTAGGTGGGCATGCGGGCAAATATAATAAGAGATTAGCCACATCCAATTCTGAGGGAGGAGATGTCCACCTCAGATGATCGAAGATTAGAGATCTCGCAGAGATGGAAGACGGTGGGTGGTCCACTGTGTATTCTGTCCAACCGCACATTGATATCAGCCATAAATGTGGTGCCAGTTGTAGGTCTCCCTCTCTCTCCCCGCTCTAACCATCCACCTTCCACATATCTCCATTACTTAGACCAGACGTGAGATGTAGGAGATAGCCAGAGGGAGGAGGAGGCGTCTGAACAAACTCGGTGCAAAGGGCTTCTGAGCTTCAGAGCCAAATGGTTCTCAGGAAATGGACCCTCGTCAAGATCCTGCTCTTCTTGCTCGTGATCCCACTCCAAGGTCCTTTTCCCTGTCCTTACCCCTTTCTCGACTTCTTCTCAGATGGGTACCTCTCATTTCTATCCAACTCCTCGGACTTCTCGTGATATAATGTGTGTACGTGTATGTGTGCATATGTATAGGTTTTAGGGTTTTGCTTCTTTGCAACACTTGTAAGCACAGCCACTGCCAGGTGGTGCTGCTTTGCTGCAGTGGTTATTAAATGGGAGTGGTGTTGGATTTGCTATATATGCAGGGTTGGAGGAGTACATGAGAATGGCAAGTGAGTATGTCGAAGGGGAGGAGTTCGATTACGTGGTGATCGGCGGAGGGACGGCGGGGTGCCCGCTCGCGGCGACGCTATCGCAGAGGTTCAAGGTTGCCGTGCTCGAGAGGGGGGGATCGCCGCACGGGAATGTGAACGTGACGAGGCTGGAGAACTTCCACATTTGCCTGGCCGACCTGTCGCCAGATTCGCCATTATTCGCCATCGCAGTTCTTCGCCTCGACCGACGGCGTGATAAACCTCGAGGGCGATGGGTGCTCGGAGGAGGTACCAGCATCAATGCCGGCTTCTACACGCGTGCTAGCCCGAGGTAAGCAAGCATTTGAACCTGTGTTTGAGCAAAGGAATCTGTTTCTTGGGTTTGATTTTCAAATTTAGATATGTAGTGGGTGGATATTGTAACATGGGAGAGTTGATCAACATTAGTTTATGTGACAGTAAGAGCTAATCAAACGATCGGATTCATGTGACTATCATGATGATCGGGTTGCAATAAATTGGGGTGGGACCGAAAGTATATGTTTTTTTCTCTATTTCAGTGTATGATGATTTAATTTTCTGTAGAAAAAATTATTGTGGATAGGTTATATAATATGCCTATTTTTCATCAGAGTGTTCTTGATGGGTCTAAGTTAATATCACATGTAATTAATTTCCGGATTCTTCTTTGTTGTCTCTATTGTTTAGAAGCCTTATATGTTACAGTAGATGACGGTAAATGTTAATATGGTTGGTTAATTAGATGATTGGTGATCGGACCGTTCTTCCTGCAAAACAGATACGTTCAGAACATGGGCTGGGATGGTCGATTGGTGAATGAATCATACCCCTGGATCGAGAAGCGGATTGTTCACAAGCCGAAGATCGCTCCTTGGCAGGCAGCGGTAAGGGATGGGCTGCTGAAGGCCGGCGTCTCACCTTTCAACGGCTACACCTACGATCATCTCTACGGAACCAAGGTCGGCGGTACGCTATTCGACAAGAAAGGTCGCCGGCACCCCGCTGCCGAGCTACTCCGGTCGGGAAATCCCGATAACCTCAGGGTCTTCCTCTACGCCATGTGCACCAGATAGTCTTTGATCAGACAGGTAATTAATTAAGATCTTTCTTCCGTAATTATATTGCCAATTGGTTAGTTATTTAGTTTGATGACAAATGCCATTGCAAATTAAGCAATAATCACCTGTTTCTTGGTTGTAATTATCTTAAACAACACCAATAGATAATGTATATAGATGATATTGAGTTATATAACAACAAATATTATTTGTTGTTGATCTTTGTATTATAAGTGAATCATAAAATCTGATACTGTGTGAAACTCAATGCAGAAGGTCAGCGACCGAAGGCGATCGAGTGATGTTTGGAAGATGAGCAGGAGGCTCCACACCGTGCTGCTGAGAGAAATCGTAGAAGCAGCGAGGTCATCCTGTCGGCGGGGGGCTATCGGGAGCCCGCAGTTGCTCATGCTGAGTGGTATCGGGCCGGAGGAGCACCTGAGGGAGATGGGCATACCCGGTGGTGCTGCGCACCGAGTACGTCGGGGAGGGGATGTCCGACAACCCCATGAACTCGATCTTCATACCATCCAAGGCCCCCGTGCCAGCAGTCCCTCATCCAGACTGTGGGCATCACCAAGATGGGCTCCTTCATCGAGGCCAGCAGCGAGTTCGGGGCAGTCCCCCGACAGCATCAAGTGCCACCACGGCATCATGTCCGCCGAGGTTCGCTCCCGACATTAAAAGAAAAATCACTTGTGACAACGAACATTAATTGTGATAACATGGTCTCTGTTACAACAGACGATCCATCCTCTTGTCCAAAGAGGATCCTCTGCTGTAATACAACACTTGTTGCAACGCAAGGATCCCTCCGATGGAGATTGGACGACCCTTATCAGGGGTTGACAATCTCCAATCCCTTATGAAGGTCGTCCGATCCCCATCGGACGGATCCTGCATTACAACGGGCGTTGTATTTCTGCTCATTGTCGTATTTAGAAGGCATCCCATTATTAAGACAATGTAAGAATAATTTATCACATAATTGTAACAACTATATGTAAATATTATGTATTTGATCCAAATTCTAATTATGTATATTGATTCCAGATTGGGCAGCTCTCGACAATCCCAAAGATCACTGGAGGCCATGAAGTCCTACTCTTCCACCAAGCACACCCTCCCCCGCGAGGCCTTCCAGGGCGGCTTCATCCTCGAGAAGATCGACGGCCCCCTCTCGCGTGGCCGCCTCGTCCTCGCGGACACCGACCCACGCAGCAACCCCTCGGTGACCTTCAATTACTTCAGCCACCCCTTCGACCTCCAACGCTGTGTGTACGGCATCCGCACTATCGCACGGGTGGTGCGTACGGGCCGCTTAGCTAGCCTGACGCACGACGGAGAGGAGAGCATGAGGAAGCTGCTGAGGATGAGCGTGAAGGCGAATGTGAACCTCATACCGAAGCATGTGAACGACACCACGTCGCTCGAGCAATTCTGCCGCGACTCGGTGGTGACGATATGGCATTACCACGGCGGGTGTCATGTCGGCAAGGTGGTCGACGGGGAGTACAGGGTGAACGGGGTGGATCGGCTGAGGGTGGTGGACGGTTCCGTCTTCGTGGACTCGCCGGGGACGAACCCCCAGGCCACCGTGCTCATGATGGGCAGGTAAGTTCGTTACCAGCATCGTTTGATGCATTAGCGTACTCATCGCATCTCAATCATTGAACATAAACGCGTTCGTTATTGGAAGAAAGAACATAAATTAACTGTTCTTGCTAAATTTGCATGTGTAAAATCACTGAAATTTAAAATAAAAATACCGCAAGAAATTCAAGTCTGACATTTCCGTGTATTACAAATTAGATTGAGCAGAAACATCAGAATCTGTAGGTTATGAACAGCGAAATAATCTGATTTATTTTGTTTCTATGTTGATGAAATTTTATTTTTGATTCCAGGTATATGGGAGTGAAGATTCTGAGGGCAAGATCGGGGAGAACTGGCAGAGACTGAGGGCTTTGTACTGTTCAGTGGATCAGTAGGGGGATCCGCCATGGATTGACGATGATTTTTGCATCAAAATGTAGCTGGTAGTGTTCTTAGTCTGGGAGATATGATTATTCAAGCATTAGCGAATCAAATTATTTGGGCTATAAAGTAGCCAGTAGAACATAGCGCTGCAGACGATTAATCTTTCGATATATTTCGTAGGTTTGTCATCACCTTCTTTTGACAGCACAAGCGCTTCATCATCTAAACAAAGCAAAGGGACTCCTAGATGCACTAAGTCGAGGTGTACATGGGTCGGGGAAGAGATATCCTACAGCAGAGGTGCTTAAGTTGCATTTGTTTGGATTTTGGTTTATTGAACTTTATGGATTATATCTTCGACTAATGATTTATATATCCTTCAAATTTTGCTCAGATTTGAGGGCATTTGGTATTTTACCTAACGATCAAAAGTTTGTTTGTTCTTTAAATTGGACTTAAGTTACTTAAATACTGATCGGACTTTTGACATTTATGATAAAATAGCAAATGCACTCGGATTTGAACGAAATTGAAGGATATGTGGAGCATTAGTGAAAGATATAATCGTTGTAATTCCCGTTACATTAGATTTGAACGAAATTGAAGGATATGTGGAGCATTAGTGAAAGATATAATCGCTGTAATTCCCGTTACATTAGAGGATCCTCTTCTTGGGTACTAACTTGATGCATCAATTGACCCATCATGTCTTGGTATCAATGGGCTATAGGTCGATCAAACTTATTTTAACAGATAATCAAGTCCAAAAGATATTCGATTCATTTGGATGAGTAATAGATATCTGCACATATCCATGTGGAATATAGCTTCCATTTGAGATTAGTGCAATTCAAGCAAACTACTTCAAAAGATACTTCATAAGAAAATTAGAAAACACTCTATAGCTACTATCAAGATACATAAACGTCAAAAATCCAATCCAAAAAAACACTATATTGCATTTTGGATAAAATTTTGGACATTGTAGTAGCTATTATTGCAAGGAATAATGGGAGTCTTTCTTCGTGCGTATGTGAAATGTCGGAGTTACAGTCCACTTTCACAAGCTGGTAAGGGATAAAAAAGCAATAACCATAAGGAATAATGATCTTATGTTGGAAACTAAAATAACTCAAGGAAAGGTGCAATGAAAATAACAAAAAGGTTGAAAATCACATCATAGAAACTGGATCTAACTAGGGTTGTCGATTTGGCAAAACGAAGCAACATAGACTCCCTAACCTGAGTTGGGCCTACAAGCGTAGCCAAAGGCGTGTTCGGTTCGTAATAAGCATGAATAAGGATGTGGAATGTTGGAGTTATTATATTTACATTTTTGTACGCAACCCTTCGGGTTACGTAACCTTTAACCCTATGATTACATACCCCTTCGGGGGTATTTATGTATTTTCACTCTTGTACTTCTAGGATTTTCTCTCCATATAAAACATCCTAACCCTTTGAATAAACATCTCACTCGTTTCTCTTCTCCACATAGTATTAGAGCAACGGTCATAGACCAGACCCTAATACCCAAAATCCACCACCACCACCAGTCCTCTCTCCTTGCGCAGACTCTTCTCTCCTCAAGTGTCCCGCGTAAGGCAGTCTGAGCCCCCAACACACACAGCACTGCCTCCGGCACCACCTAAAGCACCACCCGAGGATCCAGCAACTCCAGTTACAACCTCCTACACCGTCGATACCACCCACCAGTCCTCCTAGACTTCTGACTTGCTGCGCACAACCCCTAGATATAATTTTGGGATTTTAACCCGGCAGACCCTGTAATCTTTTGCAATTACCGCTACGACCTCTGAAACATCCTAATTCCTCTCTCGACCCCGTAAACTTGCTAACACTTATCCCACAGACCCTGTGGTTAACTCCCATCCATTAGCCCCGTTAAAAGTGACCAAATTCCGTTATCTTCTTTACATAATACCCATTTTATTTATCGAATTTACATAATTGCCACTGCCTCCCACCCTCCACCTTCAGCTGAACACGGATGCCCCCTCCTCCGATCCACCATTGCCACTGCTCGCCAGTTCAGGACACAAGGTGCTCGTCCTTGAGAAGGGTAACTACTTCGTGGCTGGAGACTACCCTGCACTCTAAGGCCTCGCCATGGATGAGCTATATGAAACTGGCGGCCTCCCCGGCTCCGTCGACGGCAAGATGATGATCCTCGGCCGGCTCCACCGTCGGCGGCGGATCCGCTATAAACTGGTCCGCGTGTATCAAGACTCCAGCCCACGTCATCAAAGAGTGGTCGGAGGATTCCAAGATCCCGTTTTTCGCCACTACCGAGTACACCAACGCCGTGGAGGCCGTGTGGAAGAGGATTGGTGTAACGGAAGGATGCGACGAGGAAGGACTCCAGAATCAAATTTTGCGAAGAGGGTGCGCGAATCTTGGTCTTAGCGTCCAATCGTGGCGAGGAACTCGTCGTCTGGGCAATTCTGCGGGTACTGTTGCTACGGTTGCCGGAAGGCGGACAAGCGCGACACCGATACCACGTGGCTCGTCGACGCTGTGGGTTCCGGCGCGGTGATCCTCACAGGCTGCGAGGCAGAAAAGCTCGTGCTCGAGCCGGCCACCAACATGGCGAAAAAGTCGAGGAGATGCGTCGGGGTGACGGCTCGGTGCATCGCCGGTGACGGCGTGACGAAGAGGATAGAGATCAGAGCGAAGGCGACCATATCTGCATGTGGTTCACTGAGGACTCCTCCATTGCTGTTATCAAGTGGGTTGACTAACAAGAACATAGGGAGGAATCTCTGCCTCCACCCGGTGATGTTGGTCTGGGGTCACTTCCCGGAATCCGTCACCCCGGATCTGAAAGGCAAGATCTTCGAAGGTGGGATCATCACATCCCTCCATAAGGTGATGGATTCCGAAGACTCATCATCGTCCGCCTGTCGGGCCCATCATCGAGACGCCGCTGCTCGGCCCTGCTTCCTTCGGCACCGTCTTCCCATGGGTCTCCGGTAAAGACTTTCGTTGTTGGATTGTGGGTCTCCCCGGCTGGAAGGCTCTCCGCCCCCCCCCCCCCCCCCCCTCCGCGCACCCCCTCCGTGCTGGAAGCCTGGAAGCCCCCCTCCCTCCAGCCCATGCCCCTTCCGCCAACCCGTCACCTGGAAGCCCACCTCCCAGGTCGAGCGCCGCCCCCCACCTCCTCCATCCCAGATCGAGCCGCAGCACCACGTTCCCTCCCGCACACCTCCTTCAGCTCTGGCCAATGTTCTCAGAGATGGAAGCTGGGATTTTTTTCTCCTCTTGGTTAATTCTAACCGTCCGATCGCGGATTGGTTAGATTAACTCGTTCTTAACCCAAGCAAGTTAGCTTTATATGTATCAATTTAACGGTAGGGTTCGTGGGAGTAAGACAGAGCAAGTTTACAGGGTCGACGAAGGAATTAGGATGTTTCAGAGGTCGTAGCGGTAATTGCAAAAGATTACAGGGTCTGCCGGGTATAAATACCTATAATTTTTGATATCAGAAGAGCCATGAAAAACCCTGATCTACTATGAAATCAACTTTTCATACCATTATCACGTACAAAAGTGAGTTCTATGTCACTTCTCTGTCCTTGTATGCATCCTTAATTCAAGCGCATGATCTCCTTTCTTTTTAAGACGACCATGGCATCTTATTCTTCTGAGACAAAGCCTTGACCTCGAATGTTATGGCACAAAGAACTACTATCAAACTCAAGGATATAGAAAATTACGTGCTTTGGTTTCAATTTTTTATGTTCATTGGTGGTCAAAGAAAATTCTATATTCTGAATAAAGGCCCTTTAGATGAAAAGGACAAAGAGTATGGCAATTGGCAAACATATAACTACTTGGTTATCATCTGGATGACCAATAATGTTGAGGATCACATTGCCTCAAATCTCCTTTACAAAAATACAACCAAGGAAATGTGGGAGGATCTCGAGCAACAATACTCCTGGAAGAAGATGAAGTTACACCTTGCAGATATTTACAGGCAAATTTGGTCGACATCTTACGGTGATTCCTCCCTCATTAAGTACTACATGCATATCCCCACCCTGCGTGAGGATCTTGTAATATTCCAGCCCTCTTGTTGCACCAAATAGATACAAGAGCATTCTAATTGGCAAGTATACCGCTTTCTTGATGGTCTTCATTCAAGATACCATGTAGCAAAGGAGAAATTTCTTATATCAGATACACTACCAACGATGAAGGCCATCTTTGGACGACTTGAGGAACTTGAGACGTATGTTTCTTAGCCTCTCATCTTATCTTAAATGAAGAACATTGCACATACCATCTCATCTGGGCGAGGAGGCAGATACGACTTTTGAGGACAAACTCATGATCCAAGTCACGGTCGCGAACATGAATGTGGACGATGCCACGACTTTGACCGAGGCCGTGGATGAGACTTTACTTCCCCATGCACTCACTGTGGTCGGTGGAACCACCTGACTGAACGATGATGGCAGAAGTTTGGTGTACCTTCTTATCATGCCAATAATGCCAACGAGAATACCTATGATGCAGAGATGCGTCGCCTGCAACAATCTCCAGTGGCAAGACTGTTCATCTTAATGACGCAGATTACTCTGCATGATGCAAATCCTTCAGACTCGAGGGTTTACTAGCACTAGTAACACTACCATTGCTGCTCTGGCTACTCCTATGGGTATAATAGCCAACTTTGTTGTCACTACTGCTCAGGCTTGGATTATTGATTCCGGAGCCTCTACTCATCTGACTGGAGAAGGTAGTCTGGACACCTCCTCCGTACCATCTACCTTCGTAAAGTCAGTTCAAGCTACTACTGGGACTCATCACCGGTTACTATTGTAGAAACTATAGAATTCTCTTCCAAGCTTCGACTTTCTGAGGTTTATTGTGCTCCTGATTTTCCTCTTAGTTTGTTTATCAGTTCACAAGCTTTTTGTTGAGCTTCATTTATCCTATGATATTTGATGAGTCTTGTTGTTATTTCCAGGACATCTGAACGAGAAATATTTTTGGTGGTCATGATAAGAACGATATCATATTATCTTGACATACCCTCATACTCCAAGTTTGTTGGTGATGTGTCCATCTCTGAAGTCCCACTTCTCTGTCATCTGTGCCATCTTCATCCCTCTGCCAATCAATGATGTTTCATGAACTCTCTACTTTGAAACCCTTTCACTGCAAGGCGTGTGGGTTCAGGGAACACCATCGAGCTTCGTTTTCAGTTCATACCGAGTCTCATAGTACTACTACTTTTCATCTTATCATTGTGATATTTGGGGACCTTTTCTGGTCCACACATTAAGTGCTCATCGTTATTTATATTTTTCATTAATGATTATAGTTGATATTCTTGGGTATATCTAATGAAGGAACGTTATGAGATTAATCAAATTGTCAAAAAATTCTTTCAATATGTTAAAACTTTCTTTTCTGGCATTGTTAAGATCATTCGTATTGACAATACTCTTGAGTTAACCTAACATGACTCGACCTCTTTATTTGAATCCCAGAGAATTGTTCTCTAAACATCATGTTCATATACATCACAACAAAATGTTATATCTGAGAGAAACTTCCGGCACTTGCTAAATGTTGCAAGGTCTCTTCTTAATAAAATGATTATTCTTAAACGCTATTGGGGGATGTTATCCTCACCACAACTTATCTCATAAACCATGTTCCTTCGTATGTTCTCGAAGGGGGAACTCCATTTCCCTTACTTTACCCTACCAAGTCTTCTTTTCCCATACCTCTGCGAATTTTTTTTGTATTGCCTTTGTTCATAACTTTCATGCAGCTGACAAACTATCCCCTCATACCATCAAATGCGTCTTTCTTGGACTCGTACTCAAAAAGTATATCACTGCTATGATCATGTTGGACGTCGATACTATGTGTTTGTTGATGTCATCTTCTTTGAGTAGACAAGTTATTTCATACAGACTGTGAGCAACATTCCTCTGGATCTCCCTCCTCCACTGATCATCTATACTTGTCGACATGCCTTATACCTTCTACACTAGTGTATGTACCTTTGTTTGTCCCTTTTATGCAGGATGATATAATCACTTCGGTGCTCCACCACTACGACGCAGATATATCTAAGGAGCTTCATATAGCTCTAAGCAAGCAAAAAAGGCAATGTACGTATCACCCCATGCACATTTTACTTCTACTGATGGTTTTTTCTAGTTGTGACAAGAGATTTGCAGACGTTGTGAATGTTATTTCTGTTTCAAGAGATCGTTTCAATGTAATGCAGGATCATGGTTGGTGACATGCCATGGATGAGGAGATGGATGCACTTATCTCTCGAGGCACGTGGGATCTCGTGTCGTGCCTTCTGAGAGTTCGACCTATGGCTTGTTGATAGGTCTTCACGATCAAATAATCGGTTGATGGTTCTATTAACATGTGGAAAAGCCATACTTGTTGCCAAAGGTTTCATACATACCTTTGGGGTTGATTATTTTGAGATATTCTCGCTCATTGCCGGAATGGGGTCGATACATACCATTCTCTATGTTGATGTCAACAAGGCATGCCCCATTTACCAACTTGATGTGAAGAACGCTTTTCTTTATGGTGACCTCGAGAAGGAGGTCTACATGATGCAATTGTCGTGGTATGTAGTCGAGGGAGAGCATGTATGTTGACTACGCAAGGCCATTTATGGCCTAAAGAAGAGCCTCGACGTATGATTTGACAGGTTCACTACGAAGACCAACACGCTTGATTTTCAGAGGACAACATCTGACTACATTGTCTTTGTTAGATGACAGTCTATTGGCACTGTCATTCTTGGTGTCTATGTTGATGATATGGTTGTCACGGGAGATGATATAGATGGTATTTAGGAGACCAAGACCTTCCTTCATAAGGTCTTTATCATGAAAGAGCTTGACCAACTTCATAATATTCTTGCCATCAATGTAATACTCACTACATAGGGACTCCATCTTTCACAGAGGAAAGATTGCCTCGATATTCTGACTGAGACATGACTACTTGGATGTAAGCTATATGGCATCCCTACAGAAGTGAGAAAACATTCATCATTTACTGATCCAACTTTTGAGGATGCAACATGGTACATAAGCTTAGTAGGAAAATTACTTTATGCCAATGTTCCTAGGCTATGATATCATATGTTGTAAGCAGAGCCATCCAGCATATGGAGAAGCCTCTTTACAATCACTACCAAGATGTTCTTTTGATCCTTCGATATTTGAAGGGATCTCCCAAACGCAGGCTCTTCTATAGGGTGAATGGGTACACTAATATATCTGCCTATATAGATTCTGACTATGTTAGCTAACCTAAAGACTACTGATCCCCTACAGGATACACCATGTTTGTTAGGGATAATCTTGTCACTTAGCAAAGCAAGACAATGATCTCTAGATCTAGTGCAAAATCAAAATATATGGTAATGGCTCAGGCCATCTGTGATATCACATAGCTTGTCTCTTTCCTAACAGAATTTGGCATGCCAGTCACTACTCATGTACCCTTATACTGCGATAACAAGTCTGCCACGTGCATCGCTACAAATCCAATTTTTCATGAGCGAACAAAACACATTGAAGTTGATTACCATTTCATTCATGATGCAGTACGAGGAGGATGACTCAACACTTCACACATCTCACTGATATTCTACTTGTTGACATCCTCACAGATGCTCTTCCAAGGAAGCACCTCATGTACTTAGTATCAAAGTTGGGCATGATCGATAGATATGCTCCAACTTACGGAGGAGTGTTATAGTTGTTATATTTACATTTATGTTTGTAACCCTTCGAGTTCCATAACTCCTAACACTTCGAGTTCCGTAGCCCTTCGAGGGTATTTATATTTTTCCTCTAATATTCTCTAGGGTTTTCTCTCTATATAAGAGACCCTAACCCTATGGAATAAACATCTCATCGATTTCTCTTCTCCACATGGAATAAGGAGAATAATTGTCTATTCTTTGTTCGGATGGAAATATAGAAATAAAGAGAATAAGATAGAATAAGGGTAGGTAATGTGGAAATAAAGATAAGAATAATTGTGGAATAAGGTGCAATAATGAGGTGCGGAAGGGGAAAAGCCAGACTCTTGGAAACCGTGCTGGGCAGGAAATTGATCCCTTATTCGTGATTATTCTCCAAACGAACATGACCAGAGGGTGGTTGATTTAGCCTCTGCATGTACTTCAAGCCATTCGACGCCCCAAGCATCAAACTCGTAGATGCCCAAATCAACTCAGGATTATGATAATTGCATTGTCAACCACTATGGGATGGAAGATAGTCGGGACTACTCGTAAGCCTGGCCAGTCTGTCCAAAGAAATTCTTGTCGAATATCACCGACTAAATTGGTATTGTGAATATCATAGAAGCACCCACAAATGAGGTCAATCAAGCAAGCCCGGAGACACACAAATTTACAAGGTTAACGTAAATGAGCCTTGTAGGTCAAAATCTTAAATACGCCAAATGGGTCGAACCGGTCTTAGATTCGCCCAGGTTCGATTTATTCGGACCCAGCATGCTCATCAACCACCGTCAATCTTTGTGATTCTAATCTAAATTTTGTTGGTGATTAGCATTCTAGTCCATATGATAGACGTCAAAGAAAGAACAGGCACCATTAGAAGGTGAAACACAGAGATTATAATAAAAGAAGTGAGAAACAATGCACCAAACCTCCTGCCATATTCACCTCATTGCAATCTACATGGAATTCTATATTATGATAGTACCAATAACAATCAGCTACTGCTGTTCTAAATCTCCAACAACTACTACCTCCACCACCAACACAGAGATCAGAACAAGATCCTATTTTGGTAGATTTCCAAAGCTTCAATCGCCTTCTTCATGAGCAGCTTCCTGTTCATCCTGTACCTGATGGCCGCCTCCAGAGTGCAGCTCGCCGCCGGATTCGCTTCTAGAATCTCCGATCCTCCTCCCAGCTCGTCGGGAACCCGTCCAGCATCCTCAAACACTCCTCCTGCAGCTCCTTTGCCGCCCTCCGTTCCGTGCTCGGCACCGGAGGCACATCTCCGTCGGACCAGCTCGGCAGCATCCTTGCTGCCGCAATCACTGCCCCGTCCATGAACCCGTCCAGACTCCCATTGTGGTAGTACTCCTCCGGTAGACCGGCAATGTAGAACACTGACAGGAAAGAATCGAGATGGATCCGCGAATTCCCGGAGAACTCGAGCGTGTCCCACGGGTACGTCACATAGGAGAACCCGTACCTCTCCATGAGCGCGTCATTCCTCGCGCCGCCGCTCGAGTAATTGAGCGTCATCTCGTCACCCTCGTGGACCTCCTGGCCGGCATTGATGAGGACCTCGAGCATCCGATCCTTGAACCGCTAGTGAAGGAAGCAATTGGGGCGGGAGGAGTGGTTGAGCATGTCGGCGTAAGGGACGAACATGTCAGCATCGTGCGTGAGCGCGCCAACGCGTATCCGGTGGCGCACGGCCCGTGTCTGGGCGATGGCGACAGCCCAGAGGAAGCGGTCAGGGGAGGGGGCGAGGCGGCGGATCTTGAGTGGGGCGAGGGAGTGCCAATTGCGCTCCCAGAACTCGAGGGCTCTGCGGCGCTGCGCGGCGAGGGCGGGGTCCTGGAGCTGGAGGAGGTCGTCTTCGGTGGCGAGGAGGAGGCTGGTGCATTGGGAGGGGTCGGGGAGGAAGTCGGAGTAGAGCTGCCAGAAGGAGTTATCCAGGTCGAGGGCGAAGAGGAGGACGCAGGCGAGGCGGATATCCCAGTCGGTATCCGGGATAGTGGAGTTGATGAGGTCGAAGAGGGGGTGGGGGACGGGGAGGAGGTCGGGGAAGAACATCCAGGGAGGGCGGTGGGAGACGGTGAGCATGAGCTCGAGGGGGACCTCAAGGGCGACGCGGGCGCGGCGGAGAGGGGAGACGTAGCGGGAGGCGTGGAGGGAGATCCCGTGGGGGCCCTCGAGGAAGTGGACGCCGTAGGCGCGGAAGCTGCGGGCGTAGCCGATGCGGTAGAGGTCGGGATCAGCGGGCGAAAGCGGCGAGGGTGAGAGGGCGGAGGGCGGAGGCGGGGGCTGGAAGAGGCGGAAGGAGGAGGGGTCGAGTGGGGCGTCGATGGAGGCGGAGGAAGAGGAGGGAGAAGGCAGTCGTGTTTTGGGGTGGGAGAGGATGGAGCAGTGGTGGTGGTGGTGGTGGTGGTGGTGTGGAGTGAGCGCGGGGAGGTGGAAGGAGGGAGTGCTCATTGGTGCTGTGCGGGACGTCCACGGGGGAGGAGGGAAGAAAATGGGGTTTTTGAGGATCGTTATCTTATGGGCCCGTTCGGGGAATAAGGATGGAGAATAAGGGGAATAAGGGTCTATTTTCTATTCGGCTGGAGGATAAGAATAAGGAGAATAAGGTGAAATAAAGGTAGGTAAGGTGGGATAAAGATAGGAATAAAAGTGAAATAAGATGAAATAATGGGGAATAGTCGTATCACGGGGAAGCGTGTTGAGGGCTTATTCCCCTTATTCCATTCCTTCTTATACCCCAAACGAACAGGGCCTATGGGTTATGAGACGTCTAGTAAAAAGCATGCGTCCGGTCGGATCGGGTCGGGTTCAGCTTAATCCAGTCTAAGTTCGATTTCAATTTTCGAGCTTGCGGGTCGTGTTTAAGTCCGTTGAATTTTAGAAATTATAGCCCGAGTCTGGTTCACTAGTACATAGATCGAGCAGGATCGGATTGGTCTGATATATTAAAAAAATTTAAACGTGAATACAATAGACATTTAATATACAAATATACATATTGAATATGTATTTCTTCAAAACATGAATATAGTGATGTCTAAGTAGCATACAATAATGGAAATTTAAAAAGGAAGATGCACTGTATTATTAAAAATCAGATACTACAAATGGAAAAAATCACGAGCATATATACGGGCCTACACTCAAGCCTATACTCGGGGCGGGCTCCGGACTCGGGCCTAAGCTTGCCCGAGCCCGGCCCAAAAACTGGATCAGGCCAATAATCAAACCCAAATCCGTCCATTTATCATTCGAGCTCGGGCCGGACTCGAGCTTTGTCGGGGCGGACATCAGGCTGGTCGAGTCGGCCCTACCTAATGCTCGTCCCTACGTGCGTCGTTGGATACCTTTAAGGGATGGGATTTGTTTTCTCTAATGTAAAAAAGAAAATTTTACCCATTCTCCTCTTTTATCTTACTTTATGTTCATTTTAAAATAGATAGGATCATTAACTTCAGTTTTTGTGGCCGATATGAATAACGATAAGATTGTGAATTTTATTCTTATTTACAAATATCGTTTTTATTTTTTTATGTGGATACAGTGAATTTTGTATTAGATAAGAAAGATAGTGTGATTGGATTTATGTGTTTATACATGTCTAATTATGTTAGAGGGTTGCATTTAATATATTGTATTTTGGAGTCCTTTTCAAATGCATGAAATATATGTCTTTTATGTTATTTAATTGTTATACAAGTTATTTAGTTTAACACATTATTTTCTTTTCTTTGATTTAGCTTTCGTTTATGTAATTGTGATTCAGTTGACGGGTAATTTCAACTTTATGAAAAAATTCTTCCCGTTGTAGGTATTATGAGGTAGTTATTACCCATAAAATAATTTGTATCTTTTTAGTAGATATTAATATCTGAATTTTGATTATCCAATTCCACATACACATATACACATAACATATATATTTAAGGATATGGTTTGTTATTCTCAACATCCGCAAGATATCTATTTTGGTATCCATTTCAATTTTATAAAAAAGATAATGATGCAATGGCACCTAAATCTGTATTTGTATCTATTTGTATGTATCAATAATACATCCACACAGAGCCACGATATGTGACGAACAAGACTTTTCAAAAAAAAGAAGAAAAAGAAAAGAGTTTTTATCGGTTGTATCCCTATGAGATATTGCAATATAAGTTATGCCCCTTCCTTTTTGGAAATATCATTGTGACCTCGACTTCTTGTCGTTCTATCACTTATGTCCCTCCATTACTTTAGCCATCAATGATTTGAACATAACATGATTTCTCAAATCATGGTGAGGTTAAGAGGGGCATAGCCGTCCAATCTACATGTCCCTCCCCCCTTCATCTCCAGCCCGAACGCACCCGAGCTCCCCCCTCCACCGCAAGCTCCTCCCCACCAGCTTCTATCCCACCCCCACCTCCCCTTGCTCTCTCTTTCTCTCTGTGGTGCAGCTCTGTAGAGACACCCATGATCGATAGCCATGGATGTGCTCCTGCAGGAGCATGCATGGCTGGTCACGACGGAAAGACCGGAACATGTAGAAAGGGAGAGTTGGAGATGGCACTTGCATCATCGTCGAGGAGGCGAAGGTGGCCTACTAGGTCGGGACAAGAGTTGGGGTGGAGAGGGAGGTCCATGGGGCAGAAGAGAGGTGTGGGGCGAGGGAGGAACTGGGCGGAGGGGGAGGTTCAACGGTATGGATGAAGCTCGGGGTGGAGGGAGAAGCTCGAGTGCGGAGAGGAAGGTGCGAGGGCGGGAGAGGAGCTCGTGGTTGAGGGAGAGGCGCAGGGGCAGATGAAGAACCTCGGGGCGGAGGGAGGAGCTCGGGCACAAAGGGGGAAGCGCAGGGGCATGGGGTGGAGGATCTTGGGGCGGAGGGAGGAGCTTGATGTGGAGGGAGAGGTGTGGGGCGGAGGAAGAAGCTCAAGCAGAGGGAGGAGCTCGGGCATGGTGGGGGAGGCGTGGGGAAGGAGGGGGGACGGGGGGAAAAGAAAGAGGATGCGGGAGGAGGAGGATGAAGAAGAAGGGGATGGACATTTCAGTCTATATTTTTAAGATTAATTCTCGACGTGCCCCCAAAGTAAACGTCTGTTTGCGTTGAGAATGGACGACAACTAACCCGAGGCGCACAAGTGATAGAACGACAAGAAGTCGAGGGTACAACTGATATTCCCAAAAGAGAGGGATATAACTGATAGCAATATTTCATAGGGACACAATTGATAAAAAAAACTCAAAAGGAAAAGATCAAAACCCTTACTCCCCTCCAACCAAATTTCCATGTATCTCCTTATTATCATTATTGAACTGTTTATTAGCCAATTGAGTGAGTTTAATTATCACATTAATTCTCCTCATTGATAACCATAAAAAAGACCATAAGGCCTTTGAACCTCCTCCCGACGTCACTTTACCCCAATCTATTATGCCATAGAGAGAGAACTCATGGAAGGGAAGATCATCTTCGTTGCAAAGACAGCGGTATTGAATCGAAAGAGAAGAGTGTCAATATGGTTTCAAGGGAGTCTCAAAGATTGTGACACAAATAGATTAAAAGACTAGGCATTAGATATAAAGTACGTATTGGCTTGGGATTTTACACATCAACAAAATTCATATTCGAATCACAATCTCTGAGTGTATGTATAGATTTTGTTGGTTAATATGCATACGTAATGACTTGATTTTGAATAAATCATCATAATGTATGTGTCAAACCTTTAGGATCGGTTATTCAGTAGAACCTCAAGATGTACATATGGCAAAAAACATGCTTAATTGAATCGTTAATCCTATTACGTGAGGTCCAAGGTCATGAGTTGAATTCCGAGTATAGAATATTGTTAACCTTAGGTTCTCTAAGTATAAGATTCCATATTTACCGATGGATATATATGGGTTACATATATTTAAGGTAAATAGATTTTAGGATAGAGCTTTGTAGCAGTAATATCAATGGGATTAGTAATTTAGTATAATAAATCTTTTCTCATGGTTTTTTTTGCATATTGATTGTCGGATCGATATAATCACCAAAAACATACACGTAGTCTAAAATCGCCATGTAAAATGGTAACCCATAACCTCTTGATTGTTAAGAAGAAAAATAGATTACATAGACTCTTCATTAATTTTTGATCTTTGAATGAAGTTATCAAAGATCAGGATCATCATTAAATAATGAGATTGTCAAGGACACACACCAATAATTATTGGAGTTGATGACAATTATGCCTCAATAGTGAAAGTATCGCGCATATAGCTTGGTGGATTTATATTGAAGATATTTTTTCACAACAACTCGTTTATCTTAAAGAGTGAACATGCAATGGAGAAATATAACCAATGAATATAAGAGATGGAGAAATTAAGTCTCGGATACAAGTGATGGATAAATTTAAGAATTGGATACAAGAGAAGGATGTATTTTGAAGCGATAGACTATCTTAAGGAGAAGAATATAATCTTTTGAACATTTTACATGAATGATAGATCAAATGGGTGATGAACTAAATGCAAAGAAATCAAGTTTTTAGATGTATGACCTAAAGCGGTGTGATTGTGTTCAACTCCTAATTGACTGCACATTCTTCAGTCTGTCAATGGTACTAAGAGATCAGAATAGACCTTTACTATTGTAAATAGAATAATTGAAGAGTATGCAATAATATTCAAAAGTTGGAGAGAAGTGTAAAAGGAGTATAGGTGTAGATGAGAAGCAAGTGAACTATAATTTAAGTGTTGGACAACAAATCCATCTAGTATAATTATCAGTATCATCCCAAGAATGTTTTGAATATATAGATATCGTATGAGACATTATAAACATCATTTTAGGCGATCTTTCAAAATTACCATCTCATAGAGAGGTTGATCCCCCACTGATATTTCTTGGAATTGACAATAATTTCAAGGGCTCCATACAGAATAAAACATGAGGAGCTTGAAGAGTTAAAAAAGTAGTTACAAAATAGCTAGATAAATTAGGCTCAATGTTTCTCCATATGAAGCATTCTTTTTCACTTTGTGAAAAAGGAAATTTAGGTCGCATAATCTCTACATTGGGTATTGAGATGTGGTCAAGGTGACTTTGAGGGATTAATATGTACTACTTCAAATCGATGATTTATTCATTTGATCATAAAGAGAAATTATTTTTTTTAATCAATCTGCATCTGCGGTACCATTGTCCTGTAAATAAAGGAGGGGGACATTAGTAGTTTTCATATTAAGGTTTAGTCCGGAATTAATTTATCATGCATTTTGATCTCATAAGTGCTCTTGCATCTTTTACATAGCTTACGAGTAGGAGTTTCTCAAGATTACCTTGATAAATCTATGATCATATTTGTGGATGATATGGTTACATACTTCGTTGATATGGGGAAACATCAAGTACAACTCAATATCGCATCGAAAGCCTTTTGCCAACATTAGATCTATAGAAAGTCTTTAAATGTAATTTTTGGTTAGATAAAATCATACCTTAGTCTTGTTATATTCGAAGATGATTAAAGTTAGTCTAATCATGATGACAACTCTAATGCCTTGAAGTCAACTGAGAAATATTTTAGTTTAAAGACTCATATATTTCAATGTTGACAAGGTATATTAGTGATTCATGTAGAATTTTCTCACATCTTGCAATGGAAATGACAAATCTCATTAGATTGAATGTGAAGTTTGTATATTTATAGGAGTATGAGCAAAGTTATCAAAAATTACACTAAAATTTGACTATGACTCTGACCTTGAGATTATTATTATGCACTAGAGATTTTGTGGTTTACATTGATACATCGGATACAAAGTATGTGTGTTTTATGTAGAATGAAAAGAGTATTGAAGATATTGAGTCAGAAAAGTTGACAATAAGATATTGAATTGCAATGGTTCCATGAACCATATAGCATGGGAAAAGGAATGATATTAAATGAATTGGAATTTCATAAATATGAGTAGTGACATGATAACGATAAGCAGAGTAAAGTGATGCACCTAATGGTGGGAGTCACATCTAGAGTCCAATTATCGTAGGCCTATGGGGGGGACAACGACTTTCTAGGGTGTGCGTTTCAAGGAAGCGACTGAGGCAAAAATAAGTTCTTTACAGTTATAGCTATACTGTCATGTATGTTGTGTTCATGGACTGCTAGTGCCAACGGTAAGGCAACAAAGCTACCAAAGCCATCTAATGATTTAATATTCAATACAACTTTGAACATTGAATAAGTTGACGGTATATGCGCAATGATGCTAGTATATTTGTTAACCCCATAGCTAAGTACTAAAGGATCAAAAGAACATCTTGTCAATGGTTATAGTAAGGCTTATCCATGTATTTATTGGCTCTGCTCACGGCATATAATATATCAAGCTTGGTGATTGTGAGATATAGTAGTTCGCTCTCTGGGCTTTTATACCTCGTGGTATCTTAAAAAAACAAGGTCAATGGAGGTGACATGTCTCTATACTTAAGCTGGGATAGTTGATGGTGTAATCCTTTTGTTATGAATATCACCTTAATGCCAAGCAAGTATTTGAGTTGACCAAGGTCCTTAGTGACAAATATTTTTTGGAGGAAAACTTGGTCTCAAGAATGTATGCATTGTCATCACATGTGATATAATGATGTCATCAACATAAACATGAAGTATCATGATATCTGAAGACCTCCGTCTAACGAACATAAAATATTCAGATGTTGTCTTGTAGAAACCCAAGAGAGTTAACTCCTTACGTAGTCAGCATACATATTCCACCTCGATAGAGTAACATGGTGGTTTTGCCATATAAACCTCCTCCTCTAGGTTACCATAGAAGATGTTTCTTACATCTAGCTGAAAGAAGGGTCAATTATTATTAGTTGTAATTGATAAAATAGTACGGGTAAATTTCATCCTTGTTACCCCCGGAGAAAAGGTCTCAAACTAGTTGATGTTATAAATCTAAGTGAAGTTTTTTGTTGCAAGTCTTACTTTCAATCTGGCAACGAAGCCATCTGGAGAGTGTTCAGTTGTAAATATCCATTTGCATGCAACATGGGCCACGACTGGCGAGCATGATACAAGGTTCCATGTGTCCCTGGAAGTAAGCACATCCATCTCTTCATCGTTGGCATGTTCACAACCACGATCCTAAAGTTATGATGATCATGAGGAATATTGATTGTCAAGAGAGCATCTATAGAGTTCTTTTCACATATGAATAGATTACCAATAGAAGTAAAGTATACCAAGGGATGTAGAGTACATTTCACTTTAAATTTTTTAGCACAGTAAGGAGTTTCAAGTGAGTATCCGCATTTGCAATGGTTTCTGTAGCACAACTGGACCACGTAAGAAAGGGCATCGTCCTACAAGTAAGGAACGCGTAAAGAAACCAAATTAGGTTGTATCGTATGCTTCCTTTGGAAGATGATAGGAGGTGGAGGAAACTCCAAGAAATCATGCTATATTGTATGCTTCCTTTGATAGATTATAGACGTGGAGAAAACTCCAAGGGAAAATATCACCACATATTGAGAGAAGTAACTATTTGTTTGAGGAAAGTGACATCGCAGAAATGTGGCAGCAATGACTAACAGGATCATAACACGTGTCCTTTTTGGGTTCAAGAATACCCTAGGAAGATATACTTGATAGCTTAAGTGGATAGTTTATATAGAGTATGGAAGTTATGAATAAAGGTAGTGTAACTAAAAATCTACACAGTCGGAGGAAATGGTTCCTTATCTTGTACAGATAGGAGAAGGGAATTATTTCATTGAGGATCTAAGATGATATCAGATTGGTAAGATATGTCGAAGTGAGAACATCATCACCCCTGTAGGTTTTAGGAATTTCATGTGAGTAAGGAGGGTTCCAACAATGTCCAGAAGAAAAGAAGAAGAGGTTTCCTTTCCGCAAACCCCTTTTCATGTGTGGTATATCAGCAGTAAGTCTAGTGAAGGGTACCATGAGTAGTAAAAAAATTAATCAAGTCATGTTGAATAATCTCAAGAGCATTGTCAGTCCTGAAAATCTTAATACAAGCAAAGAAACATATTTTCTATGAAATGAAAGAATGTATTGAAGATTTTATTTATTTTCAAGCGTTCCTTTATCAAATACACCTAAGGAAAACAAAGATGGCAAAATACTCATGACCTCCCATAATTTGGACCGGGCAAGGTCCCCAAATATTACAATGGACTGAAAAAGGCGAGGAATGATGAGGCTCGATCATACAAGGAAAAGGCACATGATGATGTTTGATAAACTAGTAGGTTTCACACTCAAAAGTCTTCAACGAGGATAGTTCAAGGAACATCTGAGAGAGGATTCAGGCACAAGGATAACCAAAGCACAAATATCGTAGGAACGTATTCGCAGAAATAGAAACAATACCAGCAAAAATGGACTCCTTAAAGATACCAAGAAATCATGCTATATTGTATGCTTCCTTTGATAGATTATAGAAGGTGGAGGAAACTCCAAGGGAAAATATCACCACGGATTGAGAGAAGTGACTATTTGTTTAAGGAAAGTGACATCCGCAGAAATGTGGCAGCAATGACTAATAGGGTTATAGCATGTGTCCTTGGGTTCAAGAATACCCAAGGAAGATATACTTGATAGCTTAAGTGGATAGTTTATATGGCATATGGAAGTTATGAATAAAGGCAGTGTAAATAAAAATCTATACAGTCGGAGGAAATGGTCCCTTATCTTGTACAGAAGGGAGAAGGAAATTATTTCATCGAGGATCTAAGAGAATATAAGATTGATAAGATATGTCGAAGTGAGAACATCATCACTCCAGTAGGTTTTAGGAAATTCATGTGAGTAAGGAGGGTTCCAACAATGTCCAGAAGAAGAAGTTTCCTTTCTGCAAACCCCTTTTCCTGCGTGGTATATGGGCAGTAAGTCTAGCGAAGGGTACCATGAGTAGTGAAGAAAGTAATCAAGTCATTTTGAATAATCTCAAGAGCATTATTAGTCTTGAAAATCTTAACACAAGCAAAGAAACATGTTTTTTATGAAATGAAAGAATGTAGTGAAGATTTTATTTATTTTCAAGCGTTCCTTTATCAAATACACCTAAGGAAAACAAAGACGGCAAAATAGTCATGACCTCCCATAATTCAGATCGGGCAAGGTCCCCAAATATTACAATGGACTAAAAAAGGCGAGGAATGAAGAGGCTCGATCATATAAGGAAAAGACACCTGATGATGTTTGATAAACTAGTAGGTTTCACACTCAAAAGTCTTCAACGAGGATAGTTCAAGGAACATCTAAGAGAGGATTCAAGCATAAAGATGATGAAGACACAAATGTCCTAGGAATGTATTAGCATAAATAGAAACAACACCAGCAAAAATGGACTCCTTAGGGATACCAAGAAATCATGCTATATTGTATGCTTCCTTTGATAGATTATAGAAGGTGGAGGAAACTCCAAGGGAAAATATCACCACATATTGAGAGAAGTGACTATTTGTTTAAGGAAAGTGACATCCGCAGAAATGTGGCAGCAATGACTAATAGGGTTATAGCACGTGTCCTTCTTGGGTTCAAGAATACCCAAGGAAGATATACTTGATAGCTTAAGTGGATAGTTTATATGGCGTATGGAAGTTATGAATAAAGGCAGTGTAAATAAAAATCTACACAGTCGGAGGAAATGGTCCCTTATCTTGTACAGAAGGGAGAAGGAAATTATTTCATCGAGGATCTAAGAGAATATCAGATTGATAAGATATGTCGAAGTGAGAACATCATCACCCCAGTAGGTTTTAGGAATTTCATGTAAGGAGGGTTCCAACAATGTCCAGAAGAAGAAGTTTCCTTTCTGCAAAACCCTTTTCCTGCATGGTACATGGGCAGTAAGTCTAGTGAAGGGTACCATGAGTAGTGAAGAAAGTAATCAAGTCATTTTGAATAATCTCAAGAGCATTATTAGTCTTGAAAATCTTAACACAAGCAAAGAAACATGTTTTTATGAAATGAAAGAATGTATTGAAGATTTTATTTATTTTCAAGCGTTACTTTATCAAATACACCTAAGGAAAACAAAGACGGCAAAATAGTCATGACCTCCCATAATTCAGATCGGGCAAGGTCCCCAAATATTACAATGGACTAAAAAAGGCGAGGAATGAAGAGGCTCGATCATATAAGGAAAAGACACCTGATGATGTTTGATAAACTAGTAGGTTTCACACTCAAAAGTCTTCAACGAGGATAGTTCAAGGAACATCTAAGAGAGGATTCAAGCATAAAGATGATGAAGGCACAAATGTCCTAGGAATGTATTAGCATAAATAGAAACAACACCAGCAAAAATGGACTCCTTAGGGATACCACGAGATCATGCTATATTGTATGCTTCCTTTGATATATTATAGAAGATGGCGGAAACTCCAAGGGAAAATATCACCACAGATTGAGAGAAGTAACTATTTGTGAGGAAAGTGACATCAACAGAAATGTGGCAGCAATGACTAACAGGGTCATAACATGTGTCCTTTTTTAGTTCAAGAATACCCAAGGAAGATATACTTGATAGCTTAAGTGGATAGTTTATATGGAGTAGGGAAGTTATGAATAAAGGCAATGTAACTAAAAATCTACACAGTCGGAGGAAATGGTTCCTTATCTTGTACAGAAGGGAGAAGGGAATTATTTCATTGAAGATCTAAGAGGATATCAGATTGATAAGATATGTTGAAGCGAGAACATCATCACCCCAGTAGGTTTTAGGAATTTCATGTGAGTAAGGAGGGTTCCAACAATGTCCAGAAGAACAAGTTTCCTTTCCGCAAACCCCTTTTCGTGTGTGGTATATGGGAAGCAAGTCTAGTGAAGAGCACCTGAGTAGTAAAGAAAGTAATCAAGTCATGTTGAATAATCTCAAGAGCATTGTCAGTCCTGAAAATCTTAACACAAGCAAAGAAACATGTTTTTTATGAAATGAAAGAATGTATTGAAGATTTTATTTATTTTCAAGTGTTCCTTTATCAAATACACCTAAGGAAGACAAAGACGGTAAAATACTCATGACCTCCCATAATTCGGACCGGGCAAGGTTCCCAAATATTACAATGGACTAAAAAAGGCGAGGAATGATGCGGCTTGATCATATAAAGAAAAGGCACATGATGATGTTTGATAAACTAGTAGGTTTCACACTCAAAAGTCTTCAACGAGGATAGTTCAAGGAACATCTGAGAGAGGATTCAGGCATAAGGATGACCAAGGCACAAATGTCGTAGGAATGTATTACCAAAAATAGAAACAACACCAGCAAAAATGGACTCCTTAGGGATATCAAGATAGTACATGTGATTCATCTCATGGCCCCCACCAAAGATATGTATTAGATGTATGTCTTGAAGATAGCAATAACACTCGCTCAAAATCACTCTGCAGTTCAATTCTACACAAAATCTATGATAAACATTGGGCTCGAAGGAAATTCATGAGCAAAGAAAACTCCAGAAAGGCTGAGTTTGGAGGAAAACTCCATAGTCCCAATGGTAATAATGGGTGAATGGGCACTGTTGACTAAACGAAACATTTTCGCATCGGAAGAAGATTCTAAAGAAGTCGGTAGACTACCTTCTCAAGTTAAGTGAGTAGATGCATCTGAGACAATAATCCATGCTAGCATTAAGATAGAAGTAGAGTTGGCTATAATACCTAAGATTGTAGCCATATTCACATAGGATGATTCTATAGTAGTTAAATGAGTTTAGAATAGTCTGTAGCAGAAAGTTGGAGAGCTTGTTCAATTAGCTCATGATTTGGGTTATCTATGTCCTAGTTGCATCATATTTAGACGATGCCAAACTTGTCCACGGTGGCTTGCCAAACTTTGTCGAACACCTCTCAGATGAGTGGTTGGATCTCTGACAGTGAATGCACATAGTGAGATCGTGACCACGACCAGAGTCAAAGCGTCTGCTTCCCCAAGAGTTGTAATGGACATCTCGTATAAAGGTCACTAGAAAGGTAGAATTCTCCACCGTCAACAAAGGATTGTATGGTCAATTGATGTCTCGAGTTGTCGTAGTCAACATAGATGACTTTGATGAAGGGAAGAGTACATGACGTGAGAAACTGGTCCTTCACAATCTGATAACAAGGGTGAAGGCCGATAAGAAATTTGCAAAGTTACCATTCGGATATCTCTAACACTTGTTTGGGACAACATGCTAATTAGAATATAGAAAGTTCCCCATATAAATTGGTGAGATGTCAATAATACTCCACAAGAAAAGATTCCTCTTGAGGCGCGGACCAAATCTGCATACAGATATCACAACTCTAAACTTGGTAGTCTGTTGTGAACATGTTTGTGCTAGTTCATCCCACATGCCTTTAGTAACATCTTTGTATAGAAGATTGGAAACAATGTGAGACTCAAAGTTGATGATCATCCATGTCATGGACTGATAGTTGTCCCCAAGCCATGAGTCGTAGTCTTTGTCCGCTTCCTTTAGAGGTTATTTCATTAGAATAGATATTTTAATGTGACCACCGATGGACATCTTGAAGGTCAAAGACCAGAGCATATGATTGTCTACGTCCTTAAGATTGATAACCATCATGGAAGATGTGGATATCATGGGCTTAGCCTCGATAGGAGTCACGACCATCATGATCACAGAGGTCAACAAAGTGTTGAATCAATTTAATCACACATCATAGAAGAAAAGATATGCTAGAGCTGTTGTACGAGAAGGGCACCGAGCAGGGTCTGCAATGCACGTAAAGTGTGTACAAGCACGACTATGGTGAGGGAGGCACCGCATGGAGCGTGGAGACAACGAGGAGGAGTACGGGTAACATAGGCCATGCAACACAAGGAGAGGCCACAGAGATGCGCGGTGACGAGGGAGGCACTGTGTACTGCCTAGAGAGTGAAGGGCTAAGGATAGCTACATGAAACTTGGATACCAATTGAGGCCTAAGCATGAGAGATTGTCATGCTGATACCATGTGAAGAAAAATAAGAATGCAATGGAATAATCTTATTCATGGAATAGGATTTCTTGTATAATGCGAAACCCTACAGTCCAATAGATGGCAATAACATAATAGTCCTCGAAGACATACAAGTAGAAATAAAGAGCAAGGACATGAATAAAAATAGAAACCATGTTATTTACAATATTTAGGACTTTATAACCTACAGTTTGCGACCATGTGCAGCAATACTTGCATCTAGATTGGCGACCACATCGTGGTTGCTAACTTATTGCAATCCAGATTTTACTACTGCCTCTTTATGACCACATGTTATCGCGAGAGCCGTTTGCAACCATGTTACCATCATGTTGCGATTACATAACAACCACGATCATGGTCGCAAATTTCATTTATTCGTTTTATTGTATTGAAGATCCAATGCCCATGGATTAGTGGCCCATGAAATCAGTGGAGGATCTTGTACCGTTGGATATTCATCCAATGGCTTGCATATGTGCACAACAGTAGATCAACCTAAGGTCTGAATTCAACACTAATGCCCACCTCCTTAATGTGAATGTCTCTGTAGATAAAGGTTTATATGAAGATAAGAATTGTAAGGGTGGCGAATTTCATATTATTTGGTTTGTTAACAATGCATACTACATAATTTAAAACAACACAATTGTGACACTACAACTAATTCGGTAAGGCAACAAAAAGATTAATATTCATCAGCAACAAATAAGTTTATTACAATGAACATTATCTGTTGCTTCATTCTTTAAATCTGCAATGAATATTGTATTGATTGCAATACTACTAAGATTGAATCATATAATAATGACTAGCTGATAATTTTTTTCCTCTAGTCATTGCTAATTATCAATTAGTAGTATAAAGTTAACAAAAAACCAACTGACAATCTATCAGTATACAAGCCTTTAGCAACTGATATAATATTCGTTGCAAACTATAACAAAAGATAATTTTGCAATAAACATTATCATTTATTACAAGTTATTAAAAATTTAGTATTCCAAGTTACGATAACAAAATTCAAAGTATTCATTAATGTAAGCAATTTTTTTGGTGATGTCATAATATGATCAACCTGGATCAATAAAAACCGGCAAGCCCAGATATACAGCATCTGTCCCATTATTGTACAATGTTATCCCTCATTACAAAGTCCTAATTATCTATTATTCTACGAATATAATTTCATTTTTATAAAACAAACTAAAGCATCATCAACAATTACAAGAGCAGTTTTTCCTGATATTCGATTTAGCAGATAAACAACTAAGCAATAAATGCAAGCTTCTCCAGAAATCCTCCATTTACACAGGATTTCTATTAAATCAAGACAATTACTTTATACAAAAAAAGTTAACCCTTTATAATGCGAATGCAGTTCTATTATTGCCTCTGCAGTGGCCTCGATTTAATTTGATTTCAACAAATGAAAAATATCACTTCCAATGCTAATATAACCCTTGTTAAGATAAATCACGATTTGTTCATATTCTAAAGTCCCTTCCTACTTACTAATGCTTTCATCGTCCTAGGAAACCATGTCTGCAAGTTAAAACAGTAATAAGAACGGGAATAAGGGTTTTACAAATCCTCTGCAAACAATATGGTTAGCAAAACAGATAATGCATAAGCTGGCTGAGAAGGTAAGTTTGTTCACTTCAGTGAAGGGAACCAACTGCCGGAAGAAGACGACCTCATCCAGGAGCGAGCGGGTGTCATTTTCCTCTGAAAGTAAAACCAAGTACACAACTGCTAAGATATGGAGCCATAAAACAGGTTGAAACAAAATTAGAATCAGATATCCAGCACACTCACGTGTTCATCATCAAGGTGATATTGTCCCCTTTCAGAAGAATCCTCCCTGCGATGCAAACAAAAGAGAAGGGGGTCAGAAAAACGAGGGAGGGTTATAGAGATAAGCTCAAGAAAGTACCCAGTGGTTTCCTTGTCTTCTTCTTTACGTTGATTTCATCAGCGTCATCCAGGACAAGATTCATGTATTCGTCAAAACCCTGCATGTAGAAAGAAACATGAATGTGCAAAGAATGAGGCGAAGACAACAAACATAAATCTCAACTCTTCGAAGGAATCTGGAAATCAAATTAATGATTGCTCTGGAGAAAGTAGGAAGGCAATAACGAAATCAAATATACGCATCCACAAGATACAGTGGATTCATAATTCAAAATAGCATCCAGATCATAAACTAGCATATCGTGGATTATAAGTACAAATGAAGATACACTGAATAGTCCTCTAATAATATCATGAAAAAGCAACCAACAAATCCTTTAGCTGAATAATCCTCCCTAACATGCAGCCTCTGGCACATTGCCGCTTTCACCCATGTAGCTACAACTCCAACCAGCCCTGTTCTATCCATGTTCTACTCCGCATCTTCTCTCCCTCCCTTAACTCTTTCCCCCACTTGGGCACACACCTATACAGTGGAGGCCCTTTTTTTTCAAAAAAAAAAACTTTCCCCCACATTTGTCACCACACAACCCTATCAATGATGCTACTAAACCCCACCCATGCATTAAACAAAAAATAAGTAGACCTGCTTTCAAGCATAGACATGATCTTTTTTAAAAGAAACAGCATTAACATGATAAGACAGATAATTAGGGCCGTCGGAATGATAACCTCATCATAATGAAAGGCTCGGAAAATATTCAGAGATCACATGCTCTGAATTCCAGCCAAGGAGAGCCTAATGGGATTAACCCTAAACCCAAAATGCATAGAAGAATCCTAATCATATCAAACTATGAAAAAGCCATTCTATCTATCAATATAAATTTCTCCTTTGCGCCTTCTTTAATGACCATTCTTATCATCACTTTCGTATTTCACGGAAAAACAAAAACACCTTCCAGTTCAGGTACTTCTCAACCCCACCAACACCAAAACAGCAAAAGCATCCGCAAATGCATAACTTATTCCGAGCATCCAATCTTCCATTGACCTTAAAAGGGAAGATTGGAGCCAGATGGTTACATTATGGCGTTATGCTACATTTTCACGGTTCCGATAAGGTTAACTAGACCAGTTAATCACTATATTGCTCTATGGGGTCAGATATATCATCAGATGAGTGCACCAGTACGATCAGTGATATTCAATCAACACCTTTAAGCAATTATTCCATCTGACTACGCACTATGAGGTAAATCAGAAAATGCTTGGTGAAGTGACCTCCACATGGATGCAAATGGATTGATTTTAAATTTTATCCTTTCTCAACCTGATTCTTATATTTATCAATTAATCTGCTCATGTAATGTAGTGCAGAGTTTAGTAAGAGAAATGAAAGTCTCCGGAACGGATCCCCGAACCGCTGCAACTAAATACTACCCTATCACCGTTCAAATGATGGCACACATGTACAATCCGTGTTGCACAACCATGAAATTACGCAGATAATAGATTCCACCTTGCATGGGCAATTTACAACAATACAAGTTACAACATGCCAAGGCACGAAAAAATAGCTAGCTAAATACGCTATCAACAAATATAAGGACCATACATTATGCGAGGCAGTGATCACGTGTATCTAACAACGAAATAGTGCAACTACTTCTCAACAGTGATAATGCAGAATGGTCAATAATCAGCGAAGAAAGCTAAAAACAGGGCTTTTAATAGATTTAGATATCACTCTAATATGATGCAACCCCTCCATTTGGACCAGATATGCTGTCCACTGTAAGGAAGATTCGGAGATGTTGCTTTTAAAAAAACTAACTGATGTTAGAGGTAATCGAACCACATCAATAAATAAAACAGTAAACCAATCCCAGAAACATCATTAATCTCCACTTGCAACTCACAAAATGAAAAAAGTTGAAATAAAGGAAACAGCATTCTCAATATACAGATGGGGTCACCCCCAATACCGCATCTTGTGCATGATAATATCCAATATCACCAAGATCTTGTCCAGCTTCAAGACATAGGAGATGACTGCCCCATCCAACATCCTACCCTAAAATAGCTGTAAAAATCCCCCAAGATGATGCATCCATCCATAAATGCTATGCAAACTACTAACTGAAGAAGAGGTGATGTGCATCTTCCTACCCCGAGTCACAAGACGAGCAAATAATACTAGAGAGCCTTACGAAAAACTTAGGGGCGGACAATTTACTTCACAATAACCACATCACGATAATCTTCAAGGGCGTCTTAGCCTTCGAAATGCAATGACAGTCATGGGCTAGGTACTTGCCTTCTAAGAAATGACGTATTCAGATAACGTTGTACACAACCAGAGACTGCAAGAAGTTACCAACCCAATCCTCCCCTCTCAGACTCAACTCCATGACCCCAAGAAATAATTTTTTTTCAACATTTCAAGACCTTGTTAAACAGAAGCTATAAAGATATAGGGATTCTTTTTCCAATGACTAACTGCAAAATGTTGACTCCAGCCAAAAGTCAGCAATGAGTCATGTTATCATAATACTCCCACCTCCAAATAATAAGAGAAGACCAAGATGAATAATATGTTGACCCAGTCAAAGTACTCGCACAAGTTATTGCTTGGTAATATATATATTGTATCAGATTATTATACAAAATAGGCAACCATCTTTCTTCAGAATCATATACGTGATTTTTCTAGGTGCATTATAATAAGCCTTCTTCAAATCAATAAAGATCATATAGAGTTCTTTTTCTATTATTCTGAAATTTCAGTCAAACACCTCAAAGGTGTATGGTCTCAGAGCTGTTAACCTACCCCATAGAAAATACCTCGCATGGTCCATTTGCTTCATCGACACTCGCCAATTTAATTTCAAATATCAACTCCAGATGTTTAGATGGTGGGCAAAGCATACATTACAACGATCC
This sequence comes from Ottelia alismoides, assembly GCA_037367405.1. NCBI lineage: Eukaryota > Viridiplantae > Streptophyta > Magnoliopsida > Alismatales > Hydrocharitaceae > Ottelia > Ottelia alismoides. The sequence goes on from JAZKJV010005434.1 coordinate 180,777, forward strand.
TTTATACATATGTCTTATGTAACCAGTTTTGTAAGTAAAAAAAAGCTGCTACCTGTCAAGCTAAATGATCGATATAATAGGCAGAATATCCTCTTGTTCAGTTAAGTGCAACATGTTTAACCTTCACAAAGGCAGACCAATCTTTATAGATATTATAATAGGTTACAGGGGTCAATTTTAGTCAATCTTTCTGTTAGTAGGGAAATTACCAGAAAGTAAAAACTGTTACAGACTTGGTACTGCTATTCCCTGATCTTTATGTCCAACTGAGTTTTGTTTTTAAAAAAGTTTCTGTTGAGCTGAGCTCATGGGATGACAATCCATTGTCTGTCTATTTATTAGCCACAAAACATTTTTTGAGGAAAAATTAGCAACAAAACATGGGGATTAATAATACTTGAGAACCCACCTAATCCATTTCCCCCCAGAAAAGAGATGGTCCAAAACCCCAAGAAACGAGATGAATTTAGCCAAATATGTTCAAAAAAAAAGAAAATCATTTTTCATAACACCAAAAAAGGATTGAGAAACTGGGATTTTATCTTTACCAGATAACATGCATGGAACTTCTTGGTTATTAATGGTGAAGTTTTTGGACACACACCTATACGGTAGAAGCCATTTTTTTCCTTTCAAAAAAAGTAACTGAAATTGTAGGAATGCAATTATAACTGCACAACTTCAAAAAAAATAGCAAGGAACTTCAAAGAAAAACATGCCAAATTGGAAGCCATAATTGGTGGCTTTTCAGGGAAATTCAAAATATTGGTTTTTTGAAAGGAAAAAAGGGCCTCCACCATATAGGTGTGTGCCCAAAATTCAAAATATTCGTTAGCCGAGCAGGGTGGTCATCAAAAATTAATAGATAACTGAACCAATATTATTTCAATCACATGAAGTCAATCTTTCTCGCTGTAAAAGTGAAAGAAAGACGAAAAACTCTTCACTCCTTCTGTCGGCACCTTTTGCTATCTGAGCATACAAACCCTTGGCATTACGGAATGCATTCTCCAAATATCATAGCTCATGCTTGCAAATCAAATATTGATTAGTAACCGCAAAGCCCGAAAAGCAACTAAATGGAAACTCCGGTTTGGTTGTCTTGTGTACCTCATCACTCTAGTATCATCCATTCCCGACCTCAAAAGGCTTTCAAAACTCAAAGTATTGATGCATGAGATCAATAATGCACTTTGTGCATGCCTCTATGAACATTTGCGATCATCCTCTTTATCACCAACCAAGCATGCAATTGCAGTCACACGATTCACACCTGCAGCAACGCCGTTACCTTCCAAGTTAACCAGTAAGTGATGGCATTGCACACTACCCTGACAGTGAAGTCATCATCCATCCAAATCCAAGCACTTCCAAGCCTAAGCCTGGCCTTAAAGTGATATCCTTCAACCAGGAAACCCACAAATCCTTAAACCCTCTGGTCAGAGAAGGGAGGGACATAACCAACAGCCATACCCAACCCCTAATAACATGACATACTTAGAAATATACATCCAATCTCAGGTAATGATGAAACCCAAAAGGCCTCAAGAACCACTCAACTAAGATCCCCTTCCCCCACCAATCCTCAAGCCAAATATGAGCCCCACGCCACCTCCCAATAGCCTGCAAACAGAGGGTGCAACCCTCAAAACTGCCATCAGTGTGCACCTCCAAAAGGCCAAGGCCTTCCTAGGCATCCTCACCCTCCCCGCCATGGAAAAGCATCCTTTGTAACACCCCTTGAATACCTTTGCACAAATCATCCCTTTACCTCAGCACTTTCAGAACTCCTTTGGTCAGCATAGCCTCATCAAAAGCCTTCAAACTTTGCATCCCCATCCTGCATTACGCTTTCGGCATACAGACCTACTCTGACCTTACCAGAAATGATTCCCTGCCACCCTCTCCTGCTCCCTTACACGAGAACCTTCTCCAAAGAACAATGTTCTTCTCAACCTTGGTCAGTACCCTGAACACCAAAAAGAATAAGACAATCAAAGGAAGTGAGGACTGAGCTAAACAACACATGCCAGCTACTCCAGACAACAGCTTTGATCTCTATCCACGAAGCCTTCTCTCAATTCTCTCGAAAACCAGACCTCTGTGTCTATCAAGTAGTAGTACCAAGTAAAGACAGTCTTACATAGGATCAAAGTTTCGAAATACCGTATTTGCATTTGTTCGAGCAGGTTACGCATAATGAGTATGTGGTATGAAAAAAATAATACACAGGGAACATGTGTGTTTGTGCAGTTTTGTATTTTTAACCTAAGATAATGGTGAATCATTATTAATGTCCCATCCTATAACTAGACTATAATTTTTCAAGATTCAATAATAATGTTTTAGGTGATCAAAACATTTTAATATAGCTTTATAAAATAAAATCACATAAATATAGTTTTTATAATAAAACCACATAAACATGACTTTTTTTTTGAAATCAAAACGTTTCGGGGGAGACACATGGTGGTGTTCACCCCAAATTTTATTAAAAACCAAACGAGGGAGAGGAGAAGAGAAGTACAAAGTGATACAAACATCAGGGATCGAGAGGATCCCTGTCGATACCCCCAGACCACAACCCAAACACCAACACGCGGCCACAGCATTACCGGAGCATCCAGTCACTCAGAAGTAAATCAACATGCGCTAAAACGTTCTCCTTGTAGAACCTTTGGCCCCTGAAAATCTTCGCGTTCCTAGCGAGCCACAGCGCCCAGATGCAAGCGAGGGGGCGGAGCAGCTCCCTCCTTGGCCGATCAGTACGAGAGCGCATAGTGACCCAAAACGAGTCTGCCGAAGAAGCGTCAACCCAAGCCACATTGAGGCCCTCCCAAATGGTGGCAGAGCACGGACAACCGAAAAAAAGATGTTGCAAAGTCTCCAGATCGCCGGCACACAACACACACTCCATGGAGTCAACCCCCGATAGAAACTTAGCACATCTATCGCGGGTCAATACCCTACCACGGCGCAAAAGCCACAGGAAAAAAGCCACCTTCTCCGGCAAATTTAATCGCCACAGCCACCCCAAATCGTTGCAAAGGGGGTTCCGATCAGAGATTGGTTGATGCGAGATCACCTTGAAGGCCCGCCTTGAGGAGAAGGCGCCGTCGCGCCAGACCCAGTGATCCCTGCCATTGGATGGCGTCGGCGCATCCCTAAGCTGCTGCAGGAGGTTTAAGAAGTCATCAAAGCGCTCGTCAGAGAGGTTGGCAGCAAAGGAAGGGAACCAGTTGCCCCCGTCCCAAGCGGAAGCCGCCGATGCACCAGAGTCAGAAGCCAAGGCACAGAGACGCGGGAAGGAGTTACCGAGGGTGGCGTCCCCCGCCCATGCGTCGTGCCAAAAAAGCAACGAGTTTCCATCACCCAGAACCGGCTTGAACAGCTAAGAGAACCGTCTAGCCGCCGAGGCGATCCCCCTCCAGAAAGGCGTCCCAGAGCGCGAAGAGTCGGCGTCCCGCAGCATGTCCACCCCGATGGAGAGAATATCCCGCAACATAGAGGGAAAGAACCCAGAGGCGCTACCCCAAAGCTTGTTGACCCATTTAAGCATCAGCGCATCGTTGACCAGATCCAGGCTACGAATGCCGAGCCCACCATCGCATTTCCTTTTCGCCACATCCTTCCCACATAAACATGACTTATATATAAGTATTAACCTATTTAATACTATTCACAAATATATTAGAAACAATAAATATGTTTTTTGAAATAACTAGATGTGAATGGAGGCAAAGAATCCATGTAGCCGACCTACTTAATGTGGGAAGAGGCTTTGTTGTTGTTATTGTTTGAAACAATTAGATGTTAAGGTCTAACGTATATATCAACTCTATCAAGAATGAAGATTGAATATTTGGTATATGCAGGTTAATATGTGATTATGCATATTACACTGAATAAAGAATGTGGTTTGACCTACTTACCGCATAACTGTGATTGAACGAATATGTGAATCATGAGGTCGTAACCTGAATAATGTGCAAGGAAATGGCAACTCTACAGCTCACGAACCTAGGACATCCTCAAACCTCCTAACATGTGTCCTCCGACTACATCCTCACTACAAGGGGGTGAAAGATGATCTGAATGTGTTCACCTTTAACCCAAAAGCTTAAAAATGTGTCCGCTAAGGCCCTTAGGTGTCATATGTAAATTTGAGCTTGGCATCGAAAAAGATTGTATCATTTGAAACTGCATACTGGGCATTTGAGCCAATCATGTCCCATCCACCATAAATCTAGTAAATATGCCTCTCATGACTTCGAAGAGATGTAGTCAGCAAGACCTTTACAACCAACACCAGTGTTCACGAAAGCGGCATGTGCGGCCGCATATGCGTATGCGGTGCTCTTAGCGCACCGCTTTCATGAAGCCCCCCCATTATGTGCCCTGTGCGCTTATGCGGGCCGCATATGCGGGTTGTGCGGCCGCATACACATTATTTATTTATTTTTATTTTTTTATTTGTGTCACGTTTTTATTGTGTTATTTGTGCCATGTTTTTCCTTGCTTTTGCATGTATACCAACCAAGCATTCCATGACAATTTAAATCCATCGCCAAAGTAGTTATACAGCGAGATTGGAATAAAGACACAAGGAAGAAAAAGAATAATGTACTATTAGCAAACTAATTTAGTCAACTAATAGTTATTATGAAATGCAATATATTATATGTAAAGTTTGGTACTTTTGATGGAGGATCAATTATAAATATAACGACAGAGATAAATGACATTATATTCAACAATAGAGGCATTTTGTGTGCTAACTTTTCTATTTTATTGATTGTTGTCAATTATTTTGTATGTCAACCGTTCTATTGAAGTAATGATATTTGATTGATAGAGATGTTTTGAACTCAATATGAAAGTTATTTTTCTTAGATCTTCTGTTGGACCACAATTATACATAAATTTAGTTCTGTTGTAGTCACTTTTGTATATATTTATTTATTTTTAAATAATAAATTAGGAAAGCGCGTAGAACCGCATATACCCCGCATATGCCCCCGCATACCGCTTATGCGCTATTTAGTGATCTGTCCGAACGCATACGCATACCGCTTTCCAGAACCTTGACCAGCACAAAAAGCACAATGCCAAATAAAATCTATATCATACACCTCCCCAATCAACTACTAGTAAATACACTTACACTCATTTTTTACATTAACAAACACACACGAAGCAATTGTGACACATCTCTTCATGCAAGACACTCAAAAATCATGTAAACCATGTCTCAAAGTGTCCCACACAAAAGTCTCATGTTCAAGCCATGACTCGTGCATTCACAAAACGATCTTCCAAAAAAACCCTCTGTTTCTTTCCTTACCCTCTGTTGCTTTCCTCTCGCAATGTTTGATAAGTGATAACCTTGAATGTCATTGTCAATAGCAATAGTTTTTTAGAGCATATGTATAAATTTATTTCCAAATATTCATGATTTACGAAATTAGACACCACCTCATCAAGGTGTTGAAATGTCAAGTAACCAACAAAAGTCAATGAATGCATCGAAAGGTGGATGAAAGACACACCATAAGCCAACTAGATTAGATGCTAACCATGAAATGAGAAAACAACACGAATAGGGCATATTTCAAAACATATTCAAATATTTTTTCTGTACCAAATATACAAACATATTAAAATGATTTTTTCTATACCAAATATACATACCGTAAAATGATCAAGATTTATGATGTATCTAGCCCGTGTTGATGAAACAGGTTTAAAAGAATAGGATGATTACATGCAAACTTCACAAGAGATGACTTGCACAACAATAAGCCGAGAGAATAATCCCTAATGATTTTTATTCATAAGCTCGATATTGTGCAAATCAAGTAACCCCTTTTCATTAATCACATAGATAAGGGCTTCAAAAAAATTAATCACATAGATATGTACATGAAAGTTCTATAGTGAGGGCGTCGAATTCTCACAACATGAAGAAATTAAAAACTAAGCAATAGACAAAAAGACCTCGAAAAAGTCCATGATGATTGTCCTTGGCTATATCCATTCCAAAAAAGACAGCATCATTATGCTCAATGTAATCTAATTACAGTTACATCTTGTCCAGCACCAGGTAGATCATGAATGTTAAGCACATGCTCAACAGTAGACTTTCTATATTTGTTAACACCTCAATTCAGTGGATACGGGATTTTTTTCTACAGTAAAGTGGACACGAGATTACCAACTTCAACATTCTGCAGAAGGAAATTACCCAAAAGGTTCAAGTCCACTGGGACCAAATACGTTCTTTTTTTAGAAGAACCGACCAAACAACTTCTTGTTTGATTATTCAATAATTGTTGGCTTGATGCATAATTAAGATTTTATGCAGATGGCTTGGAACAGTTTATCCAAAATTCTCTAACTATAGCAGTCATTTGATCATTGATATCAAAACAGAAATTCTAAGTTTGGACAACGAAAAACTATTGAATGAGTCCTCACAATTCCTAATTTCTTACTCATTCATTTATTTTATTAGTCGAGTGATCACCTCAATATTAAGTTGAATAACTGGTTGTTAGTACAATTTACATAAAAATCAACTTCCCTAGACTGTTAGTCGACTATGGGTAGCTCAAGTTTCTCAGTCCACTGACATTAACATCAGTCGACTAGATAAGTATATATGTGTCCCTTATGTGACTAAATATTAGTTGGCTACTGGCGCTATTACAATGTTTCCAACAACAGGAAAGAACATGCCCAATCGTATGATTTTCCAGAGATGGTACAAAACACAACCGGAATCAAGTTATGAGATATATGTAAGTGACAGTCGATCAGCCACATGCATTAGACAGATGGAGGCTTTCAGTACAAAACCATTTGCGCATCAACAATCTACAGAAACTAGACTTTCAAACCACGGGCACATTATGTCGCCAGAGACCAAACATTGATCGTGGTCAATAAAAGGCATGATATAGATAAAGAACAAAATTTCCATTCAAAACGCCATCATTCCTCCCTTTCAAAAGAGATGGCAAGAACGACATACCATTTTATCCTCCCTAAATAGTCTTCTCACCAGAAGCCATGGAATAATTTGTGGTTTTTAATGAACCAATCAGAAGTAAAGCAATTCAACATTACCCTACTGGAAAAAGACAATAGAGAAGAAACCATACGATGATGCGGCCTTCGATTCTCAAGTCCTTCTGCTCGAACAACCAAATCTGTATCCGAGCTTTCTGCAAGAAAATCAAACAGGATCCAATCAAAACGAAGAACACATTTCTAAATAGATAGGGAATGCGAATAGATTGGTGGTTGAAATGACTTACACTTTGCAGAAATCGAAAAATGAGATTCTGGAGTTCAAATCATCGATCCATTGCACCACAAAGACGAGGTAAAAATACAGAAGAGAATTGAGCAAACATGGTCAAGCGTAAGTAAAGTTAGGGTTTGCTAGAGATAATGATCTTGATCGTTCTTACAATGGGTTGGGTCATGATCCTCTGTACTTTAGTGGACGCCATGGTTGATCCTCTTCTCTGCTCAGTTGGACTTCAAGTCGGAGGGAGGGAGGCAGAGGGAGGTGGTGGCGCGGTGGCGCGGAGGCGGTGGGCGGCGCTGGTTACGGATGGAGGGGGAGGATGCAACCCGAGTTGGCGCGGCCGTGGAGTGGAGGGGATGTAACACCCGAATCCAAATAAACTTAGAACCAGATCCGATTAGGGTGCATATCTAAATCAATTAATTGATATTAATCAAAAGTCACTTAGATCAATCGATCAACGTTTCGTAAAGCATACTATTAGAAAAGTTGTGACGTAAAAATTCAAACCGTAAAATAAATAGAGATCATAAAAAAATTCGTGATGACAAAATAAGACCATCGAAATCGATCATTCATTGATTAAAGATCGTTTGACAATTTAAAATCACAAATTTTAATCGTAAACTAAGACCGCATTTCGTCAATTTTAGAATTCATCTCAGATCAAAAGTATATGAATACAATTACCTTTTCTTATTCTCATTTTTTACATCCTCTCTGAATTTCGTTACATTGATCGGTTATAAAAAAGAACCAGTTAGTGGTAAATCAATAATCATTCTCCCACAGGGTCATTTTTAGTCATGGAGTATGATTTCATTAGTGTGTGAGGATTTCGCTAGAAGTACTTGTTTGACATAAACATGAAAGCATGAATGACGAGGAAATTTTATTGATTTTCTTGATTATTCATACTTTCCGATGGCTATACTTCTTCGATCCATAATTATGCGGCTACAATATTTTATATTTTTATTAGTCAATTATTTAAGTTGTTGTTACCCACCAATAGTTATTGAAATGAATAGTAAATTAATTTCACTATGTATCATAACCAGTAACTATTTATATATAAATGAGGCATATGTGGTGCTCCTGCAGTTGTTTGAAATTTACTTGAGCTATATAAATGTATTTCAGATGTCACGGACAAAATGTTTTTTGGTATTATTGATGTACCTTGAAAAGTAATTTTTCAACTTTGAAGGATTTATTTACCTTGTATCTACAGTATATAATTCCTTAGTGTGTTAATAAAGGGTTAACATTCTTTATCCATATGAATTTCAATGCTTCCTTCTTTCCAGAGAGTTATCTTTACACAAATTAAAGAATGTAGCTAATTTACTATAGTTTGTGAAGAGAATTCCAAGATCTTATGGATGTCTAGGAAACCATTCATGGAGTTGATAATTTAACCTCTCAAGATAATGGCTTGTGAAATATAATATATTGCTTAGAGCTTGTTGAAAGTGTTTGGTATAGACAAGTCTTTCTAATCTTGTGACGGTGTTATAGCTTGTAACTAAGTTGACCATTAGAGGCATTTTTGTTTCATGGTGATTTTGACTGGTTCTCTTAATCTAACTTGAAAATACTTAGTGTTATGTGGTTAAAGTCATCACAATAAACCTTCTCAGAACAACACCAAAGGAACCTTCTTAATTCTTCATTATATATATATATATGAGATTAATGGGGCTGCCCCCGCGCCGTTTCGGCGCATTTTTTATTTTTTTTTTTGAAAAATATCGCCATGTATATTCATCCCTATATCCCTCCTATATGTCATTCGAATTTCGTCAGAAACAGAGGCTCCTACGGCCTCCATCGAGACAGACATTTTTTAACGGTAACAAGATTTTTTAAATCGACACCATCTCGATGGAGGCCGTAGGAGCCTCTGTTTCTGACGAAATTCGAATGACATATAGGAGGGATATAGGGATGAATTTACACGGCGAGATTTTTCAAAAAAAAATAAAAAAACACGCCGAAACGGCGCGGGGGCAGCCATTCTTGGCTGCCCGCAAGGGGCAGCCCCATTATTCTATATATATATATATATATATATATATATATATAATTAGTTTCTTGTATGCATGCATTTCTCATGCCTTTCTCAACATTCACAGTGCTTACTTTCACCTGATTTTTCTAATATCAATAACCCACTTAAATTACTATTTAAATGAGGTAAGGATGAGAACATGATCGCATGATAGAAGTAGGGAATAGAAGGGCATAGAGGCTAGACAAATGTGTGTTACATTCTAAGGGAGACAAAAAGGTGAGCGCTTAAAATAAATGTAATTATGACATCACTTAACAACTAAGTTATTTTTATTGGATTATTTCATTAATCTAACTTAAATTCAAACCTAATGAACAACTTCTAATTTTCATGATTTTTAGAAATGAAATAATCCTTTGGGTATTAAACTAGTAATTATATATCACTATTGATAAGAATTATTGACAAGATACCTAGATCTGCTAAAGTTGACCCAAGAAGAGATTGAGAAAGATCGACGAATCAAATAAGTGGGTATGATGGTGATCAATGATGTTAATTAATGGTGTCTGTCATGGTGACCCTTACACCTGACTGTGCAAGGATGCGGTGATCCTCAATTGGGCAGGAGATAGGAAGCTTAGTTAGGGCAGTGACTGCTTAATGTGCGAGTCTAAGATCCCAGTCCTTTTACTATTTTTATGCAAGCTCATAGTGTTTGTACACTTCGTTGGGATCAAGGTTTTGACCAGTTCCACTGACCCTATTTCAATAGGGTACCTAGGTTGGAGGACCATTGGTTTTGTTTTTTAGCGTTCTGTTTGCTCGTACCGGTCGGGTCAGTTTTTTAAGTAACTCTTTTGGAGAGTCTATTCCACCCGTCGCAAGGGCGTAGTTTGGAGTAGGCCTAGACCTTTACTGGATCGCACTTCCACTTAGAGGGCAAGACAGAAGAATCTCTTAAGAGGTTTCCTCACTGTTCGAGTTTTGGTTATTATTCAATAGGTCTTGGCTATGAAAAGGTCGAAGTTAGATACAATTGAGCATGTCACAGTTAAGAGTTGGTTATAGTTGATATTGATTACGGGTACTACCAGTAGGACTTGCAAAATAAATGACCGTGAGACATAAATCATAAATCACCGATATTTTATCAGAATTTAGAACCACTATTGTAGATATTAGGAGGAGATAATTGACGTATTGGGAATTTAGTTAGGATGCATTATGCTCCATCGCATGCCTAACCTTCAGGTATTCTTCACGCCTTAAATTTGTAGTGTGAGGTCACACTCAGGTCAAGAATCACATAATATTCACTAAGCTTGAGAATTTGACATAGACAAGTTCAGATCAGAGGCTCATCATTCTTTATATCAAGATCCATCAACATGACCTATAAGTAATAAAAAATAATAATCAATGTATAGATCATTAATATATGAAAATGTTATATATATATATAGTTATGGGGTGATGGGTGATTGGGTGATTTACACACATAATAGCTTGAAAACCATATTACACGCAAATAGCTTGGTAATTTTAAGTATCAAAACCCATCTACATACTTCTTTTGAAACCGCTGAAATACATGTTTTTAATCGATTTTGATTGTACAAACATTTGTTGGCATTTCTCTTGTTCCTATTATGTATGGCATGCAAGGTGCCAACATCGCAGTAGATTGACATCTAGACATTGAGTTTTCGTGTTTCTGTTACGGTACACATGTTATATATGTTTTTTATACAAGATAATGTAAATGTTCTTCTTTCTCTTCTGTTACATTTTGTGATATATGTACATAATGCAGTTTCTTTTGTTACATGTAACTGTATATAGAAATTAATAAAATATAAATTGGTGACACTTGTTATTAGTTATGCGGTTGTTACATTAATTGTGAATGTCATTTCGAATATTTTTCCCTGAATTTTAGTAACCTAATGCGATCAATTACAAATATAATGTTTGTGAGTGTTATGTAAATGGGTAATCCGGATCCACGGGCATCACATGGGTGGGGGTTGGCTCGGGGAGGGCCACTCGCAGCGGCCTTCGCTGGGAAGGGGAGGGGCTCAAAGGAGGTAGCTCAGGAAGTGGCAGCAGGCGGCACTGTAAGGAGTGGGTTGAGGGGGTGTTGGTCGGGGACTCGGGTGGGTTAGGGACTTAGGATTTTCGGGGGGGGGGGGGTCAGGCTGGACGGATGGGCAGTGCTTGCATTTGAGTCGGGCTAGAATTCGGGTCGGCCGGCCCATGGGCTTTGGGCATGTGCAAACCCGAGCCCGACCCAATTTGGTAAATGGGCTAAAATGGAGGCACAAGCCTACCCGTTTCGACAGTGGGCATGGGACCGGCTTGAGCGGGTCGGTCATATGCCATGCTCCAGCTTATGTACCACTAATAACCAATCCTTCTAAACACTACATCCAGAAACCTAAGAACCATAACATTACCTTTTGGGCCCTCATGAAAAGTTGAATTGGAAGGTGACTTATAAACTACCAATTGGATAATCTTGGAAGAGTTTTTCATAAAAGCTTGTAATTATTTTTTCAAACCTTCAAATTCATAGGTTACGCTAGCAATGTCGCAATATGGCTTTTGTCAAATTTGACCGATGCCATGACCTTCAAGAATCTTGAAATTTTATGGCCATCCACAATGTATCAAATCTTTGTAATTTAATTCCAGAATCAGAATTCGTCATTTCTAAAGTCTTCAAGTTTGGAGTTTTAAGCCTTCAACTGCTCACTAAGTTTAAAAAACTAGGAGCTTTCATTGAATGAACTAACCTTTATCTTTTGTCAACCAATTTTTATGATAGATTCTTTAGAATCAAATTTAAAAACGAGTAATTTTTTTATGACGTCAAAAAAGATGGCAAGAAATGGCAGCTATTGAAAAGAATAGGAGAAGCAGGGACAGATTGTTGGAGTTGAAGGGGTAAAGGTGGTGGATAGGGAGACCAAGGACTCTGAGGCTCAGTAGATCATTGTCTCTTCAATACATTTAACATCAAAGTACAATGACCGCTACAATAAAATGGGGTTATAGTGTGTAATACTCTATTCGATAAAAACATAGGTTCGCATGTACTAAGAGTTCAAATCAGACATGATAAGCGTTAGATATAAATATAAATGAAGATACGAGAGCAAAAATTCGCCACGAAAAAAAGAAATTGATAATTGGTAATATTATGCAGCAATAATAAGTGGTGATACTTCTAAGACTAAGGTTATTGGGAAAAAATGCACGTGGAAGAAAAGATAATAGTATTGTAGGTGTGTGCATTATATGTATATCTTAGTGATTATATTGGAGTAGGATGGTAATATATTATAACACATATGTAATCAAATCCGTAGTGGAATAATATTAGTAAAACAATACAAGTTATATAAAATAATAATAATGATGATGATTGAATGGAAAGAAGCCACAAGGTCGGTGCTATAGGGAAGGCTAACTTTGAACCGTATGATGTATTGTGTGGTAAAATAAATATGCAAACAACATCTGTTGCTACTATGTATCAACTTCCAACCACGTGCAACTTGGATATACATCTAGATAGGTAATAAAAAGGTTGGACATCTATTGTTAATATACGGGAGAGTTATAAGAATGAAAGAGTACTTCGGGACTCCGGTTGCTGGAAAGAAAAAACATGCAGTTTCAGTGAGGGAGAAAAGATACGAGAGACATGAAGACAAATCCATCCAGAGTATTTTAGGTAAATCTTGTATATCTACTTTATGTTCTTGCATATAGAGTAGAACAGATTTATATCTTTATAGGAAACATCAAGCTGATGCGAAAGATGAATACGAAACTAATAAAATCCAACCATATTTTTGTTTCTGCATGTGATTGTAATGAATTTTACTTTCCAGATCGAAGAAGAAAATCTAAAGTCACATAATAAGTTACTCCTTTTCTAGCCAAGAAATATGACTGATTATTTTGTAGAAAAAATAATATGGAAGTGCATGAATATGTATAAAGAGAGAGCTCGTAAATGACGTGTGTAAATTTTTTAGTCTAAAAACATTGACTTTGATCAGTGTATACATAGAGATTCAAATTCTAGTTAAATGTTGATTAAAATAAAGGAAATGGTTTTCATTACATTCACTATGGTTGAATAAGGATCATTTTCTCTGTACTGAAATTTTTGTCATGAGAGAAAAAGTACAGTAAAGATAGACGTGGTATTATTTGGATTGTCATTCAGTACATACGAAGTTTATTGCGGAATAGACAAGAGATAACTATGTTAGGAATATTTTTAGAATGTTAAAAAAAAGAAAAGAAAGGCAAGGTCAAGCATACTATTGAGACATTTTTGGTGAAAAAAGGTTGCATGATTTAGGTTCCATTTGTGATAAAATAGTCAACACATGGTAGTGAATCTAGCTGACTTAAGTCTATATCTAAAATAATATAGGTTGATGTTAGTAGGATTATGCCTGGACAAATTTAATCACCAAGATGTAGTAGTTATATTACTACGTATATCTACATACATGTATACTCGAATCTTAAGATTTGTTTCTAGGAAGGTTGACCTTATGTTTTAATTTTCATAGGTATTTATAGTCAGCGGTCACCCTTTTTAACCTTATGTTATAAGAAATCATGTGAGTGGTTCATAAGCTGAAGGCATTATTATTATCTTTATTTCATGCAAATATTATTTTATGATGCAAGTTTTTAATATTTCAGATAGTTATGCATTTCAAGATTTCTTTTTAGTATACATGATGCTAAGTTCAACAAGTTTATTCTTCCCCATTATGAATATATGTTTTATGCAACTTATGTGGTATACGGTGCAAAGCTTTCATTTTCTATATCATTCATGTTTAAGCAGTTATGTCAAGTTAAGCAGGTTCAATATGATTCTTATGTTGATTATGCAAGATGTATGAGTAAATGATTTTTAAGTAAGATGCACACTATGTCCTACACTCTAGGAAAGACATGAACAAGTAAAAGGACTTTGGGTCCGCATTCTGTATGCAATAGGCTTTGAGTCGTATTGCAGAGTGTTCTTTGGCCTTTGGGGCCGTCTACGCGTACGACAGTAAGATAAGGACCTAGGTTAAGTTTGCTTTCCTAGGCAATAAGTATGTAAGGCTAAGGGATGACTAACCTCTCCCTGACAGTATGGTTCATGGACTTACTAAGATATGTTAGGGTAGTGTTGCATTACCAAGTATGGAAAAGTGGGATTCTTTTCAAAACAACAAATATGATCACAGAATAAGTTGTTGGTTATTTTTATTATGGTTTTAGTTGCAGTGAAAAAAATAAATTATCAAGCTTAGTTTTCATTATGAAAATTTTTTTAAAAGAATGTGTTTTTATGCAATAGTCATGTTTAAAACTATAATGTTCATTATTATTAAGTTATGATAAATAGATAGATTTTGCAATTATCTAGTTGCCCATTCACTGGGTCTGAGCTCATGTCTATGAGTTTAGGCTCACCATTCCAAATCATTTTTTTTCAGGTACTCTAATGAAAGAAGATATTGACCTCAGTAGACAAAGTTTGGAAGAGACATACAATGAAAGAGGTTGTGCCATCATAGTTATTACTTATTTTATGATGTTTCCCGACCGTGACGTTTTTCAAGCTAGATCGATTTGTATTTTTTATTTTTAATCGCTTCATTTGATTTAAAAATCATGTGTGCAATAATATGTTTTTTATTTGTTAGAAATGTACATGATTACGGTGATAAATTTATTACGAGTTGCAGCATTTCAAAAAAAAATCTTTCCTTATTAAAAATTATAAAGTATTTTAAGACAAGCATATGTTTTAAGTCACGCTCGTCTCAAGGATTAGGCGGGACGGGTCATGACATATATTCATCTATATATTCCTCCCATATGTCATTCGAATTTCGTCAGAAATAGAGACTCCTATGTCCATCTAGAACATGTAATTTTAACCATCTAAACATTGCTGTAATCGACCTATTCTAGATGGAGGGCATATGAATCTCTGTTTCTGACGAAATTTGAATGACATATAGGAGAGATATATAGATGAATATACATTGTGATATTTTGCAAAATAATAAAAAAATTACGTGAAAATAGGACGAGGGCAGCTGTGTTAGCTGCAATACACAAACACGTACACATACATTATATTTGGCTTTTTAAGCAAAAGAGAAAAAAAAGGAGTAAACGGATAGAGGCACCAACCAGCTGAGTGCTTCTACTTACATGTGAAGGGAAGATGGATGGTAGTTCGTGGAGGGGGCTACCCTTCTTTGTCCTTTTTCTATTTACCTCTTTTATTTTCAGTTTATAAAACACCTTAATCCTAAATATAGTCACACATCCAAAACTCACGAAATATGAGAATTGGCTATAAGTTGTGGGGATTACTAATTAGCAACTTGTGCTTAAGCATTTTGAGTGATTGGCAATGGATCTATTGGGGTCCGAATCCAATAAGTTGTCAGGATTAGTTCTCTCTCTTAACGAATCGAGAACCTAAGCCCCGGACGTTACAGTTTCTTTCATAAAAAAGTAATAATAAGTGATGTTTCTTATTGTCAACAAGTACATCCTTTCGATTCTTTGTGATTTTTTCCTCCAGTGGTCATGAGAGATGACAATATTGTGCTTCTTCTTCTTCCTCTTCTTATTCAAATGCTCTTTCGACGATTAGTTACGCATCCATTTTTCCAACTACTAGCAACGGAGGGTGGGTCGACATTGAGATCAATAACATCTATAGTTTGACGGAGCAAATCTTGGGTTCCAGGTACTTTCAGACACTTCAAAAGAGTTGAATGGTATGGATCGAGTTGAATCCGATTTTTAAATTCTTGTGAACATGTAACACCCCAACCCCAAACATAGTGCCATATCTAAAACTTGCGAAGTGTGGGTGTGGTTTATAAGTGATGGGGATTATTGCTTGACAACTTGGGCTTAAGCATTTTGGGTGGTTGTCAATGGGTCCATCTGGGCCTATATCCAACAAGTTATCATGGCCAGTTTTCCTCGATAACAGACCAAGGACCTAAGTCCGGGACGTTACAAATGGTATCAGAGCCATGTTCCCTTTGATGGTGGAAAGGGCTACCCGAGAGGTGGAGCCGCCCCTACAAAGAGGTTGGAGGAAAAGGCTATCCGGAGCGTGCAGCCGTCACTGTCACTGGGAATAAGCTCGGGACGTTACAGAACCAGTCTGGGTTTCATCATTTTTCGAGGTGATCACTTGGCATCTAATGCAATCACAAGATGATCCATGATAGAGGTAAACTCCACTACATGGTAGATATATGATGGCAAAGTTCACATGAAGGATGCATCATTCTCTATGGAAATCCTTTAACGAAAGGAATGATTTTGTTTCATGGCAATAGTCGAAGAAAAAAATACTAATATGAGAGGATCTTGAGAAAGCTCTCCAAATGGCAGAGAAGAAGGCGAAGGAGATAAAAGATGAATAACTGAAGAAGGTAAGAAATCATAGACTAGTATCATACAATTTGTTCTTGGTAAACAACACTTTATATGAAGTCCTTGGTCTAGATGATCCAGCGGAGATCTGGAAGAAGCTCGACCGTATGATATAAGTTCAATTCTGAAGAAGGTAAGAAATCATAGACTAGTATCATACAATTTGTTCTTGGTAAACAACACTTTATATGAAGTCCTCGGTCTAGATGATCCTACGGAGATCTGGAAGAAGCTCGACCGTATGATATAAGTTCAATTCTTCGTAGAATGGTCTAAGGATAATTGAAGAGACAAAGTTAGAGCAACACTTCAATGAATTTAACAAGATTTTGAAAGATGACCTTAGACTTGAGGAGAACATCAATGAAGATCTTTTTTTCATGGAAGAAGTTAGAGAATGTTGAGTTCTCTTCCATCTTTGTGTGAAAATATTATAACGCAATTACATTGGATAAGATGGTTACTTCACTACTTCCTAATGAGTCTTTTGACAAAAGATCAATAAATGATGTAATAAATGATAAAATTCATGCGATGGCGACATGGAAAAGATATTGTAGCTAAAAATGAAAGATAAAACTATATGTCCGAAATTGTCATTTGCAATAATCGCCCTCTGAAAACATTTGAGGGTTTAAATATTTTTGTAGTGCACCATCATTAAAATCCACAGTTTGTTCTGCAATTGATAATGGGTTTGTCGAACTATGGGTAACGTATTATCCTATTTCTAATTATTAATTCCTCCCCGGTTATCCGCATCTATCGAAGAATTAGATATGGATGTCTGCATTTCACTCCAACGTCAAGTTTGTTAAACTATAAGTAATTATATTACATATGAAATAATCGATGTTGAAATCTTGTCAATGGAAAGACCCCGTTTGTTTTAATATTAGGAGTTGGGCTTGTTCGAGTCCAAGGTTTGTTTAACTTCATGGCTCGTGGGCCGGTCCAAGCCCACAATTTCTTTATGGACTAGCTTGTCCAACTTAATTAACATGACCTCGGGTTTGAATTGTATCGACTGATTTGCTTTAGATTTTAGATTATAGATGGTAATGTGTAGAATGAATAAAAATAATGAAGGTGTTTAAGGTTTATACTAGTGATCGAAAGAACGACGATTGTAGAATTAGGGATATAGGAAGCACTGATTTGAAACCTATTATTCACATGTAAAAGAAGGTGGTGATTGCACGAGACACTTGTCGAGTAACAAGGTGATGAATAATGGTTATCATGTAGTGAGAAAAGTGATGTTGCAAAGAAAATGTAAGGAACAGTATGCTGGATATACTTAGCTAGGGACAACGGCAGCATGATAGTTTTTCTCTAGAAGGGAGGAAAATTCGCCAAGGCTATATATGCGGAAAGTAGTTCCCCCCAAACGACAGACAAACTTTTCTTATTGTCGTAAGAAAGTTGTTGCTTTTGACAATGACTATCTTCAAAACGAAATCGTCGCAAGGGGCAATGTCTCCCTCATGAAATCAGAAGGGATCCATTGCCCCAGGAAACGACTCCCTTTGTAAATGGCTAGAGCTCGAATCAAAGGTCTTCTTGGGACCCAACCCGACCCATGACAACATATGCCCTCTTCCCCACTGCCCATTGTCATCGTCTGAGCTCATGGCCGAGAGATCCATCCCCTCGCCCTCGCTCCATCAGTGAGTGACCCCCACCTTGGATGATCACTCTATTTCCACCAACAACCAATCCTTTCCCCCGACATCTAGCTCGTCAAAATCTCGCCGATAGCGAATAGGGTTTTTACCCCAAATGTGCTTCCTATGTTCACTCTTCTTCTTATTATTTTTTGATTTAATGGCTTTAAGTTATTGTTTAGTCAAAGTACTTATTAATGTCACTTAATTGTGTTGTTTAACTTGTTAAGTGTGCTTTAACATGTCAGTTGTTCGCGTATTTGATGTGATGATATTGATGGCATCCGAGGTGGTTTGTTTTTGTCACATGGGTGGCACAATCTTGACTCTTGAAGGTGGGGCGGGAAGATTCTGATGAAGATGGTCGCATGAATTTAATCAAAAGGATTTGACTTACACATGATTAGTCAGTAAGATTGTGACCTTAAAGGATTTGACTTACACAGGATTAGTCAGTAAGATTGTGACCTTGTTTCATATTGATATATGGAAGTCCGGATATTTCATAAGGGAGGTCGCAAAATCATAAATTCATTTTTGGCAAATGTGGAGTACGAGATGTAACCTATTTTAGATTACACAGAGATGATGGGCAGCTCACACTGATCGTTATATTTACAGTCCTCCTTGAATGCACACCCATGGAGACACATGGATAGGGGTGTCTATCGAATTCAACGAGTCGAGTTGGCCTAAACTCGGACTCAAACTCGATAAGAAACCTAAGGCTCGAACTCGGACTCGATAAGGGTCGAACCCTGGATCACCAACTCGAACTCGTCGAGTTCGAGCTGACTCACGAGCCTCTTATCGAGCCACGAGTTTATGAACTGGCTCACGAGCCTCAAAACGAGCTGGCTCACGAGCCTCTTATCGAGTAATGAGTTTCTGAGCTGGCTTATGAGCATCAAAATAAGCAGGCTCATGAACCTCTTAAAGAGATATTGTTCCATTTTATACATTAAATTATACAAATACCATTTGTAACTTTGATTTTTTATACTCTTTTCTGAAGCTTTTTGGGCAAGCAAAATGTTAACCTCTATTTTATATCAAACTCAATGGGCAAGTTTCGATATATATGTTTTCAACTTTTTATTAAGAGGGGAAACGAGTTATCGAGTCGAGTTTTCGAGTTGAACAGCACCCAACTCGGACTCGGCTTGATAAGCTAACGAGCCATAAAACTCAACTCAGGCTTGGGCTCGTTAAGATTTCGAGACCGACTCGTGAGCCCTTAATGAGCCAAGCCCGAGTTGAGCTCATCGAGCTCGAGCTTTCCTGACAACCCTACACATGGATCTCCATCGGTGCCCGAGGTGTCTACTTTTGTGCCTCAAGAATCCCAATTTCTATCTCAAACAACCATCGAGACACAACCTTCTACATATGTAGGGTTGTGCATGGGTTACGGGTTAGGCGGGTATCTGATCCAATCCGTATGGATCGACCCTAAACCCATGGGTATCCAGCAAACTATTTTGGATCCGATACCCAACCCTTTTTGATCCAGGATATATGGAGCTCCGATCCTATGATCCATGGATACCCACGGGTCGATCCATTACATTGTCCCTCCAACTCAGACTCATGGGTTGACGGTTCTTATCCATGGACTTGGCAATCTTCTTGTTCATCTCGACTTCGAAATTACTTGTGATTGGGATCGTTACTTGGAATCGGAATAATAGAAATTTATGAATTGAGATTTAGATCGTTGTATGACTTTAAGAGAACATGTTTCTAGATGTTTATATTTTTAATATAAATAAAATATCTAATCTTTTTAATGTGAAAAAATTATTAAAAATGAAATTAAAAAAGTACATTTGATGCCATATGCATGTCATCAACGAGATGAATTTAAAAATAAATATCTCAAATATAATTTGAATAAACGTCAACTTCACAAGGTTTAGCAATCGAACCACGACTTCTAATTTCGGCAAAATATCAATTTCGAAAAGTGCCAAAATACAACCGAGATGGCCAATATATTAACTAAATGGACGGTCAATAAAAGAAATGCTAAACGAAATGATTAAAATTTTGATCAAAATCTGACTAAATTTTGATTTTGACGTGTCAAAATTCGACCAAATTGGTCGGTATGTTAACTAGATGGGTGCTCGATAAAAGAAATGAAACAAAATGATCAAAATTTTGGTCAAAATCCAACCGAAATTTTGATTTCAACAAGTGTCGAAAGTCTACAGGAATGATCGATATGTAATTAGATGGGTGGTACACAAAAGGAATGCTAATCGAAATGATCAAAATTTTGGTAAAAATCCGATCGAAATTTTGTTTCAATCGAGCTCTAATATTATGATTGAAATTGATAATTTGGGTCATGTGATATTCCAATTCGAGTGAGCTTTAATTAGACCCAATCAGCAGTAAAACGTGTATTCATTTATCAAGTGTCGATCATCTAAAATTCGAAGATAAACATATTATACTTGCTTTGAAAACGCATAAGCATAGATCGAAGCCGGTTTATCGAAGCCTGCTTTCTTTTTTGTTCTTTTAATTTTGTGTTCATCGTGATCTTTTCAATCAAAAGTTGTGCGAATATATAAGTAATGTTTGTTCACGTATAACAGATTTATTAACGTTGATTTTTTCTTAAAAAATCCTAAGTTAGAAATCACATCTCAATCATAACATGGATTGACGTATTTTAGTGATCCACGGGTACCCGCGGGTAATCGAGACTCATTCATATAATTCGGATATCCATTATTATGGTTACCTGTTGCAATGGATCGGGTCGACCCGCCAACCCGATAACGACGGATCGAGACGGATCACGATTGAACGGATCGGATACCCGCCCATGCACATCTCTAATGTGGTCTGGGATGCTCGATACGTGTCTCCAACATCCATTGAGACTACAACTTCAGCATGTGTGCCATGGGCTTCTGCATTTGGAACCGGGGAATTTCAATATGTCTCTCAAACAAATGGACTGAATCCATCGCATATTCTTTTGGACAAAATAGTGATCAAGAGATTGACCGAATGATGGGGGACACTACAAAGCACAAATGATGAAATGGAAAACGTTGACGAGATTGATAATGAAGAAATATATGTTGTCCACCATTCCCTTTTACAATACACATGGTTGCTATTGTTACATCAGAAATGGTGATAAATTGATGGACTACACATATGTACGTGATATGTCAAATGAATTAAAGAATGAGATGATGTTTAATTCAGAAGCAGTTCTAGTATATTCAATGAAATTATTTTATTCAATTGGCATGAAAATTTTGCGGTGCATATATCTAACCAGCATGTGCGGTTTTATATTGTAGCAAGAAATATAGAGGGTGCAAGTGGGTGGCTATTGTGTGGCCACTGTTGTTCTCTTGATGGCTAGTTTGTGACATCAATGTGGATGTACCACATACCTACATGTATCGTGTGGCAAATCAAGATCACTCGCAGTTTGATTACAACTTCGTGGCACATACATTTCTCAATCAAATTAAGGTATCACCTTCTATGAAAGTTTCCATGTTGCACACATTGATTCCATAGGACTATGGTTACATTATTAGTTGTATGATGATACAAGTCCTTAAATGAAAGGGAATAGAGACAATGTAATGTGATACTAGTTCAAATTTTACAATGAATTCTCATACTTGTTCCGAGCTTTGGAGACATACATACATGTTAACTGGATTATGTATCTGATCATTTTACTTTTTTAATCTAACATATTATTTCATTTTTGAGTTCACGATAAGTTACGGTTGCGGTGTAGGTGTAGAAAGGGGACCTTGCATCATTTTTGGGATGATGAAAAGATATTAGATCATGTCTGCATTGCATAGTTCTTAGTTGTGATGCAGCTAGAGTTGCATTTGATCATAGTATTAGTTGAAATATGGCGATGAGAGACCCACACCTTTCACATGCACCATGGAAAGATGACCATCATAATGCATGATGTTGCATGCATTTTTGGATTGAAGATCGATGGATAGGTTGAGATAGGGTACACAACGTGTCCTAGATGGTCGGGACTGTGCAAGAGATTACTGGGTGTGAGGCTTTAGAAGATCAACATTGATGGTGCACACGTTCGCATGTCTTGTCTTGTAGAACATTTCTCGGTGCTACCAGAGACTGTTGATCAGGAAACGATATTGTGCCACACTCGAGCTTACATTCTATAGCTTCTGGGAGTTGTCATATTTCTCAACAAGTTATGAAAAGTGGCTTCATTGATCTATTTACCTTTGTTTGAGGACTTTTAGCTATGTGAACAATACAATTATCCACTTATTTGGCCTTCCTTTACCAATAATTAGGTGTTGCCTCAAAGGCATATGTAATCGAGAGTTAAGGGTGCTAATAGAATCGAATATATTTGAATCCATCAGGATTCAGATTTCATTTTAAAAATTTTAAATCAGATTAAGAATCGAATTTTAAATGATTTTACAAACTTGAAATCAGATTCGATTTATTTTGAGTTTGGAATATTCGAATTCGATTTATTTTATTTCAAATTTGAAATGTTCACTTATGTTTTAAAGTTTATATAAGTTTTTATTAAATTATTTTATAAATAATAATACAAAATAAATATTTTATTTCATAATTCTATTTTTAATACAAATTACGAAATAAGTTAAAAATTATATAATCAAGGAAGATAGCCATTGAATAAAACACAATGCATAAAAATACCAAATTTTTACAATTAATCTATGTCCTTTACAATATAAATTTACTGTTTTTCTATGATGAAAGAAATATATAAATAAATATAATGATATAAGACTTGTTAAAGCGATAGATTATTCCTGATAGAGCAGAAGAGTTATTTAGAATAACGAAATTGAAATGTGGAACCTCAACGACCAACAAGCCAATGGTTATTGCTCCTATGACTCTTCTCTTATTCTTGTTCTTGCTCTCCCTCGGTTAGGGATGGAGAATACCACATCCCTTAAGAAAATCATGTCTCCGATTCATTACTCAATAGTTGGTTGCTCTCATAAATTGCAGCTCAACGGATACACACAAATGTGGAGCTGCAGCACAAATGTGGAGCTATGCCCACAAATGTGGAGCTTGTGACCACGGAATTGGGCTCTGGCCACAGCACTTCGTGGCATATAGTCGTAGCTACAAGTCTCGTCGCGAGAGTTCTTTGACCACGAATATGTCATGACCACTGCAAGTAGCAACATAAGTTTTGTGACCACAATTATGATATTTACATTTTTCAAGACTTTGGCCACGGAATTGTAGCTACGAAAAACTAATGGCCACACAATTATCGTGGTCACAAGTTTCCGTAGCCACATTCTGGGCGACAAATCATTTTTCTTGTAGTGACGTCTTTTCCCTCAATTTGTTCAACCTAATTATATGTCTACGGTTAGGTTAAATACCATTTGTCCCTTTTGGCCTCACTCTCATATCCCGTCATCCTTTTCGAGACCTCTTATTCCATAGTAGGATTCATCTAATCTAGGATCCCCTAAAGATGATCCCATTTAGGTGATTTCCCATAATAGTCTAAAACCTAAACTTTAATGTGGAATGTGGGAACGTGGAAATAAGGGAAGGGATAAGATGGAGTAGGGAATGTGTGAACATGAAAATAAGCATAAAGTGGGGAATTGTAATAAAAACTTTACATATATGTACTCTGCTACTAAACTTTATGGCTAATATTTTCTACTCTATTTTTTAAACAAGTATTTAGTCATTGACAACTATAATTATATGCATACACATGCACACACATGCACGCATACATTCATACAAACATTCATTATTAATATACATATGTATGCACGTATGTATTTATGCAATACATATATACGTACATCCATGCATGCACACACATATATGGAAGTGTGTGTGTGTGTGGGTGTGTGTCTACATGTGTATGTGTGAGCACACGTGTGCTTGTCTGTGTGTGTGTGTGTGTGTGTGTGCGTGCGTTGTGCGCGTGTAATATTGAATTGAATTATTATTGAATGAATTCATGTTAATTCAAATACAATTTATTAGGGAATCGAACCCACAAGTCAAATTCGAGTTCGATTCATTTTATTTCGAATCAAAATTTTTTTAAACGAAACTCAATCAAATTCAAATGATTAAGTTTGATTAGCACCCCTATTGATACTTGTGAACCATTGATTATCCCGCAGTTGTGGGTGTGGGTCGGCATCCGCCCATCTTACACCAGTTTAAAGCAGTGCAAGGGATTGGATATTTTTTAATAATTATTAAAATATTTTTAATTAATTAAACAACATCAATTCATAATATTTAAAAATATAGTCATCAATCGGCACCTGAGGAGCCGATTTGGGAAGTAATGTCCAAATCGACACCTCAGGTGCTGATTTGGAGATATGAAGGATGTAACTACAAATTATCCAATGAGTTTGCCCAAATCGGCACCTAAGTGTCGATTTGGATATCTCATTGGGTAATTTGCATTTTCATCATTTGAGTTATTTGTGCTTCCATCCATCTTTTGTTATCAATTTTTTCAACTAACCTCTTTTTTTATCAAAAGTATAACATTTTCCATAAGGATGTAATTACATTTGAATGGTAAATGTGTAATCCAATTATTTATTTCTCGAGTTAAATAACATTGATTTTATTTGATCTCACTTGTACCCGATCTTTAGTTGATCAAATATTATTATTCACTTTTTATTTGATTCGGATCCGTATTCAATGAATATTGTATATGAATCCGTATCCAATTATATAGTTCCCTAAATTGTCATTCGACTCATATCCGTACGCAGACTTTTATTCATATTCGATATAGATGATGTGAATATGGATAAGGAAATTGACATATCTGATATGTATCCGATCCTTTCATCTCTAGTCAGAGTTGATCTGACCATTCTAAAATTAAATTGAATAAGTTACAATTGCTACGTATAAATATAATTAATTAGAATAAGATGTTTAATATATAATATAATGAAAGAAATTAATTATAAATTAAAATTTTAAGAATTTGACAATAACAATTTCAGTAATAAAAAGGATACACATTTACCATTCAAATGTAATTACATCCTTATGGAAAATGTTATACTTTTGATAAAAAAAAAGAGGTTAGTTGGGAAAACAATTGATAACAAAAGATGGATGGAAGCAAAAATAAACCAAATGATGGAAATGCAAATTACCCAATGAGATGTCCAAATCGGCACTTGAGGGGCGGATTTGGGCAAACTCATTGGGTAATTTGTAGTTACATCCCTCATGTCTCCAAATCTGCACATGAGGTGCCGATTTTAGAATATTCCGATTGATAGTTATATTTTTAAATATTATTGATTGATGGTTGTTTAATTAATTAAGATTAGTTTAATAATTATTTTTATAAAAAAAAGTCCCCAGGGGATTCTTGGATCATGACATCTACATTTCATTGATCTTCAAGAAAGATCAACATGGATTTGGATATAATACAACGTTAATTTTATGGGGACGTGGAACAATAGCAAGGACCATTCCCTAGAGTGCCAGGACGAACTGGAGTTACTGATTATTACATGGTTTGGTGCAACCGTGTCACAGACCATTTCATTAGTAGACATGGATGCATCGTCAATTTTGTTGTAAGCTAAACTTCGAAGCAGTCTTTTTAATCTCAGCATTTTAATAGTTTATGTCAAACACATGGGCTATTTGCGGTGTCAC
This sequence comes from Ottelia alismoides, assembly GCA_037367405.1. Taxonomy (NCBI): domain Eukaryota; kingdom Viridiplantae; phylum Streptophyta; class Magnoliopsida; order Alismatales; family Hydrocharitaceae; genus Ottelia; species Ottelia alismoides. Next base: position 207,004 of record JAZKJV010005434.1, read on the forward strand.
GGTTCCAGAAAATCCTTCGGGTTCTATACAATCTTCAGTGTGTCTCGTATTTGGCAGCTGATTCAGAACACCAGCTATAGGACACCATACGGAGAAAATTTAGAGACATTGCTGATGATGACGAGGTGGAGATGAAGATGATGGGGGTTGCAGAACCGACTACTGCACAATGAGGACATGGAAAAGGATGGGATAGTCGCTACGGATAAGGTCAATCCAGTGCCATCCCTGACATTTCATGGGCCCTAGGGAAAAGAATAAAAAGAGGCTCCTAAATTTTTTTAATAAGAGCAAGTTATCCCTAGTGTGTTTACCATCAAGTATAAAATAAAACATTCTATTTTCGCGGAACAATCAATCTTTATATAAACTCATAAATTTTTTGACTTTAGTATTAGGTAGTTCACCAAAAAATCGAATTTATAGTAGGGATGAAAACTTATACGAATATATTCGAATATCTGCTTAACGTATTCAAAAATTTGCCGGATACAGATATCTGTATCTGACTACTAATCGAATATGGATCGAATATGGATATGGGTTGTAAAAATTTTCAAATAGGTATGCAGATATGGTAATGGCTTAATATCCAGATCTAGATCTGGATATCCGAGTATAACATTTAATATAGGTTTATATAGTAGTTAATGTAATATACGCCACAACACTACGTTATTATTAGCATTATATATTATATAATATAATATATTAATGGTATCAATAAACTTCCGTTTATTTGGGAATGGACACTAACACGAAACCCTATCCCCCCTTTTGTTTCTGGTCAAGAACACATGTTACTTCGATGCTTCCTCTTGTCATGATGCAACCTATTTATATTTCATTGTCATTTTTTTAAAATCATTTTGAACTTTGATTGAAATTCAATTCGTATTCGTATGTGGTCTTTGTTCTATCCATATTCGGATTCTATGTTTATCGGATCCATATTTGGATTCACTCTTTATTTGATTCATATCCGGATTGGCTCTTTATTTGATCCACATTCGGGTCCTCTCTTTATTTGATCCGTACTCGGATTCGAATTCGTATCAGTATTTTTAAGGATATGATTTCCTTAATGCATATTCAAATCATATCTATATCGATAGAGATAAAATGAATATGGATATAGAAATAGGCATATCCAATCCATATCCTATCTATTTTCATCCCTAATTTATAGAGGCTTATTTTTTCTGTAAGTTGTTTCACAGACAAATTCTATTTTATTCCTAACCTAAAAATCAGATTACATGCAAACTTGGACCCCTAAAATTAATGGGCCATGGGCCATTACTGTTCAAAACAATGCTCAGGGCCGGCCCTAGGTAGGGGTGCTAATCGAATCGAATACCTTCGAATCCACGAGGATTCTGATTCAATTCATTATAAAAATTTCAAATCCGAACTCGAACCGAATTTCAAACAAATTTACTACTTAAATTCAGATTCAATTCATTTAAGGTTTCAAATATTCAAATTCAATTCATTTATTTAGAATTTGAAATGTTAATTGATGTGTTAGATCTTATATAAACAATATTATATGAAAAATAATATAGTATAGATATTTTATTGTATTACTTTAGTTTTAGTTTTGAAATTATGTTACTATGTTAAGTTGAAAAAACTATAAAATTGAGGAAATTATCAAATCAATACAACATTATGGATAAAAGTACCTAATTTTTATAATTATTATGCCTTTTACAATCTAAATATACTCTTTTTAAAATGATCAAGAAATGTATAAATACATTATAATTATATGAGCATGTCAAAGAGATGTAGTATCATTGAAGAAAAAGCTGAACACATTATAATTATCATTGCATGTTAAAGGAAGACAAGATCAAACTTATACAGAAAGTTGATACAAATTAATATTATTATTTTAAATAATGAGAATAGTATAAAAATAATGTAGCAAGATAACACCTCTTCATTAAGCATGAGAATCTTCATTATCAAAAAATTGAGCCATGAAAATGAAATATATGAATTTTTGATGTACAAAGGAACAACTTACATTATGGTGAGAAAACTTGTATATTACTCATGTGATGATAAATGTCGCATTGACAATGATAATCATCATGGATTGTCATGCCAGGAATCAAAACAACAAAAAAGCAAAGGGAATATATCTAGATAAAATTTGAATCACGGCAAATGTTAAGGAGGAACGTGAAGTAGCAAAATCATCATTTTAACATGCTAGGAGAAAGGCCACCAGAATCTATCGTGGGTATTTATGATCTTTGGTAGATAATGAAAGGGAGAATGGAAAAGGCAGTGTAAGGAATGTGGGAACATGAAAATAAATGTTTGGGGAGGATTTAGAATAACAATCAACATTTGATCTTTCTTATTATATTTCAAGACTAATATTTTTTTACTATTTTTTATATTTGATATTTAATCTTTAACTAATAGGATTATATATACATATATACACATATTAAATTTGGTATAGATGAAAGTTCTTTGTATACTCTTAATGCCTCAAATTTTCTGAATAGTATGCTAAGATTGATTATTGTACTTTTACAAAGTAAGTCATATCTAAGCTACTATCACTAGACTGGAATAATAAGTAAACACATGAGCTTAGATATTTTGTATAACTGATGCATGAAGGACCCACATTTCTGACTCATAATATTTTGCAGTCAAACCACTTGAACTTAATTATAAAGAGGAAAGGAAGGGGATTGGATCTCATAAGGGGACCTAATGTTGCATATACACGTCATGCATTAATAAGTCATGTCAGTATAGTGTGATACTGTGAGAGTATGGAAATCATAGCGGTGAAGGGTGAACATGATAAATCATATAAATGGAGCCTACATATGATTATAAGTTTAAAATTAACCACTTAATAAATGTAGTAAGTTGGTTTGAGAGTATATTTAGTTGCTTGTACATGTTATGCTTAGTGAAATAATGCAAATGCTAATTTTTTTAATGTAAATGAAATGTAGTAGCTTTTTAATACATATTTGTATATTCTTTTCTACATCTATTCACTTACAAATGAATTTGAGTAGATGCAAGCCAACCTTTTGATGTAATCATGTTATAATTACTCGTAGAAGAATATTCAGAAAAGATCCTAATCAACCAAGAGTGGTTGTTACAAATATGTTTGTAAATATGTTTGTATTATATGTTTACATATGTTTGTACTATGTATATATAAATACGTTGATATATAGATACATATATGTATAGATATAAAATATCGAATGGAATCATTATCGAACGAATTCAAGTAAATTCAGATTCGATTCATTTGGGAATCGAATCCCCAAGTTAAATTCAAATTCAGTTCATTCGATTTCGAATCGAACTTTTTCGAATAGTTATCGAACGAATTCTAATCGAATTCGAATTATTCAGTTCAATTAGCAGCCCTAGCCCTAGGTCAGTCGTCGAGCCAACTAGAGGATTTGGGGGACTACGCACATCAGACGATAATGGAGCTGTCCCCATGAGTTGATTTTGAGACTCCTTTTCACGAGCATGCCCCATCAGGCAGACGCTTGGCTCCATCTGCCCCGAGAGCGGATACAGCACCTGTTCATGCCGGTCCGTCACACCGTTTCCCATTATCGACGCTATACATGGAGGATATTGACGATGCTTGTAGATCAGGAATTTCACAAATTGACCATCACAATCAACTGTGGTCCGTTGTACAAGTGGAGTCTGCGTCATCCCTGCACAAAGTAGAAGAACTTAGCTTCTTTTTCTTTGCCTAATACGTGCCCTGGTTGGACATGGCATTATATACTTGTTTGTTAAATTGCATGCATGCTTGGTTTTGTATTGCATTATACGTATTGCAGCAGGACAGGAGCGGTAATCAAAAAGCTGAGATGATTTTGCATTAAAGATGGTTTATGGAGACTACTGCTGCAAGCAGAACAGATGTAAAAGCAGACTGCAGACCCAAGTCGTTGCCTCTGGTAACAGCTCTCATGAGAAACAGAATTTATTTTAGATTGTGGCTGCAAATTTCAGCTACGAATAAACGCAAATCCTGTTTGGATTATGTAAATAATGCGTACGAGATTTTTTTTAGTTGGATTCTAATGTTCAGACTTGCTGCAATATTTAGGTGGAAGTTGTAAAATATTATTATTCTACCTATATCAACTAATAAAATTTTGTATTAGATTACATTATTAGATGTCCATATTAAGTTTTTATATATTTGCTATTACCGTGATGGAAAGTAAAGAATATGTTATTACTGCAATTGTTTTTTTTTTAGAAAAAAACTCACGGAATTCAATCACATTATCACCATCCAACCAAAAAAAGCCTCAAATGGCATTGGAATTTGAATTCTAGCAGAGATCGTTAGACGGGATTTCCTTAAGTATCCAATAAACTAAGATATGCATTGATCTAAATATATTAATTAGAGATATGTTCAACATCTGTTCCGTTGAAATTTGTTCTGATCGAAAACTTGATTATTTATCAGGATCTGATTTCTTCAAAGTTTATATCCAGATCAGATCCATTTATATTAGTGAAAAACAGTCATTGTCATCAGAAAACACAGCAAGTTTTCTTACTTATAAGTACTGCAACAAGTTTAACAACTGATCAGAGAACAGAAAGAACAGCAGAAGTAGCCATTGAACCCACCAGAAGTTCGCCAAAATTAAACTAATTATATTGACAATTAAGATTAATTGATAGCAAGTTCTTGATTGCAACTACAAGATCATAAGCTAAATTTCCTGAACAAAAATCTATACAGACGACGCATTGCAATTTGTTAACGTAAAAAAAGAAGCCGCATTTTTGAGGACGTGTTCTATGGAATTTGCCTCCTCTTTGAGTTCCATCGTACCCGAACCACTGCACATGCAGAAAAAATCCAATCAGGGAAAGTTGGAAACCACATACATCATCTGTCGTAATTATGACATTCCATATTCGTTCGCAAAAATTATCATGCAGAAACCATATCATAGGATATTGTTCATACTTTCTTATGTATAATCCCAACACGGAAAATGGATATATCAGGTCATATATTTGACATAAGATGTTTAAAAAATATGAGAAAAGGGAGTATGCACCCTGGTGCATGTAATTTTACATGCACCAGGGCTTATATCTCCCACACTTTTTTATTTTTTCGGAAAATATCACTGTATATATTCATCTATATATCCCTCCAATATGTCATTTGAATTTCGTCAAAAACAGAGACTCATATGCCCTCCATCTAGAACAGATAATTTTAACGGTCTTAGAATTGCTGTAATCGACCTGTTTTAGATGGAGGGCATAAGAGTCTCTGTTTCCGACGAAATTCGAATGACATCTTGGAGGGATATATAGAAGAATATACACGGTGATATTTTCTCAAAAAATAAAAAAATGTAGGAGATATAAGCCCCGGCGCATGTAAAATTACATGCACCAGGGTGCATACTCCCCATCCTCAAAAAATAATATATAGTAATTCAATGTCAGTACACACCGCTTGTTTGATCTAAAGTGAAGAACTTATAGAATCGCAAACAAAATTTTGAACAAGTAGAAAAGTCTACCATCATATGATTCACTGTACATCCCTTATATTAAATGGGGTTTTACCTAGGGTTTAAAAAATCGGGCTAGATCTACCGGTTGACCTTGGATCGGGAATCGGTACCGACCCGGTTGGTTCGACCGGTTTTATGTAATTAATTGAAAAAAAAGAAAATAAAAAACCAGGTCCGAACAGTGGTCGGACCGGGTTGACATGGGCAGTTGGACCGGATTGACCTAGGCGATTGGACTGGGTTGACTTGGATTGACCTAGTTTTTATGGTTTAGTATATTTACAAAAAATAAAGGTTTAAATAATGAAATAGGATTTTTAGCACTTATGTCCTTCTTAACTTTTGTAATTTCAATTAGGTCCCTTTGTTTTTTAGAATATAACTTGTGTCGCTACTTTCTTAAAGTAATTTTCTAGAATCAACTATAAATAAATTATTACATTATTATATGTTGAGATAGTTACTATTTTTAGTATGTTCCTTTATGTAATTTTCTTTTTTTTGTTTCATCTTTTTTGTAATTTGCCCAATGGTTCTAAGGGAACCCTTGGGCCTCTCAAAAAGCATTTCAGTATGTTCCTTTAACGTTGTATCGGAGCGACGGTCCTCTTAGACCAGAGATCTCGTATCATCCCTAACCCTAACCCTTCCCTACCTGACACTCGTCCCTCCTGCCCCGACCCGTGAGCGGCGTGCGTCCTGTGCGCCCCGCGTGCCCTAGCGCCCCCAATGCTACCCTGTGCGCCTAGTGCCCCACGCCTCTCCGTGTGCCTTGCGCCCCAGCGCCTCGCACTTCCCAGTGCGCCTCTTGCGCCTCGCGCCCCGCGTCTTGTGCCCATGGCGCCCCTTCAGCGCCTAGCTCCCCTCCTGCGCCAGCACCTTCCTGCACAACCAGACACAAGGCACCTTCCTGCGCACCCAGCGCGTCCAAGACCCTCAACACGTGCCATACGCCGTCCTGCGCAGTTCCCAGCAACCAGAGAGTGCCCCTGCACTGCGCACCCAGCGCGTCCAGAACCCTCAGCATGTGCCAGACGCCTTCCTGCACACTTCCCAACAACCAGAGAGTGCCCCTGCACTTCCTGCGTACCCAACGCGTTTAGGACCACCCCCTGTGCATCCGAGGCCCCGGGTTTTGCGATCTGATTTCCGATTGGAGAGCATGATTTCGGGATTCTAAATCACATCTTCCTGCCCTAGCGAGCGACAATATTAAGAAGGATGGTTGTATGAGTTAAATGTACAACCAATCCTTCGTATGATTCTGTAAATTCATTTATATCGGTCTACTCTCCGGTCTAATTCCATTATTTAGCCATCTTATATCATGTCAGATAACAAGGGTGATATCTTTTCGTCCGGAGCCTTCAAGGGCCCGGCTCCCATCTCTAAGATGGATGGGACCAACTATGAGTTGTGGTCCATGCAATTTCTCACTCTCATGCAATATAACAACAAGGAACACATCCTGACAGATCCAGATCCAACGGATAAGACCAAGGCAAATGCTTCTTGGAAGCAAGATGGTGCGTATGCGCGTGTTTGGCTTTGTGGGACTCTTACTACAGAGATTGCCAATGACATTCTAACTCAACCCACTGCCAAGGCAATGTGGGACACTTTGGCCTCCACCTATGCACAGGCGAATAATGAAGCCAAGATCCTTCAACTACAGTTTGATATCTACAACACCAAACAGAATGGTCGCCCCTTGCATGTTTACTACTCTTCGTTGCGTGGCATGTTTGAAAAGCTTCATAGCTACATGCCCATTACGACGTCTATTGAACAACAGAAAACATATAGGAACTCCACGATGGTCGGAGTTTTTATAGCTGGACTTGATATAGAATATGATGCTACGCATACTCATCTTCTTACTGGAGCAACCGTCCCCCCTATAGAGGAGGCCTATAGCCACCTCAGGCGGCTCATCATCCATTCGACAGCCATGTCTTCACATTCTTTAGTGATGGATGCTTCTCGTGGTCGAGGTGGGGCGATCCAGTCCAGAGGATGCGCACCTCGAGGAAGAGGCGGTGGACGTCAAAGTGGTCCCTGCACCTACTGTTGCAAGCCTGGACATGCAGAAGATACATGCTATCAAAAGCATGGATATCCTATTTCTGATCGAGCAGCAGAACAGATTGTATCTTCAGAGACTTCATCTCCCCCGATCGATCCTCGTCTGGATGATATTGTCTCTCGTATTGGAGAGATAATGACTCCTAGTGCTGACACCACCACAGACACCGCTGCAGCATCCAGAGCCTCTTCGAACTCCCCATGTATCACCTATGCCTTTACTGTTAGTACGAATACAGATGTGACAGAGTGGATTGTGGACTCTGGAGCTTCTCACCACTTGTGTGGAGACAGAACGCAGCTGAAGTCCTACAGGGCTATACCACTTGGCAGATGGGTTGTCATTGCTAATGGCGATCACTTACCCGTTACAGGACAGGGGGACGTACAGTTGACACCGTCCATGCGCCTGAGGAATGGTTTATATGATCCTGCTTTTCAGATGAATTTACTTTCTATTAGTCTGATCGCTAAGGATCTAAATTGTTGTGCCATCTTTGACCCTTCATCTCTTGTGTTTCAGGATATACCTACGGGCAGGATGATTGGAAGTGGCCGTGAGCAGCGGGGACTCTACAGACTGGTCCAACCTCCTCATGCTACTATTTCTATTATACCTACTAGACATGTCTCTCCTTATCTGTGGCACCTTAGGTTTGGGCATCTTCCTTTGCAAAAGCTATGTCATGTTCTCCCACAGATTTCTTCGAGATCCTCATTTCAGTGTGAGGCATGCCAACTTGGGAAGCATCATCATTCATCTTTTCCATCTCGTCAGAATCGAAGCAGTTCTATGCTATTTGAGCTCCTTCATTTAGACATTTGGGGTCCTAGTCGTGCTCCTGACCTTCAACGACATCGTTTTTATCTTGTAGCGGTCGATGACTTTTCTAGACTTTCATGGGTTTTCTAATTGAAGAATAAGTCTAAGGCTGGATCCACTATCAAGTATTTTATTTATGAAATAAAGAATATTTTTTTCTGCCAATGTCAAGTATATTCGTTTTGACAATGCCTTGGAATTTTGCACCTTACATCTTTCTGAGTTTCTTAGATCCCATGGCATTGTTCACCAGACCACATATGTCTACACTTCCCAGCAGAACGGTGTTGCCGAGTGCAAACACCGTCACTTACTTGATGTGACCAGAACATTATTGATATAGAGTCGTGCTCCTCATTCTTACTGGGATGATGATGATGCCCTTACTGCTTGCTATCTGGTAAACCGTATGCCCTCATCCATGTTAGGAGAGAATATTCCTTACTCGATTGCATTTCCCGAGAAGGATCTCTTCTCTATACACCTTGTGTATTTGGATATGTTGTCTTTGTTCGTGTTATCTCTCCAAGGCGTGACAAGCTATCTCCAAGAGCTGTCAAGTGTGTATTTGTCGGCAACTCAAGTACCCAAAAGGGGTATCGCTGCTTTGATCCACTAATCCAAAAATATTTTGTTAGTGCTGACATTACATTCTTTGAATCGGTCATGTATTTTTCTCCTACAGGTGATAGACTTACTACATCTAACTCTGATGATGAGATATGCATGCCACCACCTCCTACAGTTGGTTCTTCACCTTCACCTACTCCTCCTCCACCATCACCACCTCCTCCACCACCTCCATTGGTTCAGTTCTTACCTCGTGTTGTTCCTCGCAGATTTCGCTCTGTTCGCCATGCTCACAGGCCTTTCCCATCATCCAGCACGCCTCAGGTATATAATGAGCATATTATTTCTACAGATGGCACTACTGAATTAACTGTACAACAGGAGGAGCAGGCACCCTCTCAAGAGGGCAATATATAGGCCTAGGACGTAGCAGATGATCTTGACATACCAATTGCTCTGCGAAAGCAGAAACGAACGTATGCTACTTACCCTCTTGTAGCCCAAATTTCTTTGAGCAGGTTGTCAGAGGATTTCAGGAGATTTACGTTAGCACTATTAGCCGTGCAGATACCACAGACGTATCAGAAAGCTCTCAAAGATAGTCAGTGGAGGTTAGCCTCAGAGGAGGATATGGCTGCGCTACAATCACGTGGTACGTGGAGTCTTGTTTCTGCTCCTATTGATACATCAGTCGTGGGATGCAAATGGGTGTTCACTATGAAATACCGTGCAGATGACAGTGTGGATCTCTATAAGGCGAAACTTGTAGCACGAGGGTTTACTCAGACATATGGGGTGGACTATCACGATACTTTCTCCCCAGTTGCCAGACATTCTACTCTACGCATTCTCCTTGCTATTGCTGTGACACGAGATTGGCCTCTTTATCAGCTTGATGTGAAGAATGTATTTCTCTATGGTGACTTACAGGAGGAGGTCTACATGCAGCAGCCACCTGGGTTTGCTGCTGAGGGGGAGTGTCAGAAGGTTTGCAAGTTACGGAAGGCTATCTATTGATGCAGCGTGATCTCAAATTATAGGGCCGAATTTTTAGTTAATTTAGTGGTTAATTTTATTTACGTTTTTTTTAATTATCGTATCTCTAATTAAATAAATGAGATTGCATGTAATCTCAATCAATTAGTTGTCGATTTTGAATTTCAAATTAGTTAGAGTCATTTTAGGATAAATTGGTTGTCAATTTAAATTAATTTCTATTTTTGTAATGTCATCCCTCTTATATAAAGGGATGAGGGTCCAATATTTTTGGGAAGTCAAGTATTAATGAAAATTGAGATCTTTATCTCTCTCCCTCTCTAGTCTCTCTCTCTCTCCACGCGGTCTACGCGGTTCTTCCTCCTCGAATCTCGCGCTACAGGCATGCTTCTTCTTCTCAATCCCTCTATTTCTTCTACCAAAATCCACCGTTCTAAATATTTCAATTTTTATCGTCGACGCCGAAACCGTTCTGCATCATTTGGTATCAAAGCATGGATACCGAATTGTTCCTACGATTCGACGATCCTGTCGAGTATTGGCGTTTGAAGTTTGGTCTCAGCCGTCCGTCTCATGGTTCGCGCTCTCATTCACGTTCAAAGAAGTTCCAGCAGCGAATCAGATCATGCCTCAAAGTCCAAGCATGGTTAGCCGCGCAAATCGATGAAGATTCGTTCGTCGATGACGAAAGTCAGATCGTCGAAGCTGTTGTTCAACCCGATTTTGAGAAAAAAAAAATGAAGAAACGGCCGCTGTCCATGCCGTTTTAGAAGAAAAATTCGAAGAAACAACGACTGTCCAGGAGATCCCAGATCTGATTCCGCCACCGGAATCGATTCCGTTGCCCCCTTCGGCCATCCCGGCACAACCCCAGCCAGGCCAGGTAACCCCCCTAACCACCCCAGCCCTCACAGCAGTCATCTCCACCCTAACATCCTCTCCGTCATCCCGGCCGCCACCTCTTCCCCTCTCGCCTGCGCCTATGCCTCCCAGCACCAACCCACCCCTTCCCGTAGGCCCCTTCCTCACCTGCGACCCAGCCAGCCTCCGCCGCCTGCCTCTCTGCCATCTCCCTCTCGTCGCCTTTCCCCATCGGCTTCCCCACCAGCCCACGTCGCCCCGCCCTGGCGCCGCGGCCATCCACCCCGTGACCTGCACCCGCGCCGCCTCCTCCCCTCCCCGGCACCCCCTCCGCCACACCGCACCACCCCTCCCTCGCTGGAAACCCGCCTCCGCCAGCCGCCCGCACCCCACCCCTCCCGCCTGCGCCACCCCTCGTTCCCAGCTGACGCTTCCCCAACTCGGCGACATCCAGCGCAGCCCCGCCGCCCGATCTCACCCCCTCCAATGACAGCGCCTCCCACGCGATCCCTTGCAGCCCTCCTCTCCTCCCCGCGCAATCGCCATCGCTGCGCCTTCCCCGCACCCGCAGCGCGCCTTCCCCGTCGCCTCTTCCGTCCCGCGCCGCACCGCCACTTGGTAAGGAAGAAAGAAACCCTATCGGGTGATATCTCAACCAAAGGAGCTGAATCCCTCAATTCTAGGGATTTGAGATCGAATGGGAAAATTTGCAAAGAAAAATCTCAAGAATCCCCTAATTGCAGAAAGGCCAAAAGCAATAGGAAAGAAGAGAAGAATGAAGGGGTACGAAAATTACGCCCAGACCCCTGGCTGCATAAATATTTAAAAAAGCATGCTGCAAATCAGGGATTTGAGGACCCTCCTTATCCAAATAGGACTAGGGCCTTGGGCTTCCCCTATATAAGGACCCCATGGCTTCATTCCTTAGACACATCTCCTCTTCTCCTCTCCTTGTGCCATTGTTTCACTATGGATTCCCCAAGGGCCATATTATTCATGCCTCATTATTTTTTCCATCATCACAATGAGGAGGCAAATTTCTAGAAGACGTCGCCGTTTGCGCCACACATGTTCTTCCACAATGAAAGTCGCACCCGCATATGGAGTCCGCCATTCGCCCCACACCAATTCTTCCAGAAGATGGCGGAGCACGCAGATTCGATCTCCAAGCCGACGTCAAGCAATTCGTCGGGAGACGAATTTTTAAAAAGCGGAGGAGAGTTGATGCAGCGTGATCTCAAATTATAGGGCCGAATTTTTAGTTAATTTAGTGGTCAATTTTATTTACATTTTTTTTAAATTATCGTATCTCTAATTAAATAAATGAGATCGCATGTAATCTCAATCAATTAGTTGTCGATTTTGAATTTCAAATTAGTTAGAGTCATTTTAGGATAAATTGGTTGTCAATTTAAATTAATTTCTATTTTTGTAATGTCCTCCCTCCTATATAAAGGGATGAGGGTCCAATGTTTTTGGGAAGTCGAGTATTAATGAAAATTGAGATCTTTATCTCTCTCCCTCTCTAGCCTCTCTCTCTCCACACGGTCTACGCGGTTCTTCCTCCTCGAATCTCGCGCTACAAGCATGCTTCTTCTCAATCCCTCTATTTCTTCTACCAAAATCCACCGTTCTAATTACTTCAATTTTTATCGTCGACGCCAAAACCGTTGTGCATCATCTATGGTCTCAAGCAAAGTCTAAGAGCATGGTTCCAAAAGCTCTCGGACTTGATAGAGTAGCATGGGTTTGTGAGATCAATTGTTGATCACTCCATGTTCATACAGAAGACCCAAAGAGGTATTACAGTCATTCTTGTTTATGTTTATGACATTATTATTACAGGAGATGACGAGCAGGGTATTCAAGATGCCAAGGACTTCCTAGGTCAACAGTTTGTGACCGAGGACCTTGGACATTTACGTTACTTCCTTATAATAGAGTTTTCCAGGAATCAACGGGGTCTTGTAATGACCCAGAGAAAGTATGTTATAGATATTCTTTCAAAGACCGGCATGGCGGATTGTAGACCTGCCACTACTCCGCTTGACCCAAGCATGAAGTTCTATGATGATGATACTGAGGAGGTCGACAAGAGAAGATACAGAGAGCTTGTTGGCAAGCTATTATATGTAACTATTACCAGGACCGACATATCATTTAACGTAAGAGAAGTAAGTCAGTTTATGGAGTAGCCCAGACAGGCACATATAGATGCAGTCCATATGATTCTGAGATACTTGAAGATTTCACCTAGTACTGGACTTCTTTTCAGCAGAGGCACATCTCTCTCAGTGACAGCATATGCAGATGCAGACTATGCTGGGTGTCCAAAGGATAGAAAGTCTACGTCTAGATTTGTTGTGTTCATAGGGAATTCTCTGGTTTCATGGAAGAGTAAGAAGCAGACTGTGGTTGCTAGCACAAGTGCTGAATCGGAATACATGGCCATGGCACAGGCTAGTACAGAGATGATGTGGGTCAGATTCGTTCTTACTGACCTGACCATAGAAGTACCTCTTCCCATGCACCTCCAATGTGATAATCAAGCTGCTCTCTTCATTGCAAATAACTCAACCTTTCATGAGAGGACGAAGCACATAGAGGTGGATTGCCATTACACTCGTGACATGATACATAAAGGTATTATCACTACTACGCATGTCAGCTCTAGAAACCAGACAACAAACATACTTACAAAGGCTCTAGCGAGAGGACCTTATCAGAGATGTTGTTCCAAGCTGGGTCTTATTGATATCTACGCTCCAGCTTGAGGGGGAGTGTTGAGACAAATACTATTTTTAGTATGTTCCTTTATGTTTCTATTTTCTGTTTCATCTTTTTGTAATTTGTCCAATGGTTCTTCTCCTATATAAGAGAACCCTTGGACCTCTCATAGAGCATTCCAATATGTTACATTAACTTTATATTCATATATAATGTTAGAAAATGCGACTACCTTTTGTAGAGTTTTACTCGAAATAGACAATCGTGTTATTCTATTGAAAGATTTGAGATTTTAAATGATTATTTCATTGATATATAAATACTTATTTACATATATATATTTATTTATATATCTGATTTTATCGGTTCAAAAATATATTTGACTGATATGACCAGTAAATTAAACATGATCCGATTTTTTCCAAGTCGATAGGAATGATGACTTCATGCTGACATCATCACTAGTCCGACCAGTTTGGACCGACAGCCTGAGATAGTTAGACCAAACCGAAGGCTGGTCAGTTCAATGTCCGATTCGATTTTTAAAACCTTGTTTTACAACCTTAGCATCGATTGATTGATGTGCAGCATACGTAACTGTTGTAATTATCTAACAATCTATACAATATTGCTCCGCTTAACACGTAAAATTATAATTCTAAGAAGGAAATCTTGGAAGCCAGTTCTTTATAAATTCATTTTATAATATCCTTTTATGATAGAAAACTAGTTCATAAACTTATACTATTTTTGTTCCCGTTTAATTTTTTTTAAGGATATTGTCGGTTTAATTGCTTCCCCACCTACGTCTTTTTGGATGAGGGATTACAATTACTAATATCGAGATACAGTGTTTGTATAATGACTGCATCATTAAATATATTTCTTCTGGTATGTTTATCTGTTTTTTATCTCTCAGATTAACCGTACATGAACAGGAGATAAACATTTGCAATCTCTTATCCATCTACGAGACAGCACCATAAGAGTACACATAGGATAATTAGTTGATTAATTAATGATAAAGCTCCAATAATTGTTATCAGGACATGTTTCTCATTTTTGCAAATTAAAAAGACATTTTACGGGTTTTTATTCTTGTCCCAAAGCATGATACTATGCTGTATATGCTTGATGATTAGGGTTGTTTATCATTATCATCAAAAATCCAACAAACCGTAATGAAATAATTAAGCTTAATTGTGACCACGGCCCATTTAAATTACTTAAATTTTGACGCAGATCCGAATGTTACATGCGATTTTGTTGTGGGCGATCGGCATTTCCTATGAGTTCACATACACCCATTAGAATTCGAATTTTAAAAATTATTTCAGATTCGTTTCCTGTAGAACTCCAGTGCTTTTATTTAATTAGATTCCAAAAATACCTTATGCGTGACGAAATCCCGGATTTTATTTCCAAATAAAACAGAAGATTTCTCAAAATTACATGGAAAAAATTATGGGAGGGAGGAAACCCTAACCTGCTGAAATGGAAGGAGTTCAAAGCTTGCGCATCACCTCCTCCGTCCTCGACCTCTGCCGCCATCACCGACGACAAGAACGCTTGCCTCCGGTCCAACAACTCGAAAGGCTTCACGTTGTCACGAAGATCACTACATCCTTCGTGGTGCAACTCCGATTCCAGGCTGTCGATGATAGACGACCTGATCTCAACCTTCTGGTCTGTCACAAGCAGATCGAGATTGCTATCAATGCTATCTTTATTATTATGGTTATTGGTGTTATGGTTGTTGTTGTTGTTGGCATCGCCATCGTCTGCGTCGTTGGGAGCGGCGCCTCCTCCGTCCTCGAAGTAGTAGAAATACTGCTGTTGGTGATCTGCGTCCGGTGGCTCCTGGTTGAAGTACATGGCGTCGTCGTTGGAATGGGCGATGTCGTTGTCGTTGAGGAGGTGGGAGGGATTGATGGGGATGGTATCGGATGAGGAGCGGAGGAGGGCGAGCTGGCGGGTGACGACGTCGAGCTCAGCGGAGCAGTGGGCGATCTGGCGCTGGAGATCGATGATGACGCGGCAGCAGCCGAGGACGGGGTCTTGGGCGCGGGCGTTGGAGTGATAGATGATGGAGGTCATGGCGTCGTGGCGGAGGGCGGGGTCAAGGCCGCGGAGGGTCTTGAGGATGTTGCTGACGCCGAAGAGGCGGTGGGCGTTGAGGAACATGCGGGGGTGGCTGGCGGGGAAGTAGGGGGCGAGGGTGCAGTCGGGCTGGCACTTGCGGCGCTGGTACTTGCATGCGGCGCAGGCCTGCGTGGTGGAGGAGGAGGTGGAGGAGGAGGAGGAGGGAGGGGAGGTGGAGTGGTGGAGGGTGGAGGTGGAGGAGGAGGGGCTCATGGTGCGGATGGTGGGGCGAGGGCGGGGCCGGCGGGTGGGGGTGGGTGGGGAGGGGAGGGGAAGGTCGTCTACTTGCAGGGCTGGAAATGGGTTGGATGGGAAGGAGGGGACGTGGAGAGTGGGGAGGGCTCTGTGGAGGGAATGGGCGGTTGGGGTTGGGAGAGAGGGACAGGGAAGTTGGCTCTCCGCTTTGAATTGGAATGCTGTGAACGCCACAGCGTTTGCTATTTTTGGACGATATGACCATCAATCTCTTATTCCTTTTTTGATGTCTTCTTCCGAGCTATTTCTCGACTAGGGCATGTGCTTCACAAGAATGCTCGGTTATGACATGATATTTAAAAAATTCTAAGTCAGGGCATCGATCGGCGAACGGTTCGCCGATCGACAAACCATTCGTCGATCGGTGCTTCCACTGACGCCAATTGAATTTTATATATGTTAAAAATAATATATAATATTATTCCGGAATATTATTTTTCGTATGAAAGCACCGATTCGACGAACAGTTTGCCGATCAACGAACCGTTCGCCGTATCCTGATTGGGAATTTTTTAAATCCCATGCCTTAACTGAGCATTCTTGTCAAGCCCATGCCCTAACCGGGAAATAGCTCTCTTTTTCTTCTCTCTCTCACTCTTTGTGTGTGGTGTGAGGATGGGTTTTCTTAATTTCTGCTGCAAATATTTTTACATGGTTTTACGCTCGTTTTGCTAGGAGAGATCGACAGGTTGCTGGGAGATTGTTGAAGGCAGGAAAGATCGAACTTCTGGTGTGATCCTCTGGTTGTTAACAAATGTAGCATATGAGAACCAAGTAGTGAGCAAACAAGTGTATCCATCCGATGTACATACGTATCCATCTTAACGGCGTAATGAAAACCATGCAAAACTGTTACGTTGTTCATAGTCGGAGAGGGAATTATTTGGGTTGAGTCTGGAGAATGGCTCGAAGACAGTGAGAATCGCCCTACAGAATAAGAAGGGTTTTCCTGCTCATGATGTGTTCCTCGATCACTCTCCTCACAACCATACTAGAAGAGATCGGGGACTATGATGGTGTGAAATAAGAAGGTTGGATAAAATATAGGGAGAATATAAGATATGAACGATATAAAAGATGAAAGATTTTTTTTTGAGACCAAAAAGGGGGAAACACTCGTAGGTGTCCACCCCAAACTTTATTGATTAAAAACTAAATATTACAACAACCAGGACTCGAGCGAAGTCCTGGAAAGACGCACTACATTCTCAACATAAAACCTCTCAGAACGAAAAATAACACCATTCCTAATCAACCAAGTAGCCCAAATGCCTGCGACTGGCAGCAACACCTCCGATGACGGACGGCCCCTAGACCTGATAAGAGAGTCCCAAAAAGCCTGGAGATCCCCAAGGTCTACCCACGAAGCGTCCAAGTTCTACCACATCTCTCTAGCCTTTTCACACGTCAGGAACAGATGCTCATCAGATTCAATGCCCACTCCGCATAACACACACATGGTGTCCTCAGAACGCAGGAGGCGCGCCCGCCTCTCCTTCGTCATAAGCTTCCCATGACGCAGCAACCAAAGAAACACTCTAATGCGGGAGGGGATCTTCAATTTCCCAATCCATCTGCAGTCCTTGACAACCGCATCCTGGGGAGCCCCCACAGCCTCCATCAAAAACGTGTAAGCCTTTCTCACGGTGAAAGCGCCGTCAGTCCAGCCCCAATGATCACATCCCGACCCGGGACCACTATAACCCCCAAGGGCCGACAACAACCCGCGAAGCTCCTGAGCACGACCAACCGAAAGGGTCCCAGCAAAAGTGGGTCGCCACTCACCCTCCACCCAAACTTCCGCCACCAATGCCTCCCTGTTCTCCGCCGACGCGAAGAGACGAGGGAAACGGGAAGAGAGGGGACCATCACTCGTCCAGGTATCAGTCCAGAAGCGAAAGCCGGTGCCGCTGCCCAATCATGGTTGGGAGAGACGAGCAAAAGTTGGGAGGAGCGACCTAATACCTCTCCAGAGAGTTGTCCCAAACCTCAGGTTCCTCATACTCGCCACCTCGTGCCTGTTGATCCCATATATCGCCCGCAGCAAGTTGCAACAGCTGTCCTCGCTCTCACCCCAAAGCCTCGTTGCCCATTTCAAAAGCAAAGCCTGGTTCATCAGCTCAAGTCGGGGAATGCCCAATCCCCCCATCCCAACAGGTAAAGTTACCATCTCCCAGTTGACAAGGTGAAAGCCACGACCCCTCACCTCAGATCCCCTCCAAAAGAACCTTCGCATTGTTTTCTCTAGCCGATTGCAAATAGTCTTCGGAAGCATCCTCGTAGACATGAAGAAAATCGGTATCGCAGCCAGAACCGCTTTCACAAGCGTCAAACGACCCCCCTAGAAAGAAGAGCACCCTTCCACCCCGCCAACCTCCGCTCAACCTTCTCAACCACCCGCAGCCACTCCGAAAGAGAGAGCATGCCCGCCCCCAACGGCAGACCCAGGTATCTGATGGGGCTCGAACTACAGGCACACCCCAACACCTCCGAGCACGCACGACTCTCAACCTCCGTCATGCCAAAAGGAATCATACAGGACTTGTCCCGGTTGAGGCACAAACCCGAGAGCTCCCCAAATATTTCCACCACCAACATCATGCCCCTCGCCTCAGCAGTGCCACCCTCAATGAAGAAAATCGTATCATCCGCATACTGGAGAACCGGGATGAAAATGTCCCCCAAGGAGTAACCAGTCGAAATGCCATGCCTCACCACCCTACTAACCATATGAGAGAGAACGACCCCCGCCAGCACAAAGAGAAGAGGCGCCAGAGGGCATCCCTGACGGACACCCCGCTGCGGCTGAAAGAAACCCCCTTCAGGTCGGCCGTTGACCAGAACAGAGTACGAAGCGGTGGTCACACAGTGCTTCATCCACGAAATCCACTTCTCTGGGAAGCCCCTCTTTGCCAAAACCGACCATAAGAATCTCCAGTCCACACTGTCATAAGCTTTTGAGAAGTCCACCTTCCAAATCATCCCCCGCGATTTCCTTCTGCGCCAGTCAGCCGCCAACTCCGATGCCGTAACAAGGTTGTCCCCGATTTGCCGCCCCTTGACGAAGGCGGACTGAGATGGGGAGATCAGGGACTGCATACATTCACCAAGCCTCAAGGCAAGCACCTTCGCAATAATAAGATAGATGGAATTGGATAGAGCAATAGGACGGAAGTCATCCATGCAAACAGCGACATCCTTCTTCAGGAACAGAAACAGAAGAGCCCTGTTCAGCCTGTTGAACCCTCTGTTACCCTGACCAAATTCCTCAAGCACTGCAAAAGCATCATCACCGACCACATCCCAGAACTCAGCAAAGAAGAACACTGGGAATCCATCTGGACCGGGGGCCCCCTCCCCATTGACCGCGGACACCGCCGCCCTCAACTCCTCCTTTGTGAACGCCCGAGTAAGACGTTCGCTCTGCTCCGAAGACACCCTGCAAGCTCCCTCCCCCGCCCATCTCCACAACCTGGGCTCCACCCTTCTAGAGCTTGATCGAAAGTAGTCAACCGCAGCCCTGCCAATCCCCCTTGAACCCCGTCCACCAACAGAGAGCGAATCGTGTTCCTCCTCTTCCTCCCACTAGCCACAGCATGAAAGAACTTTGTGTTAGCGTCACCTTCTTTAGCAGTAATAGAGGATGTAGGGAATGCTTTCGTCGTCACTAGTGGAATCTTCACGGTAGATGACGTTTAAAAACGTCGGATTTGATTCTTTTTAACGTCCCCTTGCCTAACACGACATTTATTAATCTCGATCCGGATATGTCGCATCCGCCTTGTCACCTTTGGATGACACGACATAACCAACAAACTTCGAGATTGATTGATAACCAAGGACGACGTTCGAACGTCAGCTGAAGTTATCCAAATGACCGATTATTTACGTCGTTATAGCTTTTGGTCGATGTTCAAACGTCGCTCTTATATATACTACAATAGCAACATTTGAACGTCATCCTTGGTCAATTAATATCCATTATCACCTATTTTAATGCTTTGTTTATAATAAATTTATACTATTCCCTCGACTTGCAGGCATATCTAAACAGAAAATGGAACGGTGGGATTTGATTTCAGAATAATTTTGATTTTTTTTTCTCATTTCTTCATGATACAACATATAAGAGGCTATAACTAAAAAGACATTGATATATACAGAGGGTTCTTCCAATGAGGTGTACATTTCTTCGATGTATGGAAAGTCAACTATTTCATCCGTTAGATCTCAATCTAACAACTCTTTATACATAAGGTATGTTAGTTGAATTTGAATTTTGTTTTGAATTTAAATTTCATTTAATCCTTTTACTTTACCATTTTAGCTCGTCTGAATTGACATTTCTCATTGCTATTTATGCGATGAGGTTTTGTCAATATGGTAGCATTTTCGCGCTATGCAGAATGACAGAACTCTTTGTAAAATAGTGAACTCGTGTGTTTCTCGAGTCTTCGACCCTTACAATGCGATCACCTTCCTTTCACTACGGAGAGAGACCATGTAAGATGGTCGGCGTGACTCGCGTCTCTCGTCGAGAATGGCTGGAAGAGAGCCACTGCTTTGTGTGCAAGAATGGGGGTCAAAAGTGCGAACAACACATTGATTCGCCTGTGCATCATATCCATTTTGGCATGTTCGTTGGCATCCGTCGTACTCGGGATGCTGAAAATGTAATCCATCATGTTGTTGCCGAAGTCATCTGGTTATTGTATATGAATTGTATTCCAGTTCCAGTGTGGATCGTCTTGGGGTCAGACGTTGAAGTGGATGTGATTACTGTGGGGGGAGCAATCTGCTCGGGAGAGATGTGCGGGACGTGCGACCGGAGCTATTGCGGTTGTTATTTGGCTCAAGGAATTCAAACCGACCATCTCCACTGGACTGGTATGGCGTCTACAAGGACAGACTGGAATGTCATGGTCAGCCGATGCGCCAGCCTGTGTATGACATGGTCAGCCGATGCGAATGGTAAGTCTCTTAGCTAGACATCCTCGAGTCCGTTTGCTAATCGGAAACAGCTACTATTCGCATCAGATTACCCCAACCTAATAGCCAAAGAGACCCCCGATAATGCTATAGAAAGATTAACGACTCTTCCTCTGCTTTCCCATGAAGCTTAAGAGCGGAGGTTTCAATGTAACTCTTCCTGTTAGTGGGGGTAATCGCATTCACGATTGGTTTTCCATCTCTTCAGACTTGTACTATCCAGCATCGAGATGATGGCATGCTTCAGTAGATTGTGACTCTCCCTTGTCCTCTCACAGCTGTCTCAACTTAGCACTCAGCTCCTCATTTTTTTTCTTTTTGTACTTGCAGGTATTGGATCATCACGGTCACTACAACACGAGCATCATCTCCTGAGGGTCTCCTCCTTCCATCACACCTATACTATTGTCTCCGGATTCGAGTAGATGAGAATAGGCTTCAAATCCAAGGGCTGAGCGACGCAACAAAACAGGACATCGAGGGAGAGTCGCCCTTGAAGATGGAGTAGGAATTCGGAATGGTCCAAACCGAAACAGAAAATGGGAAAATCCTGGTTCAGGGGAAGAGTAGGGATCGAGATATTTTTGGATCGGTCCGGCCTAACCGGTGCTCGGTCTAATAAAACTCGAGCTTTAAGAATAAATGGATGGGTTTGGGCTTGATTTTTGATCAGATCTAGTTTTCGAGCTGGGTTCGGACAAGCTTGGGCCCGAGCCCGAAGCTCGTAGTCCGGCCCGAGTGTAGGTCCGTATATATGCCTGTGATTTTTTTTCCATCTCTAATTTCTTATTTTTAATGTCACAGTGGATCTTTATGTTTAAATTGTCTTTATTCTATGATGTTTAGACATCAATCATGTTCATGTTTTGAAGAAATACATATTCAATATGTATATTTGCATATTAAATGTGTATTGTGTTCATGTTTAAAATATGTTTTAATATATTGGGCCAAGCTTAGACTTGTGCTACAGTTTCAGAAATTCGATAGGTTTAGGCCCGGCCCGCAAGCTCGTAAATTCTTGTATACCCGTCGTCAATCTCCACGGGTCCTAGGCCATTGGATTTTACAATCCAACGATCGAGGGGCGGGCGCTAAAGAGCGGTCTTGATTAGATCGCTGCTGCGAGATCGAAAGGCAAGGAGAGCACCACGTGACGAGCTGAGCGAACGACGGGGACCAACGACTTGGATGAAAGGAAGATGCTAATCGAAGGGCTGAGAACACGAAGTGGTTTGAGCGGTTGAGATGGAGAAGAACGGATGGAGGAGGATGTGACGCGTGGCGGGCTGAGGAAGAGGCACTAGCAGACGGCCAGGATTTGATCTGGGGAGAATCGGATGGTGAGGACCAATTGAGGAAAAGGACGACTGTGATGAGAAGCGCCTGAAGGCGATCAGACGGTCATGATTGAGGCCGCGTGGTGCGCAATGGAGCAGGCTGTGTGGCGCGATCAGAGGGCGCCACGTGGCCTAATCTGATTAGCCGAAGGAAAATATGAGATAAGGGAGAGAAGATGGCCGAGTTTAGAAAAACTCAAAATACGAAAGTTGTAGATCTTGATGAGATCTATAAGATTCATGTTGACCAAAAATGAAGATGAGGTCAAATAAGATACAAAAATACAAGGGTAAACATATACATACATATAATGTACAATGGGGTCACAAAACCCAAGTTTTGCATACGAGCTCCAATTTAAATGAAATTGATCTCAATTGTGAAGGTCTCTGAATGTGTATTACTTTAAAAGTGATAACCTAAATCGAACACTATATGAGAGAGATAAGTGCATTTTAAAGCTCCTAGTTTCAATCGTGGATTGGGGTTTTATTGGTCAATTTTAAATGTTGGTATTTTTTGATATTTTTCTTTAATTAGTGTTAGTATTATATACACTATGGAGTTGATTTTATTGGATTTGGAGTTAGTATAAAGTATATACAAATAGGTGAAATATGATGAATATACAGGTGAATATTTACAAGTGAATTGGGGTTCCTATTTAATGCAAATATGGATGCTAAAATGCAGATATTACTTATGCATGCATGAATGCTAATTGTGTAATATAAGTAGAAATATGCATCTAATTACTCGTGAACAAAGCTCTATTTTCAACTTTTAGAGTGAAGAATCACATATTCATCAACCCCCTATACTTAAACCTTTCTCGTTCCCGAGCAACTAAAATGAAATGCAAAAGTGAAGTGAGATTGGGTTCCATACCAAGGTCATGAACAAAAGTTGAAAATGTAGCTTGACGTAGGAGGCGACAGACCGGAGAAGGAGACGTATAGCAGTCGTTGCGTCTTCTGGATCCGACGCTCTCGCCACATCACGTCCCCTTGAGCCTGGGGCCGTTAGATCATCCCGATCAAGCGGCCCTAGTTGCGCCATGTAGCCGTTGCCTCGCGCTCCAGTCTCCGTTGGATCTATCTCGATCCAACAGTCGATAGTCAGCCACATCGACACCATCAGCACAGTTGGATTATTGCGATCTGACGACCCTCAGCGCGCCATGCTAGCAGCTCCAGCAGTCGTTGGATGCACACAGATCCAACGGTACACATCTCGCCACGTATCCCCTCCGAGCCTCTTCCCCGACCCTAGGCTCGGAGTAGCCGAAGCTGATCCGAACCTCCAGAGCCTCCTCTTGAGCCTCGATCGACGATCGAGCCAGCCCCGTACGTGCCTGCCACGTGAAGGCTGGGTAATTTGCGCAGAGGTCCCCGAAAAGTTTTAGAAATTGCACTTTAGTCCCTATCAGGCGTGTCACGCGAGAAGCGTGAGACTTAGTGGGAAATTTGCATCCACTCCCCTACATTATAGGTGATTGCATTTAAGACCCTGTCAGCGTGTTTTATTTTCAGAAGTTTTATTTCCAATATTCGCAATTAGGTCCCTGTCTTTGCACGCATACTTAGGTATCCATTTGGCATCATTTTTAATTTCTAAAAATAGCATGTTATATCCTAACTTGTCCTTTATCTTATGTGATGTATTTAATTTTTGTGGGATCTTTGGAATTTAATATTATTAATTTGGTGAAATTCCCTATATTTTGCATATTGTGTGCTTTTTAATTTATATTAAATTCCTTGTTGCTCCAAAAAGCATCATAAAATCACATTAGACTTAGAACAACCTACTCTACATTGTGTTAAAAAATCATTGGATTTGCACGCATCACGAGGCCTGAATAAATTAAAAGGTAATTTCCATAATTGATTTTTGATAGGTCCAATTCACATAGAATTGTATGTCTATTAATTTTCCTGGATTCATCATACTTAGGCCTATCTAGGATAATTTTTATATCTAGAAATAATTTGATTTGGTATTTATTAAAATTAGTTTTGCAAAAATCACCTTGCAATCATATTTTATTCATAGTAAATTCATAAAGTGTCAGAAAATTTCAAAAAAAAATAGTGTAGCTTAATTTCATTGCATTTCATACTCTGACCATGTTTCTGGGGATAGTAGTGACCTCTTGACTGTCTGCGCTACATTGCTTGCCTCATAATTTTTTGGATTTCATTTGAGTATCTTTCTGAGTTAACTTGTTAAATTGGCCAGAAATTGCATTTGTCTTTCTTTCCTTGCATAAAAATTGCTAAAAAAAACAAAAAAAATAATCCTCTGAAAATCTGACCTCTAAATTTGCTTTAAATTCATCTAAGTAGACAGCTGCCTCCCTAAATTCAGCCTTGGGCTTGTCCAAGTAAAATAAATTTGCCCCTCGTATTTAATTGAACATTACTTGAAGTGGTATTTTTGATGATGCATTGATTACCCGACTGCAACGAATTGTGACGCCCCACCCCTTCGGCTACCGAAATCGACGGGACGGACCTACAGTCCAAATACGCCCATGATATATGATACTCAGCAAACCATCTTATGCACATTAGATTAAACATTTGAAATATAAATAACAACAGGAGAATAATGTGAAATGAAAAGTAAAATGCATCATCCATTCTCATTGATAACCATAATCATCAAGTCCATGTCCATAAAATGAGATACATCATATAACTATGATTTTGTAGAAGCAGCTCTTCAAATTTACCACTACCATGTCTCTCAAACAAGCGTAAAATAATGCAGAAATAATCAAGTTAATCTAAGTAGGATGCACCCTGCCTGATGCGAATATGACGAAGAAAAGTCGGATCTCCTCAAAAGCCGCTACTGTAGCGGCTGCTGCTCTACACCTGTTGGGTTCATACAAGGGTAACGTTATTAGCAATTTCCCAGCAACGAGACAAACACTATAATAACTAATGTAGGAGTCGGAAAGAAGGTATACTCAACTTTATCAAATGATACATGCATAAATTGTAGAAACTGATAAACACACCAAATTATTCTGATCCACATTGGATCACATAATAATTTACTTTTATTTATTTATATAACAATCATTTAAGTACCACCACCTAATCTTGATATTTCTACAAGTTTATGGAGTCCACAACGGTATACAATTTCCGACACCCGATCAATAATCATTTCTCGTATTATTTTAGCACATGCAAGTACGCGACTCGCATGCCTCCACTACGCGGGAACTTGATATTCATCTTGAGTAAACCATCAAGAACCTGTGTTCAACTAGAACATGTAAAAGATCATAAGCCCAATTTCTCAAACTTCAAACCACATCCCGGAACACCTCTCACGATAATAATACTCGAAGTAAAATTAGATGCGGTCACATACAACTTTAAATCGAGTCTTAAAATCGTGTATAAGTGGGAAACCAAGAATACCAACCGCACCACCTGCCAACTCCGTCGAGCGACTCCGGATGCTACCGAGCTGCTAGGTGCAATACATCACCCAACTCATCCGTCGGAGGGTGCATGCCCAATCCCTTGTGGCTCTTAACTCCATCTACCCATTTGTCATGAAATCTCATTCATGGTTTGATAATCATCTTTGACAAAAAAATCTAATCTTCAGTTGAAAATTTGAATTATTTAGACTAATGATCATTGTACATTAATGTTGTAACGTCCCGGGCTTAGGTCCCCGGTCCGTTATCGAGGAAAACTGACCCTGACAACTTGTTGGATACGAGCCCAAATGGACTCGTTGGCAACCATCCAAAATGCTTAAGCCTAAGTTGTCAAATAATAATCCCCACCGCTTATATACCACACCCACACTTTGTGAGTTTTAGGTATGGCACTATGTTTGGGGTTGGGATGTTACAACTTCCCCCACTTATATTTGCAACGTCCTCGTTGCGACATGACCCATTCGCTTATTCCCAGTGACAGTGGCGGTTGCACGCTCCCGGCTTAGTTCCCTTCGGATAGCCCTTTCCATTATCAGAGGGAACCCGCTCTGATACCATTTGTAACGTCCCGGGCTTAGGTCCCCGATCCGTTATCGAGGAAAACATGCCCTGACGACTTGTTGGATACGCGCCCAAATGAACCCGTTGACAACCACCCAAAATGCTTAAGCCCAAGTTGTCAAGTAGTAGTCCCCATCACTTATAAACCACACCAACACTTCGTACGTCCTCGTTGCGACATGGCACATCACTTCTTCTCAGTGATAGTGGCAGCTGCACGCTCCGGGTAGCCATTTCCTCCAACCTCTTTGTAGGGGCGGCTCCATCTCTCGGGTAGCCCTTTCCACTATCAGAGAGAATTTGGCTCTGATATCATTTCTATACAAAGTGAACATTTTAGTTCCATAATCAGAGATGTCCTTATTATTCAAATTACGTCAATATTTTATCTCTCTCTATATATATATATATATATATATATATATCAAACAATCTTTATCATACATTCAATGTCAATATCTTACTGCCAATATTTATGTCTTGATAGCCTCAATAATAAGCATAAATTTGTTCCTCATCAATCCATTGACTGTTGATATAATTACATTCGGTTCTTCATATTATCGTATTAGATTGGTCATTTGATAATAGATCCTTATTCTAAATAACCTTCTAATACAATCACGTTTGATTATTTTCAAACAAACCCATGTCCAAACAACAATGCTACACATTCTTATATGGTCACATTGTTTTACAATATTGTAGCATTCTTATATTGTCACATTGTTTTACAATATCTAAGTGTAAAATACATCAAAAGAGAGAAAGACAATTCCATCATCACGTTTCTTGCCATACTCGACTGCCATAACGCAAATAAAAGTAATATAAATAATTATGACTACAAATCTATTTTTGTAAAATCGTTGTACAGTAGCATATGTATTATCAAAATATGATAATATTTATATGTCATCTCATATGATTATGTAATGCTTCACATGGATTGTTAGCATGACACAAATATTTGCCCAAGAGAGAGGCTTTCTGTACGGACAAGGATAAGTGGTATATATATATATATGGAAAAAATGGGGCTGCCCCTGGGGGCAGCCAACATGGCTGCCCCCGCCCCATTTTTCGGCCTCTTTTTTATTTTTTTTTGAAAAATAAAACCATGTATATTCATCCATATATCCCCCCTATATGCCATTCGAATTTCGTCAGAAACAGAGACTCCTACGGCCTCCATCTCGATGATATCGATTTAAAAAAATCATGTTACCGTTAAAAAATTACTGTCCGGATGGAGGCCGTAGGAGTCTCTGTTTCTGACGAAATTCGAATGATATATAGGAGGGATATAGGGATGAAAGTACATGGTGTTATTTTTCAAAAAAAATAAAAAAAATTGCCCAAATAAGGCGGGGGCAGCCATGTTGGCTGCCCCTAGGGGGCAGCCACATATGACCATATATATATATATATATATATATATATATATATATATATATATATATATATATATATATATATATGGGAAAAATGTGTATGCCCCCTAGGGGGAGCTAACTTAGCTCCCCCCGCCCCTTTTCCCATAATTTTTTTATTTTTTTTGAAATCTAAAACCGTGTAAATTCATTATTAAATCCCTATATTATGCTATTAAAATTTCGTGAGAAACAGAGACTCCTACGACCTCCATCCAAACGGGGTCGATTTAAAAAATTCTGTTACCGTTAAAAAATGACTGTCGGGATGGAGGCCGTAGGAGTCTCTGTTTCGCACGAAATTTTAATAACATAATATAGGGATATAGTGATGAAATTCCATGGAAGAAAATTTCAAAAAAAAATAAAAAAAACCAGACGAAATGGGACGGGGGGAGCCAAGTTAGCTCTCCCCAGGGGGCAGCCCCATTTATCCCTATATGGGAAAAATGTGTATGCCCCCTAGGGGGAGCTAACTTAGCTCCCCCCGCCCCTTTTCCCATAATTTTTTTATTTTTTTTGAAATCTAAAACCGTGTAAATTCATTATTAAATCCCTATATTATGCTATTAAAATTTCGTGAGAAACAGAGACTCCTACGACCTCCATCCAAACGGGGTCGATTTAAAAAATTCTGTTACCGTTAAAAAATGACTGTCGGGATGGAGGCCGTAGGAGTCTCTGTTTCGCACGAAATTTTAATGACATAATATAGGGATATAGTGATGAAATTCCACAGAAGAAAATTTCAAAAAAAAATAAAAAAACCAGACGAAATGGGACGGGGGGAGCCAAGTTAGCTCTCCCCAGGGGGCAGCCCCATTTATCCCTATATGGGAAAAATGTGTATGCCCCCTAGGGGGAGCTAACTTAGCTCCCCCCGCCCCTTTTCCCATAATTTTTTTATTTTTTTTGAAATCTAAAACCGTGTAAATTCATTATTAAATCCCTATATTATGCTATTAAAATTTCGTGAGAAACAGAGACTCCTACGACCTCCATCCAAACGGGGTCGATTTAAAAAATTCTGTTACCGTTAAAAAATGACTGTCGGGATGGAGGCCGTAGGAGTCTCTGTTTCGCACGAAATTTTAATGACATAATATAGGGATATAGTGATGAAATTCCACGGAAGAAAATTTCAAAAAAAAATAAAAAAACCAGACGAAATGGGACGGGGGGAGCCAAGTTAGCTCTCCCCAGGGGGCAGCCCCATTTATCCCTATATATATATATATATATAATCACATAAGATTGTTACCTTTGTAGACTATATATTTTAGAATGCCCTCTTGCGGTAATCTCTTAGGTATGCTCTAATGATATTCGTAAATGTTTAAGTAATAACGTATAGAATTTCATGCAACTCAAATTACTTAATATTAACATTTTCTTATACCGCGAGTGTTGATTCTAACTCTTATTCTTTGATATCCACTTACTCTCTACGTGTAGAACTTATTAGATAAAATATATTTAATAGGAATTTTATCACTTGTGCCCCTCCGAGATATCGCAATATCAGTTATACCTCTATCTTTTTGGTAATATCAATTGTGCCCCTCACTTCTTGCCGTTTTATTAGTTGTACCCCTTGGGTTAGTTGCTGTCCATCCACAGTGCAAACGGACGTTAACTTTGAGGACATAAGTGGAATTAAATTTATAAAAAGGATTTAACGGTAATTTTGACACCCTCTTCCTTATCTTCTTCTTCCTCCTCTTCCCCCATCCTCTTCCTCCTCCTCCTCCCTCTCCGCCCGGAACTGCTCCCCCACCCCCGGCCTGCCCTCTTCCATAAATAGTTCTCCCTCCCGAGGTACCTTCTCCAGCTCCAAGTTAGATATTCTATTCAATTCTCACCCATGCTCCGCCAAGTCAAAATCCAAAGCAAATCAAATAAAAACACCCGATCTGCCATCACAAATCATGTTCCTTCAATTGACACGAACCTTCATCCACGTCTTCCGATTTATCCTGAGCCACGCACCAGGGAATCACAACATACGATACCGACGTGTGCGTCGGCACTAGGAGATTCACCGACCTCGCACCGCTCTGCAATGGCTGCACCAACCCATTTCTAAGCTCCTACCCAAATACAGCAGCTTCCCTCCAGCTCCTCGGCCCATACCAACACCCTCACGTCAGCCTCTGCAAGCAGAGCTCCGCCAATGCAAGCCGCCCAACCCCCCCCCCCCCTCGAGACCACCTCTGCAAGCCCCCTCATCCCCCCTCCGACCGACCACCTCAGCAGATCCCCCCCCCACCCTCCAAACACCCCACTGCAGACCGACCACCTCCCCCCTCTAGACCACCTCGGCTCCCCCTATCCCGTGCCCCGCACCGCCCCCTCCCCCTGCACCGCATCGCGCCGCCAAGACACCCCCTGCCCAGCACCGCGCCGCCAAGGTCACCCTCCTGCCCCGCACCGTGCCGCCCAGGTCACCCCCCTCCCCTGCACCGCACCACGCCGCCCAGGTCGCCCCCCTGTCCCGCACCGCGCCGCCCAGGTCGCCCCCCTCCCCCTGCACCGCACCACGCCGCCCAGGTCGCCCCCCACCCCAGCCCCGCACCGCACCGCCCAGGGCGCCTCCCTGCACCGCACCACCTCCTGCCCCGCACCGCCCCCAGCTCCCCCTCGATAACGTCGTGAAGCCGACCTCCTCCCGCAGCCTCGGACCTCCTCTAGCCCCTGCCGCCCGCGCTCTAGCCTGCACCTCCTCCCCAAGCCTCTCCTCATTTGATTTATTCTGATCATAATACACCTCTTAACCACGCCATGGTTTGAGTAAACTATAGTTATTTTAATTTTTTGACGGTCAGACTAACGGAAGGGTACAACTGATGACGGAGAAAGAAGTAAGGGGCACAACTGATATTACCAAAAAGATAGGGGTATAATTGATATTGCGATATCTCGAAGGAGCACCAGTGATAAAATCCCTATTTAATATGTTATGGGTTATTGTATTGTACGTGAATGCATTAGATTATAAGTTATGTTATATATTTTTTTAATGAGGGATTATATAAGATCCCTCATGTTATGATTATCAGTATTGGTTTCATATTATAAAGACCCTCAATTAGTGTAAAGAGCTTATATGATTGGATAATCATATTTTGATAATACATATGCTACTGTACAACGATTTTACAAAAATAGGTTTGTAGTCATAATTATTTATATTAGTTTTATTTGCGTTATGACAATCGAGTATGGCAAGAAACGTGATGATGGAATTATTGTCTTTCTCTCTTTTGATGTATTTTACACTTAGATATTGTAAAATAATGTGACCATATAAGAATGCTACAATATTGTAAAACAACGTGACCATATAAGAATGTGTAGCATTGTTGTTTGGACATGGGTTTGTTTGAAAATAATGCAACGTGATTGTATTAGAAGGTTATTTAGAATAAAGATCTATTATCAAATGACCAATCTAATACGATAATATTAAGAACCGAATGTAATTATATCAACAGTCAATGGATTGATGAGGAACAAATTTATGCTTATTATTGAGGCTATCAAGACATAAATATTGACAGTAAGATATTGACATTGAATGTATGATAAAGATTGTTTGATATATATATATATAGAGAGAGAGAGAGATAAAATATTGACGTAATTTGAATAATAAGGACATCTCTGATTATGGAACTAAAATGTTCACTTTGTATAGAAATGGTATCAGAGCCAAATTCTCTCTGATAGTGGAAAGGGTTACCCGAGAGGTGGAGACACCCCTACAAAGAGGTTGAAGGAAATGGCTACCCGGAGCGTACAGTCGCCACTATCACTGAGAAGAAGTGATGGGCCATGTCGCAACGAGGACGTACGAAGTGTTGGTGTGGTTTATAAGTGATGGAGACTACTACTTGACAACTTGGGCTTAAGCATTTTGGGTGGTTGTCAACGGGTTCATTTGGGCTCGTATCCAACAAGTTGTCAGGGCCAGTTTCCCTCGATATTGGACCGGGGACCTAAGCCCGAGACGTTACAAATATTGGCTTGATTGTAATCTTTCTTTATCGATACATGTAGTAATGTTATTCGGTAAGTCAAGATGCTATAGAAAAAAAGGTTGCATACCGCTGGGCTCCTTTACATTTTTTTACCATAATCAATTAAACGACATTTATTTGTAAAACATAATAAATCTCTAGCAGGATACATTGTCATTGATTTATGGAATAATTTTACCGACAACGGAGATCACTATGTGGCAAAAGATGCCATCAATACTCTGCGACTTAAAAAAATATCTCAAACTATTCATAGTCTAAAGGCATAAATAAACGTCCGTAACCTGACAACATTAAATTTAGATGGCTGTCATATATTGGATCAAATTCAAAACCTTTCTAACGGATTATATATAATGCATGCAACTCCATGCACGAGTTAAGTCTCTCAAGTATATATTTTATGAAAATGATGTTTCATATTATCCTAAAATAATGATGACCATAACTTCACCCTTTTTTTAACGTCGGGGATATAAAGATGCATGTCATTGCTGATTTATTCCTTATTAAAAGTTAGATATCATATGCAGAATTGCATTATGGTACTTGGAAAGGCCATTCTGATTTAGAGCTTCTATGCACATAACATATTCATATTCTAAATAATAATCTACTGGCAGAATTCAGCATGGCATCAAATCGAAGTCTACTATAATATCCCATACAGATAAATTGTTCTTGAAATGTGGGTATAATACATTGGTGATTGGACTATCTCCTGGTTGAAACTTATCAATACATTAAAATGCCTCAGAACTTGGTTTCACGGCATAACAAAGTCTACATATTAAATCTAAAACCAACACCTATCAACTTTTATCATATGTTTAGTCAGTAGGAATTATGATGCAAAAAGACATGCAAAAACTAAAGCAAATGAGTGTATCCCTCCTTTATTTAATATTGTGGTAAACACAAAACATGTTCTAGATTTTCAAACCTTCATTAGTCATCACACAAAATCAATATATCAATTTTCTGTTGTAAATAAGATTACCAGTTCATACATTAAACAGTATAAAATCGGATCCAAATGAATTAACAGAGAAACGATGCAGATTAAAATCATATTAATCATATGTTTCCCAATCATTATCCGATTATTCAATGTAAATAGGAACCGATTAAAAGAACAGAAACACAAATACGGGCAGGATCCAGAAAGGGTAAAGCAATAAACGTATTGCGGCAAGCAAAATAAAATAGAGATTAGTTTAGAAGTCACCGAAGCGTCCATGAAAATGGACTGTCCTTAGAAAAGATATCGCCCCCACAATACCGGTGCGTAGGGTACTGGCGATCCGCTCCCAGGATACGACGGTTCACGATCGTCGTCGGCGCACACCAACGGGATCGTCCTTGATTGTACCTCAGTGAACTGCAGCCGAGAGAGGTGAAGAGAAAGACGTTCGTCCGCGAGAGGAAGAACAAGAGAGAGAGCGTGAGAGAGAGGTTTTTCTAGCGAGTGTAGAAAAACTGAGTCGGGTGAGGGATATAAATAGAGGGTCTCGCGTCTTAAAGATGCGACCTTTGGTTTCCAAAGAATGCGATCTTTGGTTTCCAAAAGATGCGTCCTTTGGTTTCCAAAAGATGCGTCCCGAAGACGCATCCTTTCGGATCCCAAAAAAACGCGCCCGTAATGGCGAGTTGAATTCCCATTTAAGTCGACTTACCAAATTAATCGTACACGATTAATTTAATCGACTTACCAAATGAAATCTACAGCAAAAGTATCGAGATCCGAATTGACTCTCCCGAGCCCGAGCCCGAGCCCGAGCCCGAGACGGAGCGGAGCGCGCGCGCGCGCGCGTGTGTGGTCCTCCATTCCTCCTCTCTACTATTGCTACAAGAGCTTGGGGTGTGGACTCATATTTAAGTCCACCAAAAAGTTTAGTTCTCCCCGGTGTGGGACTAAACTTCCACCCAAACTCCCATATTTCAAATTTGGGAATTCCCAACTTACCCTCCAAACCATTTGGTTTCCCAATTGAAACCAAATTGAATGCCAATTGTAATTACATAGACTTTCCAATTAAAGTCTAAATACAACTTTAAATACAACATTTTCCTCTATCCCCTTTTTTCAAGAACAGAAGTTATGATCCAAACCTCTCGCATGCTTTTTTTTACAAGACAATGAATGCTCATACTTATTTTGTAATAACGTAAACCTATCTCGTAATTTAAAGACAATAACGTATTTGTTTGATTAGTCTCAACGTCCACAATGAAACGCCATCTTAAATCAGCTATTAATTTGCATGTATTATGTAAATAGGTATTGAATACCTATAGTTATGTAAAGCGTCTCATCATCAAAACCATATTCGTAAAATGTGAAAAGCCAGAATTTTTTATTGATATTATCCTTCCAACGATGATTGAAGAGAAGTATAAAAATTATACAGCAGGATAATTTTCCAACAAAAATATTTCCATTGCGTTGGATTTTTTTAAAAAAATCAATAACAGGTAATCATGACACTAAACATTTTAATACATCCGTTTATTTATCAGTGAGGCAATTGAAGTAACGATAATGGGGTGGTGAAGACCATAGTTACGGGATCAACTATTGTCAACACCAACACGATTCACGCGGAACGATATTTTCGTCGCTCGATTGTAGAGCGAATGCGTGTACGAAGGCGATCTCAAGTTTTCCTACGTGATGATGGTCGCGGATCTTCGATCGGAGCTCCTTCTCCGACGTCGACGGCGGTCCTCCGATGACTACACTGACCAAGATGGTGGTGCTCCAATGAGAGGGGAGGATGGTGGCGGCTAGGGCTTTGGAGAGGGCAACCTATCATAGCATATTTATAGAAGGAGAGGTGTAAATAGATCGAGTTTCGGATCCGGTTCGGATCCATATATGGATTTCGATCATCAAATATAAAACATTGATATCTTGGGCTAGGAATGTTAGAATTGGATGTTATTGGTCTCGTTGGAAAGATCTCGACGAAATCTACGAAAAGGCATGGTTATTTGAATTTTTTGGATGTCAAAAATACTCCAGATTTTTGGAAAAAGAAAATACGATGTTTTACACGAATGTAACATTTAATTAGATTGTTAATTTGATTGAATTAACAAGGATGGTCTTAGCCTTGTCAATGATGCGACTAAAAGGGGCATTATTGTCCAACCCCCTTCTTCCCCAACCCCTCCACCCGAACCTTCTCCTCTACCCAATACATACGCCCTCACCTCCTTCTCCCTCAATCCCTCTGTCCTGACCTCCTCCACCAATGCCAGAGTGGGAACACAACAATCGATCTTAATCACATCTAAGAAGGATCGTCATTGAGTTGCAGCCTCGATCTGATCGTCATCTACAAGCAGCATCTCCCAGAGATCGAGATAATAACAATACCAACACATGTAGATGAAGGCCTAGCAATAATTCTGGAAGAGCACCATTATCTGGAGATTTGAAAGCACCTGAAGCAACGAAGGGTACCATTTGATCACAGATTGAATCACCTGATAGACCTCATCTGAGAATCGCCACAGAGACCCACAAGGAAAGGAGCATCACCCCCCGATTCGACCACAACTCCGACCAAAGACCGTCGTCACTGCCTCTCACTTGGATGCCCCGCCTCCTCCTATCGCGTCCCGCCACCGTGCTGGTTCGTTGAGGAGACCCTTGCCTTGATCGACTCTTATCAGGAGAAGTGATACACCCTTCGCCGTGGAAACCTCTGCACCCACCACTGGCGGGTGGTCGCCGACGGCGTCTCCCTGTGTTGCCACTGCCTGCCTTCTGTCTAGTGTTGTCATAAGATCGAGAAGCTCCGCAAGCGCTATCACTCCGAGCATGCACTCTACACCCCCCGGCCGCTCTCCACCCCCAATTCGACTTGCTGGAGAATCGAGAATCAACGAGCAATTGAAGAGCAATCCATCGCCTGGTGCACACGAAATAGGGGAAGAAGTTGCATCCCTACAGACAAGCAGTATCCATCAGATCAACAAAAGAGATTCGATTCATTATCGTTAAACCTTTCGGCCGTTCTTTTTTATTTTTTTGAGGAAAAAAAGGATGTCAAACCGTAAAGGTGGACACCCAAGGCCGTTCTTTTTTACTTAATTCCTCTTGTTTCATCAAAGTTAATGATCCTTTTTATGTCAGAAATGGATGGCAACTAACTTTACAAGTATAAGTGATAGAATGACAAGAAGTCGAAGGCATAGATGATATTCCCGAAAAGGAAGGATATAACTGATATTACAATATATTGAAGAGCACAACCGATAACAATCTTAAATTAAAAAATATCACGACATAAATGGTTGTCTTCAGGTTTTTTATTTTTTTAGCATAAAATAATTGTTAAAATATATAAGAAAATAAATTCATACATATATTATTAATGGAGTTATCGAGACATATTTTTGGATTTACAATTGTGTATAATAAGCACTCAAAATAAATCCAATTGTCCAAACCTTTTAAAATTTCTACTACCCTCAAAACACAATATTTCCACTTGATTCCTTTTTCGAAAGTTTGTTATCAAGGATTCTGCTAGAGAACCAAACTTCTAAGTCCAACCGATATCATGGGATTTTTTTTCAGGGATCAAGCAAGCAACACAAGCTATTTTCACTAAATTAATATTAATTACTTCATGGCTGATCCAAAAATACCAAATTAAAGTCCATCCATTAACGCAAACGCATGATTTTATCTGCCATTTTTTTCAAAAAATATTGCAATCCAAAGCATCCCAGAGGGGCACATGTGCGATTACCAAAAGATTCAGGGTTGTTCTTATAAAGCCACTCATCTTACCCAACACAAGATGGTGGTGACGTGTCGATGATGTCACGTGGCTGGGGCTGTTTTACAAAAAGCCAAAAATCGAAGGCTGACCTACAATTTCTCGCTATGACGCTATCACATGTCGAGGCACGTGCCTCTGCTGATGGGGTTGACGGTCCAGATGAAACTTCTCGACTTTGATCCAGCGGCTTCAGGATGGCTCCTGGTTGTTTCCTACAGCGCTTGATGGGGTTCTGATCCAAAGAACACTAAGATGCCACGTGGCAGAGCAGTGACATGACGATGGAGGCTTAGACTCCCATCTATACTTCTATACTAAAGCTGGGTTCTCCCAGCTCCTGCCCCTGCATTGACACGTGGTAGTCTCTCCAAAGATGCCTCCTCTCCTGAGTGCGTCGTTTCACTCCCCCCGTCTTCCCCTCCCGCGCTTCCCCTCATTGTGCTACATGCCCCTCCCTTCTCTCTCCATTCTCTCTCTCATCCGATCTCAATGCCCTCCACGGCTCCACGCGTCCTGCATAAAGAATCGCGGTGGCGCCTCATCCGGCCACCACGCTCTCCTGTACAGACGGCGCTGCCTGCCTCACTGGGTCTCCACCGATGCGAGTTCACCCTTGAGCAGTAACCAGAATCCCCATCGTCCTAAATAACCAGAGAATTAGCAACAAGGAGAAAGGATGCAAATCGGCAGGGACGCCACAACTTCTGCCAAGGAGGCAGCAGAGGACGTGGCGGCCTCCGCCAGATCCGGCCTCGAGAAGACCAAGGCCTCTGTCCAGGAGAAGGTTGTTAGCTGAGACTGTATGGTACATATCAAGATGCCCCAGGAGGTCAGGAATATATAAGTATTTCTCTCCTCAAGTTTACTACTGTTTGCAGGCCGAGAAGCTGACGGCTCACTCGCCAGCCGAGAGAGAGACGGCGAAGGAGAGGGAGCTGCAGAGGAAGGAGGAGGCAGAGATGCGCAAGGAGGCTTCCAAGGAGGAGGTGCCGCAGGTGGTGTTGTACGTGTGCATCATCGACGGCATGTGCGAGATGTTCTCGGCTTCTCTTGGTATGAAGTTGTCACTCAGTCCCAATGTAGCACCTGGCGAACATTGTTCGAATTTCTTGAAATGCTGAGGCATTTCTGGATACAGTTGAATCCCTCTGTCCAAAACTCTCTTCCAGTGCTCCCGCCAAAAGCTTTGACTTCAGAAGATAGGTCGCCACAATTCTCCCAAATTACACAGTCCATTTATAGTTTTTTATATGAGTACCGATTTCTGGTAGGTCTTAGTTGATCATGGAATTTATCTTGATTTGTTTTAGTTCGTAATTTTAGATCTACATACTCGAATTCAGTACGATAAATATTATTCTCACGATTTCCATATTTTCATCTGTTTTATCAAGTTCTTAAGCTGTACGCAGTGGTAGTGCACGTGTAGGGGATTCGACGGACTGAGGAGGGGTAGGGGTAATGCAGGGGAGTCACCACTGTCGGCGTGTGCTGATAAGATTGACGACTGGAGACACACTACCTTCTCAAGTTCAATTAGTCATTGACATCCAAATGGACCTTCCCATCGCCAACAAGAAGGAGATCTAAAACATCTCCTGCATCTGTGTTGACCACATAGCTTCTTAATGTAACTCGGTTGTCTTCTGTCTTGATCTGAATCACATAAATTATACTTTAGAGTATGTTAATTGTACCGTATGATTGATTATAGATTAGAGCTATGCTCCGGTTTTAATGTGCGATTTAGTTGTCTTTATTTGTCAGGCATATTGTACCTAAAATGTATAACATAAGTTTTGTTTACTACTTTTTGCAATGAAATATGTTGTTATTATATAATTATACTCTATAGAATATATATATGTGTGTGTGTGTATATGTTGACTTATGATTAGTTTAGAAATTGATTATGATGCTATTTTATTGTCTGATGAAGTTGCCTTAATTTATTACTCATCTTGACATGATATTATTACAATGTATAGATCTTATTTAATGTTATAACACATTCTTTTGATTGTGCCTTATACTCCCTATAATGATTTGTTTTAGAAATTGATTCCGTTGTTACATTATGATGTTATATTGTTGCGTTTTTTAAAGCTTATGTATTAAAGCTGTGATATACAAACAATATGAGATACATATTTAGGACGTGATAATATAGATTTTATTTTATCTCATATTTCTAAAACTACTTTAATGATTATTGATCCTTTTAATTTAATTCTACTCTATGATTTTTTAATTATTATACAAGAAGTAGGCATATTACCTTGATCTCATATAAGTATGCCAATATTTGTTTTCATCATCTCTACATTATTGCGTAATGATACATTATTGGGGTTTTTCTATTCCAAATATTAAATATGTTAAGTTGGTTGCAAAATGGTCATTACTTTTTTCTCACGTGTTTTTCTTCATATTGTTGCGTAATGATGTGAATTGGGTTTTCTCATATCAACTACTCAATCAAAATCTAGGGACATCTTAAATAGATTATGTTAAAGCTCTACATTAGGTTCACCATTTTTACATTATTACATAATGATGCATGCTGACTTTTCTTCATATAGCTGTATAATCAATTAATTTGATTGTAAAATGAAGTCATTACTTTCTTGCTGAAGTTTATGTATTGTCGTGTAATAATGGAAGTCGGGATTTCTCACTGCAGCTATTTAATCAGCATCTAAAGGAAGTTTACATAATAATAGCAATATCTATTTTTTTATTTACTAATATTTACTTAGTAACTGGTAATTTGATAAAAAAAAATATCCCGAATTGCCATTATGTGTCCTTTTTTCTAATGCTTGCCTAAAATCTTCGTTAAGGACGTTTAAGTTTTACATGTACACTGATATGATCGTAAGGTCACATAACCAATTTTTTTATTATAAGTCCTTTTTGTAATGTTTATTACACAATTATATGTTTTGATTGCTAATTTGACCCGGCAATGAAAATTCCACAAACTTTAGTTTATTGCAAAAAATTATCCATGTATAGAAAAAGACATGTGAATTTTAGATCTCTATGTATGAAATTGTATATACTATGCCGATGGAAATTATATGTAGATAAAATAATTATACAAATGAAAATGAATTGAAAATAAAAAAATAAATATGTTTTAAATTATTATGGCCTCTGTATTTTTACATGTTAAAAGTAAATTATTGCACTAAGTTTTAAGTGACCTAACAAAACTCATATATTCTTATCATATATTTTTGTGTAATCTTTGTAACACTTATTTATTGACAATTATAATTTTTAGTACCTTCTTATTGATCGAAGGCAAAATTTACACATAGAAACTTTGAATTTGTATTGTAGTATTTGCAACTTTAAAACGTTTTTGTGTCATTATAACAATTGCAGTTTATGCATAGATCAAAAGAAATATTCTTCTTTATTTTTATTTCTTTTCAAGGTTATGATGATTAAACTAGATTTCTAAGGAATTAGTAATACGAGTATTATGAAAAAATAGTGCTTTTGAGCCTCCATATTTTATACTTAATATATGTCACTTTTATATTCCATGGCGGTACATTGACCTTTGTAATCCTGAAATAATAGTTTCTAACTCTTTCTTTAACTGTACAAGGTTTATTTATCTGGCATATTTTCCTTTTTCCATTCGTTTATCTCAACAATTTCCTACTCATATAATAATATCCTTTGTAATTTACAGTGGTAGATTCAAAATTATATCTAATAACAAGTACATATATACAGATTTAAATTTATATCTAATACTAGGTACATATATACATCATGCATTTCATTATAATTATATGTAAACTTTATATTTCACAATTCTAATTGGTTCCTTTAAAATGAAAGGTGACAACGATCATAATAGAATTACAAGAACTTATCTATTAGCCAAATAGTTAAATAATGTTAAATCTAATCAATTAATTCAATTCAACTATATTAAAACTAAGTTCTTCAAAACCGCCGCGAAGCGCGGATACAAACACTAGTTATCATACGATATGATATCACATTGATTTGTGATGGCATATCAGCTTGATCTCATTTCACCTGACAAGTCTCGATTCAATGAAAAGAGCTGGGAAGGCCAGAAGGCATGTGGATATCAGAAAAAACTGGTTGGGGGACGCATCATTTGGAGCAGTCAAAGCAGGTGTGGAGTGTTTATGGTGCTGAAAATCAACCATTCGTCAACTATATATCTTGCACCTACTTTCCGCAACTTTCTTCTATTAGTAGCTTCAAGTAGGTTCAAATAGTAGGCTCAAAATAGATGTATATATATGTTATCCCCATTAGGCTTCATGGTTATCCTCTTCGTTGTTCAATTAAGCAGATAGCTTTCATTCAAAGCCTTGCCTTGTAAACTATGCTTTATCTTTAACCTGCTGAGTTTTCAGTGTCAGCTTTTTCAGACTGCTTAAGATTTTGCAGCATTTTACCCGAACTCCTCAGGCTGAAAAGGGCTCAGTCTTAGGTTGTCCGCCCCTACCTTCGTCTAACTATGGACCTCGCTCTTTCGCTCTATTCTAATCCATGTATGCAGGGGGGATAAATCGGGTTAGCTCAAGGTAACCCGATAATCAAACAGATCCTAAGTTTTCAGATAAGAAGAGTTCAGATTTTAGAGGATTTACATTGGATGTATCCATAAAATCCTAAGAAACTTAGATCAATTTATTTATGTCTAACATACTTCTAAAGAGGTTACATTGAAATTGATGGGAGACGGACAACAAGCTGTACCGCCAATCCCTTTTGGATGACAATTCCAATTCTTCGAAACACAACATTCATAGATCTAGGAATCATAGCATTGCTATGCATAATTTCTTTTACCCTCTTGAGGAGTTCAACAGCTTCACGTGCAGGAAATCAAATATATCAAAACCGAAGGAGATGAATACATGTTGATTGTCCATACATACCTTCTCATACTTAGCCACTTTAAATGATGCAGCTTTATGTTTAAGCGATGAATCTTTACAACTAACCTATAAAGTAAATCAATTGGAGTTCTAATAGATTTGAGAATCTAGACTCACCGGTACCTACATATCATTATCCCTATCATAATCATGTCTTCCTTCTCAACTTATAAGCTCATTATGATCTATGATCAATTACATGCTCTAATTGAACGTTTTTCAAACTGATACTCGCATGTAATATCAATTTCAGCTCTATTCAAATGTTAATGGATCGATCACCAAACCTATACGTGGGGATTTAATAATCAAGGTCGTATATTATTCTATATTTTTATCACTTTGTTTTCCATCTATAATAAGTGTATATAATTCAGTAATAAAGTATATAGTTGAAATTAATTATTGTATAACGTTGAAGATATATTTTACGAGGCTTCACTCAAAAAATTAAGCTATAACGACAGTTTTTTCAATATTCGTCACTAAATTACTCGTTGTTAAATATACAACGAAGATATTATTCATTTCGAAGTGATTTTTCGTACTTGAAATTAACGACGAATATCGTATATGTCGTTATATCGCTACCAACGGTCCACATAACGATGCTTATTCGTTGCTATTTTCAAACTTCTAATTAATCGTCGCTAAATTTTGAACTAAAAAATAGCGATGATTACTTGATATTTGAAAAATAGTAACGGATAAGCGTCGCTGTGTAGACCGTTGCTAAGGATATAATGACATATATGATATTCGTTGTTAATTTTAAGTACGAAACTTACTCCACAACGAATAATATCATCATTATATATTTAAAAACAACTAATTTAGTT
Source organism: Ottelia alismoides (assembly GCA_037367405.1). Classification (NCBI taxonomy): domain Eukaryota; kingdom Viridiplantae; phylum Streptophyta; class Magnoliopsida; order Alismatales; family Hydrocharitaceae; genus Ottelia; species Ottelia alismoides. The sequence continues at coordinate 249,462 of JAZKJV010005434.1, forward strand.
ACGGATTTTGAAAAAAAACGTATTTATAGATCAATTTCGTTGTAGTGTTCATATTCTACCATCTATGTGTAGGTGAAATTTAAGATATAAATATGAATGTATAAAAATATAAGGAGGGTTGGATAATACCGGATTTGATGAGACGAACCAATATGCCGAGGCGTGCAAAATGCACTGACCTTAAGAATAGATTCATATTCCCACGGAGATTCCGATGGTGCAATCGGTATTGGTATGACTACTCTCCAGGATACAACGGCGAGATCTCAATGGGTATGCATGTACCAACATCGAAAACTATTGAGCAACAATAGATCATTCCTTCAAGTTGACTCGCTCCAAAAGAATAAAGAGGATAGAATGTTGTGTATTGTGTTGGATTTCAAAGCAAATGCTATAGGTCCCTTTATATAGATACACGACAAGGGAACGTTACACATTTAAAACAATCAATTAAATTCGCCAATCAATTTGAATATTAATCATTCATATAATAACGTATTAAAATATAATAAAGAGAATTCAATATTCTCATAATGTGCACAACATCCATCGTTAGTATTATAAGGTAATATGTGTAACATGCAACATGCATGCAGCGTTACGTAAAAGATTTAAGTAATATATTAATGATATTATTATGAATATATTGACAATAAATCATATCCATGTAAAGACGTTAGAAAACATGATAGTGATATAATATCACTAATAAATTATCATGCAAAAAACGTACGCTATAAATCACATGCTCATTGATGCTAACCAAATAAAGTTCATGCACCAATGAATATAAAATAAATACACCTTTATATTTTTAACAAAGTAATAAAAGTATTTAAAATATAATAAAATACCAACACTATGAAAAAAAGCAAGTGTTTTTAATATGCATGCCCTTCTTAACTTCTGCAATATCAGTTATACTCCTCTCTTTTTGTAATATCAGTTGTGCCCTTGATTTCTTGTAAAATTCAGATTTCTGTCCTCCTGTTAAAGGAGAGTAGGGACATAATATTGTAGAAGTTAAGAAGGACATACATCCTAAAAAAACAAAATTTAATACATAATATGTAGGCATAGATCTTTAACATATTTATATGAAAACCTTACATATTGAACTTTTCTGTAATTGCTGATAATCTTGTTGATAGATAATTTTGACTATAAGTAAATTATATCTATATAAGAAGTATATGGTAGACATTTATTTTTATATGAATTGCGTAAACGTATAATTGTACTCTAAGAATTTAACGTAAAAAAACAATGTAAGAAGTTGTAATATATATGACAAAAAGGCGCCAAATATATTTAAAGGGATTTGTATAAGGGGGGGAAAGCGTAAATTAGCAGTGCAAGGACTTTCTTCTTAAATAATTATTTTTTAATTTATAATTAAATAAATAGTTGGAAATTGAATATTTAAAAATACGTATCAATTGTACTGGAGAGACACTAGAATCGATATTTCATTGGTGCAAAATGGATTATCATTCGCGTATAAGTAATAAATGCACGAAGTTAATGGCATAAGATAGCACATATACTATTTATTGATTGCAACATTCATGAATCACCACCGAGATGTCGATTTTTTTTGCTAAGCAAGTATTCGTATAAAACTGTCAAAAACCTGTGGTTACAAAAAAAAGGCCATAAAGCCTCTATCTGGGCATCATGACCATGAAAAAATAAGCGAACTAGAAAATAGAAAACAAAAATCAGGACGAGAAAGCCTGAAGTGGAGAGTTTAGAGTTGTTGTCACCATTCTTGATACTCGCCAAATCATTTGCTGAGGGGAGGAGGTCCGCCCCTCAGTCCATCGGTAGTTGTGTTCCTCCCAAATTGTTCAAGTAGTTGCAGCAAGAGCGGTTGCGGCCTTCATTTTCAAGTATCGGCACTGTATCTTGTACAATTATCCAGCATCGAATGAAGGCACCGTGCCTCCAGATTTGGGAGGCATAGGTCTGAGGTTACTCCCTCCCAAACATCCGCCGAGAAGGTGCACGAATAGAGTAAATGGGATGATGTTTCCCCCGTCAGTTGACAGAGGTAGCAATCACCCCATGGAGTTAAATCTCGCCTTCAGAGTCTTTCCAACGTTGGCAGACGATCCAAGATAGCTAGGTAAAGTACGCAAGCGTGTTATGGGACCACCTTCTAAGTTCCAAAGAATGATTGCCCGGGGGATACTAAGAGCTCTATTCCTCACCCACTCGAAGGTTTCTCGACCGAGGTGTCGATTAGTTAGTGCTTAATGTTATGTTCTGAAGGGTGCCACGTGTTGATTTGGGGGTTTAATTTAATTTATTTAATAATTGCGTAATAAGAAAGTCCACGGCGCAATCATATCATTATTGCTATTTTTAATTTTATATATAAGGGCTTTTATATATAAGGGCTTTTCCGTCATTTGACGTGCATCGGATGCATTACACCTTTGTACAAAAAAAACCCTTAAATACATTATCATAGAAAAAGAAAATAGACCGTCTGTAATATAAATCCATCACACGCGGCGGTACAAGAGCCACATCCCAACTTGAGTCGCCGTACTCTTTTCCTTGCGATTATGACGACATCATTACCACATACACTAATTCCCACCTCTTTCCAACTTGATAGAGCCAGGATCTCCCTCCACGTGCCACATCAACAGCGACGCTGTCTTCCCTCGCTTCATGTGACTTCGAAAAGTGTCGACACTTTGCCCAATTCGATTCCCCTTCTCTGCTTCCGCCCAACGCCACCCGATCCCTTTATCAACCTTCACGAACCACAGTTCGTTATCCCACCTCGCTATTCCCGTTCTATCCTCGATATCCGAAGCCCTCAGAAGAAGCAACAACATGGCCTCCTTCTTCGAGGTACGCTTCCTATATCCTAACCCCTGCTATTTCCGAGACAAATAGCGGTGTAACCCTCTTCCTTTCCGCAGGATGAACTCGAGCCCCTCCTCAGCTTCTCCGATCAAATACGAAGCCATGCTCGCAATTTCTCCGGTAATCATCGTACTCATATCACGTATTTTTTTACATAACCGTCGCCTTATGATACACCGTCGTCGAGTCAGATGCTGTGGTGGAACAATTCTCGAGGTCGATGTCGTCCGCCCCGTGCAGCGGCGTGGCGGAACTCGCGGTGGCTTGTCGAGACGACACGGCGGCGCTACGCCTGAAGATCGTGGCGATCGCCGCGATCCTAGCCGCGGGGGTGGGGGGAGTCGCGCTTCCGCTCCTCGGACGGAAGCGGCGGTACTTGAGGACGGATTCCACGGTGTTCACGCTTGCGAAGGCCTTCGCCGGGGGAGTGATCCTCGCCACGGGGTTCGTCCACATGCTCTCCGACGGCCAGGAGGCGCTGTCGAATCCGTGCCTCCCGTCGTCACCGTGGTCGCAGTTCCCCTTCCCCGGCTTCATCGCCATGCTCGCCGCACTCGGCACGCTCGTCCTCGACTTCCTCGCCACGCAATTCTACGAGCGCAAGCACCAGCAGCAGCTTAACGCCACGTCGCCCTCCGCCAACTCCGCACCGCCGCCGCACGACGAGATCGGGATTTCTATTGAGAGCGCACATAAGGATCGGAAGGAGGATATTCACATCGTCGGCGTGCGGGCGCATGCTGCCGCGCACAACCATGACGATCACGGGCATTCCCACTCACATCCCCATTCCCATTCCCATTCCCACGGCGGCGACGATGAGGTCTCGCAGCATGTAAGACACGTTGTCGTGTCGCAAATTCTCGAGCTGGGGATCGTTTCGCATTCGGTGATCATCGGGCTGTCGCTGGGCGTCTCGCGTAGCCCCTGCACGATCCGGCCGCTGATCGGAGCGCTCTCATTCCACCAATTCTTCGAGGGGCTTGCCCTCGGGGGGTGCATATCGCAGGCGCAGTTCAGCGGGATCGCGGCGGGGCTGATGTCGGGGTTCTTCGCCGTGACTACGCCCGCGGGAATTGCTGCGGGAGCGGCGGCGGCGGCGATGTACGATCCAAACAGCCCGAGGGCGCTGGCGGTGGAGGGCGTGCTCGATTGCGTGTCGGCGGGGATACTGATCTACATGGCTCTGGTGGACCTCATAGCGGCGGACTTCCTGAGCAGGAGGATGAGCTGCGATGTGAGGCTGCAGGTGAGCTCGTATTTGGCCTTGTTCCTCGGGGCTGCGTTCATGTCTCTGCTTGCAATTTGGGCTTGAGCCGATTGTGATGCATATTTGATTTTCTTTTGTTCTCTTCTCTGGGATTGGTGGTTTTGGGATTTTCTCTTCATGTTTATTTATTGATGAGTTGGGTAAGGAGGGAAAGGAGGATGGAAATGGGTAGTTGTTGTGGTTGTACATAGGAGATGAGAAGGGAGATGGAATTGCCGTTCTTCAAAGATTGGTATAATGTAAAATTGTTTTGGATATTGAGGGATTTGTGGATTTAGTCGTGGTTTGGGATTTGAATGGATGTTTTTTACATGCAAATTGTGGGTCAGTTTTGTATTTTATCATTGGGAATATCCTTTGTTTGTTTACTTCTCTGACAGTGCTCTCTTTATTTTTTATTAAGATGGAATTAGCGGAGAAATTTTTTTATTGTAAGATATGTATCTTTGTCAAGACGTCGTGATCATAGGATTTCGCTTACGATAGTGTGTTGGTGGCGCTCGATCAAGACTACAAACACATATATAACTACATAACGGTTCCGAGTTTGCCAATTAAAGAAAATAATACCCTTCATCAACTAACCTTAAAGTTTCAAACGGGCTATTATAAAAAAAAAAGCAAGGGATGATTACTTGGATGGAGAATTTGTGTAACGTCACGGCTTAGATCCTTTCGTTGTTGAGGAAAGTCAGTCCTCACCGCTTGTTCGTTCGGGCTTAAATGAATTCGTTGACAACCATTCAAGATGCTTAAGTTGTCAACTAGTAATCCCCACTACTTATAACTCATTCTCACGCTTTTATGAGTTTTAGATATAGGACTATCTTTGAGTATATGGATGTTACAATCTCCCACAATTTATATTCGCAACGTCCTCGTTGTGACATGGTGTATCACTTATTCCCAATGACAGTGGCGGTTGTACGTTCCAGATGGTCATTTCCTCCTATCTCTTTGTAGGGGTGGTTCCAATTCTCGAATAACTCTTTCCACTATCACAGGTAAATTGGCTACTCGGAACGTACGACCGCCACTGTCAATGGGAATGTGTGATGGGTCATGTCGCAACGAGAACGTTGCGAATATAAGTGAGGGAGTTGTAACATACATACCCCAAACATAGTCCCACATCTAAAACTCACAAAGTGTGAGAGTGTGTTATAAATGGTGGGGATTACTACTTGATAATTTGAACTAGGTATTTTGGGTGATTGTTAACGGACCCATTTAGACTCGAACCCAATAAGTTGTCTGAGCAAGTTTTCATCGATAACGTGGAGATCTAAGCTTGGGACGTTACAAATTGTATCAGAGTAGGTTCCCTCTGATAGTGAAAGGGCTACCCGAAGGGACCTAGGTTAGGAACATACAACTGCCACTGTCACTGGGAATAAGTGATGGGTCATGTCGCAACGAGAATGTTGCGAATATAAGTGGGGGAGGATGTAATACACATACCCCCAAAGATAATCCTATATCTAAAACTCATAAAGCGTGGGAATGAGTTATGGAGATTACTACTTAACAACTTGAGCTTAAGCATTTTGAGTGGTTGTCAACGAATCCATTTGAGTCCAAACCTAATAAGTTGTCAGGATCAATTTTTCTCGATAACAGATCGGAGACCTAAACTTGGACGTTACAATATGGATCGACCTGAACCCAACATTGATTCAGCCCACCAAAGTCCGGACTCGACTCAATCCCAATATACGTATGGGCTGGACTTCGACCTCCGTTTTTCTGGGCCTGTTTGGTTGCAGGGTTGGGAAGGATTGGGCCAACCCAACCCTTCCTAACCCTCCAGCCAAACAACCCAATCCTCCTCACAGTTTACTATTCACAGGGGTACCCCTGCCCAACCCAACCATGCCCAACCCTGCAACCAAACAGGCCCTAAAATTTTGATTTCGGACCCTCAATGAATCGGGTTGACCTTACTTTGGCCTCCCTTCCTTGTGTATGTTTTCCATTCCACCTACGGGAGATAAGCTGAAGCGATAAAGACATTTAGTGTTTTTTTAATTAAATTGCGTGTAATCACATGTTTCCAAAACGTTTGTACTGTTTTTATGATAACTAAGAATGCATCAGTGATAAAATGTAACTTGAAGTAAATAGTTATATTATGTGATAGAGCATTAAGATAGAGAGGCTAACTTGAAAGAAAACTTTCATGGCTATCACCCTGAGATCTATTATGTATCATATGGGAAGAAACACCACAAGACTGGACAAGAATTTCACTTCATGAAGCAAGTTAGTCGTTCACTCCTCTACTCAGTTGCCTCCGGAAAGTGATTTGTTAATAAAATTCATTAAATTTGCTCTTTGACAAAACTTAGGCTTGTTGTTGATTCCACGGTTTATGGATTACGATCATAACACTGACGTTAAAAGGCTATTTGTAAGTCATATGAGGTACTTACTGTAGCATCTGATTAGGTTCGATTATCTATGATAAACGCCTTTTGTGCATCAATTGTCGGTAAGTTGTAGCTGTGTTTAGTGTCTCTGTATTTTTCAACTAATTCGTGAGCATTAATATGATCTTATTCAATTAGGATCATTTTTTTATTTATTTTTTTATTCACTATAGTTGGAATTGCTTGAAATTGAAAGCTCTATACATCAACCTTAAAAATAAACTGAAAGATTTTTACCCGGCAGATCCTATAATCTTTGCCAATTACCTCTATACCTTTGAAACATCATAATTCCTCCCTCGTCCCCGTAAATTTTTTAACCTTTACCCTACAGACCTTGTGGTTAACCTTCATCCATTTGACCGTTAAAAAGTAACCAGATTCGGTTACCTTCATTTACATTATACCCATTTTATTTATGAAAATTACTATAAGTGTCACTCCCTCACCCACGTCAGCCCCTCCCCCCCCCTCCCTCGTGCTCGGAGCGCCTCCCATGCCTGCTGCCTCCCCCAGCTCGAAGCTCCCTCCCTGCCGGTCGCGCGAGGGCCGACCCACCGCCCTAGCTCGAAGCCCCCTCCCTGTCGGTCGCGCGAGGGCCGACCCACCGCCCTAGCTCGAACCCCCCTCCCCCGACCCAGCTCGAAGCATGCGAGCCCCCCCCCCCCCACCCCCTGTTGTTTCGAGGCACCCGCCATTTGATCCCCACATTGCCGCCCGAAGCCCCTCCACCTTCTCCAACACATGACGCCTCCCCTCGACCCTCGCCAACCTCCTCCCTCCAGCCCCCAGTGGAACAACCCAGGACACGACCCCGCCCACCACCAGCCTCCTTCCCTCCGCCCGTGGAAGCTTGATCGCTTACCTCCTCCATCCCCGGCCAGTGCCCTCGTGAGGGCGGAGAGATGGAAGAGACGATGCGGGGAAGCTGTTAGAGGAGGGAGGACTTCTCTTGGTTGATTCTAGTCGTCTGATTGTGGATTGGTTAGATTAATTCGTTTTTAACCTAAGGAAGTTGACTCTAGATGTGTCAATTTAACAGTAAAGCTCGTGAGGTAAGACAGAGCAAGTTTACGGGGTAGAGGGAGGAATTACGATGTTTCAAAGGTCATAGAGGTAATTGCCAAAGATTATGAGGTCTGTCGGGTAAAAATCCCTCTTATCTATTATAACTGCCAGAGGTAACTAAGCTCTTGAGTGTATGTTGGTTGGTGTCACTTGCTAGAAAGATCGATGCTTCAATACTCATCAAAAGTCCAATATGCAGCAACTTGGAAATGGGCCAAGCCTGACCCGAACTTGGGCCCATTCCTGTGGGCCTTAGGCCAGATCCGGGTCATCAAGTTACCAATAACCCCATGCCTCGACCCTGCCCACAACCCAGGGAAAATTGACGTGTCCTGATCGGGCTTTCTTGGATTGGAACGGATCGAGCCCAATGCTTCTCCCTACATGTATAGTCTTGATCTGGTGAAATTACGTATTATCCCCGTGTTTACTTTGTATTTACGCTAATGGTTAAAATATCAGGAAGATGTTGAATCCTTCACATGTTAGATTTTCGTTTGATTGGGTTGAAGTATGGGTTACAATTAGTCCACTAGTGATGGCATTAGCACTATGTCAACTCTCATATCTATTGAAACTTTTTCGAATGGAAGAATATTTTTTTAAAAAATGGATGTATATACAAAGCTGCTTTCAAATAAAAAGTTGGAATTTTGTACACAACTGTAGAGTCATGTGTTTGCACGTTGTAATTCAACATTTGTATTAATGTAAACGTTCTATTATAATGTAAATGATAGATTGAGTCACACACATGAGAGTTGAACAAAGCATATCAAACTATTACCTTGGTTAACACCGATAATTTGTACAAATCCATGTACAATCCTCGCTCTCTTCTCTTGGTGATCTCTCCTTATGGTTCTATCGCTGGCTTTTAAACTTTGGTCCGAAGCGCATTGAGGAAATCAACCCCTACCATATGGCTATTTTACGTCTTCCACTTCATCATAGGTACTCGTATATTTTGAACCACCTGGGAAAGAGTTTCGAAAAACTTTTGGCATATGAAGTTCCTTCATTGTCCATCGATAGCGAATAATTCCTCGATCATTAAACTCATTCTAGCTATTCCAATATCAGTGTCATTGCAAAAGGTATTGAAGTTGCTACACCATATGTAGTCTTTGAAGCCTCTTTTCACCCACTCCATTACGACACTTCGTCGGCGGAAAACACCACAAGGAGTTTGTTGATACAAAACTACACATTGTTGACCCGCCATCGTGATCCTCCCACACCTTGAACTGTGACCAAGGTACCTCACCCTCTATTGTGGAATTGTCGCTCGTTGGCTTTGACCTTTTCTTTTACTCTTCGTAGGAGCAAGTCAACTTGAACCCCACACTATTTTCGACGCACCGTGTCTTCTCCTCTGCTATTGAATCGATATAGAATCAACGGAGAATGCGATGCTCTGTCTGAAGAGAATGGGAGCTAATATGGATGAAAAAATGTGGAAATGGACCTCTTTAGTCCCCTCCAAATGCCCAATGGAGGTCAAGGAAAGGAAAATGAGAATGTTGTCTTCCCACCATGTACACCTCTAGCTTTCGATTTGATGAGATGATTTTGATTTTTTTCCCATGGTTATTATATATGAATGAATGTGATGATTATTTTAGTGCTGGTGAGAATAAAACTACGTTCGACATTGGACATTAGTATTTTGTAGGGCTCGTTTGGTAACCGTGTTATCCTCGGATTACTCCGGGGTAATCTGATTTATCTCCTTATTTTCTTGGGATAGAATTCTATCACAAATCATAGTGACATCACATCACATTCTTTATTCCAACCATTCCCAACTCTTATAACCATCCCAAACAGCTACTATTCCCATCGGGTTACCTCAATCCGTCTCAACCCAGCAACCAAACGAGCCCATAGCATACACACAAGGAAAATATTTTTGTAATACACGAGATGAGAACTTGAGTTCCTAATACATGAGCAAGACTTTCCTCCCTTGACTATTTTTCTTGGAAGTCCCGGTGGATTCTAACTGGTTGGGGGTCGAATGATTTACATGTGCCATGATATCAAAGGTAACGACTTCTCTACCATCCCCATTTTAACCCATAAAACGTCCTCTATTGTGTGGCTAACACCCCCCCCCCCCACACACACACGCGCGCGCGCACAACGAAGTCAAAGAGGAGTTTGTATGCCGGCTGACCTGCCTCACCAACATTTCCTCCCAACTAGACCAACTTATTCTAGTAGGTGATTTTAGCCTCCACCGTTCTTTGTGAAACTTTGGCAAAGAGATAAATACCTTGCCCACTGCAGAAACTTCAACTTATGGTGCCAAAATTTCGGACTGATAAGTTAGGAAATTCTCTCTCTCAGACTATTTTTGGAATGATGTAACTCAGGGATTAGGGTTTAGGGTCGCCGGGCGAAACCAGATCGTGTCGACCTGCCATGTTCTCATCTGTCTTCTTAAGTGACACACATCACTAGCATGATACCTTTACCCAAAATTTTATCTGATCACAAACCAATGGTCATATCCATGTCAACATTGAAAAACATTTAAGACTCCTATAAAATGGAAGGATTTTGGCTAAATAAACAAAACTTTGATGCATTTGTGACCTCCTCTTGGAGCGCCCCGATCCATGCTCATAACCTTTTCCACATATGACATCTTAAGATCACTAGAATCAAAAGAGACATTGTTGGATGAAAAATGGAAGCATTCATCACTTCGTTTTGGAAATGGAGTTTACTAAAAAGGTATTAGTCAACTTGAGGAGCATATTATCCTAGTACCACTAAATCCAAACAACTTTCTACATTGCACAAATCCTTACAACCCTATATCGAAGATGAATTCCAGTGCTTAGATCAACAAGAAAAGCTAAGATGGATTTACGGAGCTAGTTACAATACAAGATTTCCAAAGGTATCGCCCTCTACGAAAGAGTAAAAATTACATCCTCTGAGGCTCCGAGTTCAGATGTGATTCATCATCTGTTCATTCCCTGAAGCTCCGAGTTCCGATGGATGCATCCTCGAGTTCATGAAAAAATATTAGAATGTCATTAAAGGAGACTGTACAGAAATGATCCATCGTCTATTCCTCGATGAGTTCAACCCAAGAGAAATTCGATCCATAAACAACTATAGTTGCTTTGATCTTTGAAAACATGGATCCACATGATATTGAAAATTATATACTTGTAAGTCTGATCAATATTGATGTAAGAATTACTTCTAAAATAATATTAAATAGATGACCTTTTAAACTCTAAGAGTTGATAACTCCATCACAATGGTGCTTTTCTTGAGGGTATAGGGGCGACTAACTCTTTTGTTATCATTCCTCAGATTCTAACACTATGGAATCACATGAAAATAAAAGTTGTTATCTTCAAATTTGACTTTAAAAAAGCTTTTGATACTTTAGGTTGGAAAACTGTTTTTGTTGGGTTGGAAGTGTCATGTTGTTTCTAGAAACCACTGCAATCCCTCTAATAATAATAATATGTCAGTTATGTTTTTCAAACCATCTCAAGGGGTCAGGCAAGATGACCCTTTATCCTCAATTTTATTCATAAATACTACATACATTTTAGATAGTATATGTCACGACCTCAATTGTAGATCATCGGATCCTCCCAACAATAGTTTTATCCAACAATAAATAGCTAATTAACATTCAGAAACACACTGTAATAATATGAAGAGCATCTCACACTTTTATCGCGTTTACAACATATGGCTTACATAGAAAATAGTCGCAATGATTTCTTATACATGTACAACAATCTAAAAAAAATAACAAAACAAACAAAAAACTACTAACTTCCTTAGACTGGAAGGTACTATTGTTGGCTAGATGGCTGGCTGGCTATGATATTGATACACGTTTTGAGTTTCCAGAAATCATAAGATACAGATTAGTAAGCGTTAAGTAACGAAGAAAATAGAGTTTTTTCATCACCCCAGTCATCTAAAAATAGAAAATTTTCTCGGGTAATAGATGCATTCATGTGTTTATAATTCATAAATAATACACGTGTACTTGTTAATAATTTGCGTATATTAAGATTTTATTTTACATTCATAATCACTTGTAAATATTTGTCTAATTTCACCTATTTCTATTTAATTTACACTAACTCCAATCGACATCAAATGAACTCAATTGTATAACACTGGTAATAATCAATAGAAAAAATCCATAAAATCCTAACTTGTGTATATGAGAAATTTATCCAAACCCTAATTTCATGGTAGAAAGCATTAAATGATGATATCATGTGGAGGTTGATCTTTGACTGTTGCACTAAGATACATATAAAAATAAATAGTAAATGATGTTACATGCAAAAATGATCGAAAATAAAAAATAAATATCTAAATTAAACCCACGAGTTCATGAAGGACCCAATTATAAATGAAGTCATGTATGCTAGTTATAGTTTTTTGTTATACTTTAAGCATATGTAAAATACTAAATTTTTAGTTTTGTATGTTTCTATTTAGTTTTCTATAAACAATAAATGCATGCAAATTTTCAACTTGGATGCACGACTATGCAATGATTGTGAATGTTATTTTTTTGATTTTTACGGGTTAAGAATTCGTTCAATAAAATAGGGAAGTGAGATATTTACATATGAATAGGTCATAATGCATGTTAGGATATATCTTTTTTATATTTTTTGTATTTTTAGATTTTTATCTTTATGAGGTTGTTTTAAAGGTAGGTGAAGTAAAGAAATGGAAAATAAATAAATAAAAAAGAGTTTAACATGTACATAAAATAAGAAGTCAAAAATTAGCAAGTATATACAATGTAGAGTTCGGTCCCAAAATAAGAATTTCACAAATGAACTCTATTCTTTTTGAATTTGATCTTGATCAGAAGATAAATGAATGTACATTGATTCGTAATTGAGTAGAGTGAAATTGAACATTGTGTGTGAGAGATATCAACTTTACGACTTTATATCCTCGAATTAGCGTTTGGATTTATTTCACATATATTTAGATTTTTTTCGTTGATTGATATCAATGATATGTACACACTGGAGTTAGTCTCATGTCGGTTAGAAGTTAGGGTGAGTTAATTAAAAATAGGTGAAGATTGATGAATATATACAAGTGAGTATTAATGCAGGATGAAATGCTAATTTATGTAAATTAGTTATAAGTGCATGGATGCTAAATGTGAGCCATAAATAAATGAATCATTTAACTAGTCAGGAAGAAGCTTTATTTCCAGCTAATTAGACCAGCGAATCACATATTCATCAGTGACTGATGAAACACACGTCTCTCCACTCTTCTCTTTTTGGCTCACTATTCTAAGCCACATGATCACCATAAGAATAGTACAATTGAACAAAACGACACATCTTGACAACTCTAGTCGGTTTACTCGAGCTCTGGGCATTATTTAGTTAATGTCTTATGTTAACAACTACACACATTAATCGCTTGGATCTTTTAACCTCGAAATCTCGAATTACACCATGTCATGGTGCTAAATGCGCTAATCAATCTACGAGACACAATGAGTTGTTTTTACTATGCCAGACACATCCACTTGATCGGATCACATTATGTAATCACGTGCTGTGATTTGATATACCCACGATGTCGTGCATAACGTGTGTTCTTTTTGTAAGTATTCAGTATATTCCAAAAAATCCCAGAAGTTGTACAAAGGCTTAAGTCGCCCCAAATGTTCCAAAAAAGAGGAAATTACAAGAGACCAGAAGCAGTATTGTGTGTGGAGGGACAAGTATATCCTAAGGGATCAAAATCTCAGGATAATACAGATTCAGAAGTTCCCCCCAGAGAACCTTAGCATTTCGTAAAATATCATGCAGGATAACGCCTGGTTGACTGGAGCCTCTCATCGTCCATATGTTGTTCCTTTCATTCCAGAGGCCCCACACAACCATAGCCAACAGTGATGACAGGATATTGCGTTGGATCCGGTCGGGAGTAATGGAGATCCAAGCGGTAGTTTCCACCAGCGGAAGTATAGGGGGCGCAGGCAAGCCACATTCTGTGCATACATCAATCCAGAGGGACAAGGCCATGGGGCAGCTGAAGAAAAGGGGTCCATGGTTTTTCGGTCCATTAGAACAGAGATAGCAATTCCTAGGCTCGCAGACACCCCACGAAGCCAGTCTGTCAATGGTCGGTAGACGTTGCAGAATCGCCCTGTAGAGCATACACGAGTATTTAGGCGGAGTCCATTCGCCCAAACAACGGTCGCCCAAGATTGCAGTTCATCCATGGGGCGTAATAGATCATAAGCATCCGAGAAGGAGAAGCCCCTCGGGAAGCGGTTCCAACGGTATGGAGGGGTATCCCCCCGATAGTAGGACGAAGAGACTCCCTACTCCTGGGGATAGCCCTCCAAATTTTGATGTCTGAAGAGGAATAGTGGAGGTCCCAAAAAGTGAGAGAATGCAAGTATTTATTCCTCATGTACTACACCCAAATAGAAGAATCCGAGGATATCACCCTCCACGACTCCACTATTTATATAGATTCCCATACTATTGCGTGTACGTGCGGTGGTTGAGGGTGGTGGTAGTTAATATCAAAATCTACATTATTGTTCGTAGAGTTGAATCGATGTGATCACGGTGAGAAAGAAAAGTGATAGTCCTATGAGTGGGGGCGAGATGTAAAGAGAAATGTGGGTTTAATATAGAGAATTAAGGTGATTTGGGAAAATAAACCGGAAGAAGGTTTAAGATTCGAGATAAGTAGAGGACAAATAAAAAGAGGAGTGCATAAATAAAGAGAGAGAAAATTTAATATTCTCTTATCCCTCGAAAATGCAACAAAGCCTTATACGACAAAACTCTTAACAAACTCCACGTCAATAAAAATTAAAAAAATAATTGATCAAATAAAAAAAATAAAAATAGTTAAACGAGTAAGCATCTACATCAACGATAAACCGGGGCGACAACCAAAGATGAAAACTCTCGGATATGGATATGAATATATGTATAATCATATTCTTATCCATCTTAAAATATGGGAACGATTGCCGATACGAATATTTGACGGATGCGAAAAATGTGTTACCATATCCTTAAAAACGAATACGAACCGGATATGAATAATAACCGGAATTTTTAATAGATTAACTGAAACATATATGTTTAAGATGGTTTCATAACAATTATATTAACAATGGTGAATGCAATCGTAAAATGTTGTTACACACAATTATCAACAAATCTATTACTATACTTATATATGAAAATAAATTCACGACTACAAATGTCAAAATATGTATAGAACGAGTATGATAACGGATCGAATACGAATATATATACATTCGTTTTCATCGCTACCGTCAAATCAGGTAAAAATAGCAGTTTGGTGGGTGAAAAGTATCACCACAGTAAGTATCTAACACGATTAGTATTATGCTGCGGGATTAACGGAAAAAAGAGAAGCATATGCCATTTTCCTTCCAAGTTCCAATCAAGAGAGATCATTAATCCGGTTGCCGAAATTAAGGGAGAGGCGGAGGGCGGGAGTTTCTCCTATTTCATGCTCATATTCCCTCCCCTCCGTTTGAACACCTTTTCTTGATTTCCACGGGAATCCTTTAAAAAGTTTTCTCCCTCCACGATCAGAGGCCGTAGGGCGCCGACGAGCGGGAGAAAAACTTCCACCATCAACACCGTCACCTCCACCGCCCGTCGAGCTCCTCCTCCATATCCGCCCACACACCGCGACCCAGCGGGAGAGATGAAGGAGAGAGGAGGGAAAGGGGAGCCGACGGTGGACGACAGGTACATGCAGTGGAAGTCGCTCATACCGGTCCTCTACGACTGGCTCGCCAACCACAACCTCGTCTGGCCGTCCCTCTCCTGCAGGTTCTTCTCATCGCTCTCCCCATCCACTAGGGTTTTACCCCCACTCCTCTTCTACAGGATCCCATCACCTCATTTAGCTCGGGTTTACCGATCGGATCATTCTCGAACGCCTTGTTCGTTCTGTTGTTTCGCCGATCGCACTTTATCACTTCAATCCAAGAGAGGCCTTATTTGCATTCTGCCTAATTGTGCAGGTGGGGATCGCAGCTGGAGCAGGCCACTTACAAGAATCGCCAACGCTTGTATCTATCCGAACAGGCAAGCAGTCTTGTTTATGATGTTCCATTTTCTTATTAATTACTATATGGCATTGTGTGCAACAAGTTTTGGTAGCTGTTATTGACTTGCCTTTTCTTTTGTCTTAGCAAAAACCGAGGTTTTGTTGGTACATGAGCTTTTGATTATGGAATTTACTTAAATTTGTTATTCGTGATGTTACATTTGTGTGCTTAGGGCTCTACTTATGCCAGTTCGGAAGCAACGAATCCGTGTAGCCGGCCACTTTTAAGACGGGATAACAATCTGATTATTTTGTTTTGGTCTGGTTTTTGTACTTCATCATTACATACATGTATTTTTTGAATGGTTTCTTCGGGTTCAGCTTCTCTTGTCTATCTCCAATTGTGCTTCTCCAGTTTTTCTTTTGGAATGAATTTCCTCTAGATGCAAGAGCAACTAGTCGTATATGTGTGTGGTATTTTGCTCCTTCCCTTTCTAGATCATCCTACATGATTGCTGCATAATCTCTCTCTCCTCCTTTGAATCATGACTACCAATATTCCTTGTACGAGACATGCCCGATTCTACTTGTTTCCCTTAAAAATGTTGAATAATCTAGCTTTATCCAGTGGCTTAGGACCTGCAAATAGTGTTACGAAGACCTGCTTATGTATATCACATATGCAGTGTCTTACTGAGCATTTATTAATCTCGCAGACTGATGGTACTGTGCCGAATACTCTTGTGATTGCAAATTGTGAAGTTGTGAAGCCCAGGGTTGCAGCAGCAGAGCATATTTCTCAGGTTTGTGTTATTACCTACTAATTGCATGAAGATTGATAAGATTTGTATCTTAAATGCAGAAAAGTAGTATTTGAGTAACTTGAGTTTAAACAGTAGAAATGAGTGTAAAGGGAGATACCATCCTATTATCTGTTCAGGGTTGGAGAATTGGACAAGAAACAAATCCGCACTGCCATTTATAGTATTCGTCTTTCTTGATGCAATTATATCATATTTGCCAACTTTGCTTCATCTCATAAAAGGTATTCATGCAACTGAACAAATCCTGAATTTTGTAATAATGCAGTTCAATGAAGAAGCCAGATCTCCATTTATTAAGAAGTTCAAGACTATAATACATCCTGGAGAGGTAGGAATTTCTTTTAGTTGTTATTTCAATTACAGAGTGCACCATATTTGAAAACTTATGTCAATTAGAAGATTCTTTTCAGCAAGTTAAGATGTTTAGCTGTAGTAAATACAGGCAGAACTTTTCTTCTGGATTGACTTTATGTATTGCAATGTGACTGTCCCTTTTTCCCACTAGTATAGTTATCTTAAGCTCTAGAATATCAGAAAGGACCAACAAATTCTTCCAGGCGGTGACAACAAAGAAAATATATTATCACATGCTTCAAGCTGTGACACGGAGATATTATATTTTATTTTTAAAAGCTAAAGGTTGATTACCTGGGAATATTAATCATCAAAATTTATTCCAAATAAACCAAGAAGGTGAGATCACATAGAGTCAAATCTAACCCCAAGGCAGCCTGCACCACATACAAGTTTTTGTATAGAGAAATTACATTTGTATGGCTTATCGTAAGTGCACTCATTTTTTTGCGATGTATATGGTGGAGTTTGTATTTGCAACTTGTTAGGAAGGGGATCAAGAGTCTGAGACCTATAGGGAGGGATGCCTATCGAGTTAAACGAACTGTGTCAACTTTGACTTGAAGTCAACCCTGATAAAGAAACTCGGACTTGAGCTTAGACTCGATAAGATTCAATCCCAAGAATGTTGACTCAAACTCATTAAATTTGAGTTGATTCACGGGCATCTTAATGAGCATTGCGTGTGTTGATTATTATATTTATTATTCAAGATCTCTCTTTAATGATCCAACTTGACCTTATTAGTAATCTCATTAATAATAATATTTGGATTTATCTTAGGACAATATATATTGATGTACTTATTCTTGATCACTTTCTTCTATTTGTTGCTATTTTTTTGGTATTGTATTATCTAATACTATCATCCCATATTTTAATTCGTCATGCCATTTTAATTATATACAATCCATTATATGATAAAGTTTCATGTCAGATAAATCCATAGCATGGATACTTTACTGTCAAATTAGAAATTCATTTAGGAAATTATTATAATAAATGCATTGTTATGATTTATTTCTTTTGAGGACCCATTTGGTTAACATTTAATATATTTAAAACAAAATACTGATATCTTTGCTTTATTGATTTTCATGAATAAATCACTTTTATTCAAGTGGGTTCTTAAACTATGGGACACACACACACATATATATTAATGGGGCTGCCCCCTTGTTGGCTGCCCCCACGCCATTTTCGACGTTTATTTTTTTTTCGAAAAATACGGCCATGTATATTCATCCCTATATCCTTCCTATATGTTATTCAAATTTCGTCAGAAACAGAGACTCCTACGACCTCCATCCAATTTGACAGTCATTTTTTTAATGATAACAAGATTTTCTAAATCGACACCATCTAGATGGAGGCCGTAGGAGTCTCTGTTCTGATGTAGGAGTCTCTGTTTATGACGAAATTTGAATGGCATATAGGAGGGATATAGGGATGAATATACATGGCGATATTTTTCAAAAAAATAAATAAAAAACACCAAAAATGGCATGGGGGCAGCCCCATTTTTCTCATATATATATATGAGGTAAATGGGGATGCTCCCTGGGAGGAGCCAATGGGCTGTTCCCACCCCCATTCCCCCCCAAATTTTTTTATTTTTTGAAAAATAAAAATTTGTATATTCATCACTATATCCATTAACATTCTATTAAAATTTCGTTAGAAACAGAGACTCCTACGGCCTCCATCCAAACATGGTCGATTTAAAAAATCCTGCGATCGTTAAAAAAATGACGTATGGATGGAGGGATTAGGAGTCTCTGTTTCTGACGAAAATTTAATAGAATGTTAGAGGGATATAGTGATTAATATAAAAAATTATTTTCCAAAAAATAAAAAATAAGGGAAAAATAAGGGTGGGAGTAGTCTCGTTGGCTACTCCCAGGGAGCATACTCCTTTTTCCCTATATATATATGTATATATGGTATGCTACTTGTTGTAGAATATATTTTGCATTCAAGGCTCCTTGACATGGGATTTTGTATGCTTATCGTCGTCACTGTGGAAGGGGATCTATCCGATCCTCTCTTCTGGGGAATTTCTAAAGCCAATGCTGGGTAGGGGTGATGTCTTTCACTTTGGCGTGACAATTGAACTGGACTCGACACTTTGGAGCAGTGTACCTATGTGTTTTTGTGTTGACAGATTGTTTTTGTGTTGACAGAGAAATAGAATATGCTAGTTTATCAAGCTTAGTCGAATTGCTCATGGATTTCCAGCTTCATGGTGGTGTTTTTGGAATAAAGGTGAAATGAATTCTTAGCAATACTGAACGATTTGTCTGACTTGCACGGTGTTACACATGGGGGGTTACTTTTGATTGGCTAATGGTTGGTCACTGTTAAAAAAAGCATATCAAATATTTGCTCGTTGGAATAATGTGATTTAAGAGGACCTTCATGCTTGCAATATCATATGGCGCAGTAGAGTGCCACTTAAAATCAATCTTCTTCTGTGAATTGCCAGACTAACAAAGTTATGACGTTGGTGCTTCTTAATACTGGAGACCTAACCCGTGGAAGATACGGGGAATAAAATGAAGACATTGTTCATTTATTCTCCAGCCTCAACTCGTCTCATCGAGTTTGGAATAGGACATGTATTACATGGCTTAGGACAAATGGATAAAATAGTCTTTTTGGAGCTCTATAGGGATTATGGGCGGCAACTCGCTCGATGATGTATTTGCTCTGGTTTGGGCATCTTGGCGTGCCGGAATGATTGCATTTTTTGTGAATAGTGCTTTTATTCAGAGAATATTTTGGAGCATTACATGACCATTGTTTCGGTCCGAACTTACTCCTAATTGTAATACATGAAACATTAAATTAATCCCATGAGGTGGATTCCATCTTGGAACTCCACCTCTTTATTTTCAAAATTTGTTTATTCTTCATCTAAGTTTTACTTGTACTTTTATATATATATATATATTGAACTTCACGAAAGTGTCAAAATATAATTTATGCATGGTTATGTGTATTTATTTTTCAATAACTGCCTGATGAAATTTTAATTTTTAAGATCTGTGTGGAAATATCATGGATGACTTATTTATCTCACCCTAACCTTCCATGATTTGCATTCAACACATAATTTTGGCTTTTACGTAGAGGGAAAGATAACGAAAGAATGATGACAAATCAAATAAATACCTTGAACATTCCGAGGATCTAATGAACAGTCAAAGAGAGTAGCATGGGTGTCATAGGGATGACATCAAATGAGGAAGGGGTGATTTGCAAAAACCTTCCAATAAGAGGGCATTATTCGTTTCATTACAAAGGAAGGATATGTAAAGATGGTATTAGGGAGATCATGGTGTTGACAACATTATAACCTTGGCGTGCAAGGAGCTGGGAGGAGCCAATGATTAACGACGCTTGAATAGAGGAAGGAAGGAGAAATTGAGGAGGTGCGAGAATGAGGAGTCACATAAAGGGTTTGGTAGAGCCGGAGTGGGTTCACCCAGTGTTCACTAAATCGGCCGCATGGGCCGCATATGCGGCCGCATATGTCCGTGCGGTGTGCAGACTGCACCGATTACTTGAATCGATGCATTATGCGCCCTCCCCGCATATGCGGCACGCATATGCCTGTATACTGCTCCAACAACTCCAACTTTTCAATCTTCTCATTCAGATCCTTAATTCCGTAACTCTAGCTCTTCATTCAATTGTTAGAATATGACATGCATTTCTATACAATTGCAATGCATTATACCATCATGTATATGCAATGTTTTATGTTTTTCTCATGTATTATTTTCACGAGTATATGCAATGTATCGTCGAATATTTTTATATATGCCGATTGAGGTTTTGCTCATGTAGTGCATGTACGTGTATTGAAGTTATGTTATTATAAATCATATAATGTAAGTTTTTATGGTAAATGTTTTTTTGTGATTAAATATGAGGCAATTAAAAGTATATATGCACACCCATCTAACATGAACCGTTTTTCTTAGATCTTCTTTAACTCCACTTAGATACATAACTTTAGTGGTAATGTTATTCATAGATATTTTTTTATTTTTAAATTAAAAATTAAAAAACCGCTTAGAACCGCATATACCCCGCATATGCCCTCGCATGCTGCTTAATCAGTATTCGGTGACCAGTCCGAACGCATACGCATACCGCTTTCCTGAACCTTGGGTTCACCTATCGTACTCGATGGTTTAGGAGAGCGAATATGTCCTTTTCGGGAAATAGGTCCATAAGAGGGTTTGAGGATGTGTTTGCGCATCCTTCTATTTATGTAAATGAGTAGTGATGCATGATGGCTTGTACGTAGTGTACGATCTTAATGATAAACTACTAATGAGGTGGATTGGGTTACCAAGTTGAGTTAGAAAACTGAATACTACTAATCGTGAACTCAACTTGATAAGGATAACAAGTCCATTATTTAACTCAAATTTGTTAGCTTTTTGAGCTTAAGTTATGAGTTCAGATAAAGTTGAGTTCGAGTTAAGTTCAACAAGCCCAAGCTTTTTTAACAACCCTATTCACAGGTGGATGCTGGACAATGGATGAGTTTGGTTGTCGTAGACTTACCCATGGTCATCCATGGTGAATCTATCATGTAGATTGGTGTCTTAAGCCTAGTGATGAAGAGGTTATAAGGGAGACTCGAACAAGGCCCTAAATATTGGTTTCGGTCACCATATCGGTGACCGATCAAAATGGAATTTCGGTGGAATTTCGGTCTTAGTTTGATCGAAATTTCAGTCATTTCATTTTTTGTACTAGGGCGTCCATATTTCAGTTATTTTGGCCATTTCGGTCAAATTTCGATTTCAACAGGATATCGATATTCGATAGAAGTTTGATCGATCTTCGCTGAAATTTGAGGCCATGGGTTTAAAGCCAATGCTCTTATTTTTTGGTCATTGGATTTTTTGGGTTCGGTAGGTACACCTATTAATCTGTTTACATATCTGTGATCATGTTGCCATGGAAATGTGATTTGTGAAAAGTAGATCGTCAGGCTCATGAGGAAGTTCATGTGGAAAGGAGTAGGAGAAGGATGCATGTCACATGCCTAATTAGGTTGGAGAAGGCATGGTTTTACATCTTGATTTTGATTTTATTTCGAGATGGTGAAAAAGCGAAACAATTTTGAAATTTCGTTGAAATTTTGAAGAAATTTTACCAATTTCGACCAAAATTGGCCTAGATTTAGGAAGGGTCCATATCAAGATTTTGAATTCTATTTCGGTGGAGTGTCAAAACTAAAATTTCAGCGAAATTTCAGCAAAATTTCGTTAAATTTGAAATACCGGGAGGTGTATGCAAGCACAAGGATGGATTAGATGTCAAAAGGTCGAGACAATTCACGAGGTAGTGCTGATCTTATGGGTTTTTAAGCTATAGGGCGTGGGGACGAGTTGTGTGCTAGATCCTTGAAGGATAATCGTGGAATGCATTTTGAGTTGGGTTACAAAAATTGTTGCAATATTTGACAAAATGGACCAAATATTTTTTTATCGAATATGCGGGTATGTGGTGACCGAATAGAAGAGGCCTATTCTGTTACTATTCGTCCTAACCAAATAGTTGGTCTGAACATCTGGGGATTCGACTGATTAAAAGCTGCATTTAAATAAACTATCAGTCAATTGGATCCATGTAATGATTCGAGCATCTTATCGTTCTAAGGGCTTATTGTTTGACAATAACCTTTTGCCTTCTCCTTTCACATTCGAATCATGAACCATGACCCCCCAATCCCAACGTCGACTGTCCCTGAAATCCCATCTTTGCCTAACTGTTTGGGGCCTAACCTCCCTCTACTTCGATGCGGCGATTCCTCCTTGCTTCGATACTGCAAGAAACAAGCTACTATACACAAGGTGGTGCATCGATTTCTCCCTATGCTTTCAGTCCCTCACAACTTGGTTAGGTTCAATCCAATTTCTTTTCCATTCTTTATTGTTGTGTAGTTGACTAGTTTCTTTTTCACAATTATTTGATCACGCAAGGTTGTTGAGTTGCAACTAGGTCAAATGTTTTCCTTTGTTTGTTCGTACACCCTACGCAGGTCATCTTATTTCTTGTACTTGTCATGCTTGACTTTTGTGCTTAATACCTTATTATGTTTTTATGTCTAAATTTCATGGTTGAGATGTCTTATGTTGGATATTAGAAATAGAATTGTGATTATGACTTGTTCTTTCAATTGATTATGTTAATTTAATCTAATTTAATATGTGGTTTGTTCTTTTAATTGATCGCGTGACACCATGTAATTAGGATTTGGTGATTATTGGTCACTGATTTTAACCATTATTTTAGCTCATAACATTATCACTTAAATATCCATTGCAATAAAATTTTAAAGTATATTGTGGGTAAAATGGCTATATCTATGTAAATATATAGGAATATATTTCTTACACATATTTTGCATATTTAAAATAATGGAAAAAATACGTAATTGAATAAATTCAGAAATGTCGTTGAATACTTCTTTTTTATATTCATTGACCCTGATTGAATACCTAATATTGACTTATGCAACACTGGACACAAAGCTTGTTTGGAGAGTGTTGAGAACAATGGAAGAATGAAAGAGTTTGCTTTATTCAGGAGGTCTAGTGGTCCTTATATAGGACAAAATCCTAGAGAGCTCATAGGATAAAATACATAAATACCCCTTATGAATTTACAAGAATATGCATAGAATATTCTCCTAACAAGAATATACTTATAGAATATTCTCCAGCACATAGAATATTCTCTAATACTCCCCCTCAAGTTGGAGCATATTTATCAATCATGCTCAACTTGAAACAATTAAGGAGAGTCGCTTCTTGGGTAGCGCCTTCATAAATATATCTGCAAGCTGGATCTCAGTGTTGATGTCAGGAGTAATGATTCTTCCAGTTTTGATAGCATCACGAACGAAATGACAATCAACTTCTATATGATTGGTTCGCTCATGAAATACAGGATTCGTGGCAATATAAGTGGCAGATTTGTTGTCGCAGTATAGTGGAATAGGAATATTGACAACAATAATAAGTTCTTGGAGAAACGTTAATAGCCACAGTAGCTTGAGCCATCGCCCTGTATTATGCTTCATCACCGAATCTCGATACAACCGTCTGCTTCTTGCTTCTCCAAGTAACAAGATTTCTTCCAACCATCATGGCATAACCCGTTGTGGAGTGTCAATCCTATGGTGAACTTGCATAATCAGCATCGGCATATGTAATAACATCGGTGCACCCATTTGCCTTATAGAAGAGGCCACATCCTGGTGGTTCTTTTAAATATCGTAGAATCTGAAGAACATCCTGCCTGTGATTGTAACAAGGTTGTTCCATGTGTTGGCTAGCTCTGCTTACTGCATAAGCAATATCTGGTCTGGTGACAATAAGGTAGAGAAGTTTACCAACCAGGCTCCTGTATCTAGTAACATCATCAAAGATAGGATCAGAGGATGTGATGTGTTTCTTAGGATCTGCAGGAATACCAACGATCTTGCATCCAAGTAATCCCGCTTCAGTAAGAATGCTCGGACAGTATTTCCTCTGTGAGAGATGAAGACCCTTCGTAGTGCGTAGTACTTCTATGCCCAGAAAGTAACGAAGTGGACTAAGGTCCAAATACTTTCTGGAGGAAGACCTTGGTTTCTAGTATTCTTTTTTCATCATTACCTGTGATAACCATATCATCCTCATAGACTGCAAGTATAACAGTACCAGTTGCTCGTCTTCTGACAAACACAGAGTAGTTAGATGTTGTTCTATGAAAGCCAAGGGTGTTGATTTCTGTTGTAAGTCTGTCAAAGCATGCCCTTGGACTCTGCTTTAGGCCATATATGGCCTTGCGAAGTCGGCATACACACTCCCCCTCGACTTCATAATATGGAGGCTGCATCAAATACACTTCCTCGTCAAGATTGTCATATAGAAATGCATTTTTCACATCCAGCTGAAAGATAGGCCATGCCTTGTTAGCTGCCACAAAAAGTACAGTCCTTATTGACCCCATGCGTGCAACCGGTGAGAATGTCTCAAAATAATCCACTCCATATGTCTATGTGAAGCCCTTTGCTACAAAACGAGCTTTCAGTATGTAAATCGACACATCGGGTGACTGCTTAGTCGTGAAGACCCATTTGCAGGCCACTGGTTTGGCCCCTTTAGGACATTGCACTAGATTCTATGTACCCCTGGAAAGAAGAGCATCTATCTCTTCATCCATGGCCTTTCGCCATCCTGAATCTTGCAGAGCACTGTGGTGGTCTCTCGGAATGGAGATAGACATGAGAGCATCTGTATAACTTCTGTCAGCGTAAGATAAACTAACAGTAGAAGTGATGCGAGTCATTGGATGGGAAGTACATTGCCTCTTAGTTCTGTGAAGAGCAATTGGTAGATCTTGGGGAGCATCCGGGATATTATTGGAGGGGACACTTGTAGAAGGCATATCATCCTGTAATAAAGAAACATGTAAAGGGACATTTGGTGGTGAAGATCTACGTTTATAGATAATGGTTTGAGGTGGGAGATCTAGAGGGATATCTGTAACATGTTGAGTGAAGAAATTGGTCTGTTCAAAAAATGTTACATTTGCAGAGATATAATAGCAATGTCCATTAGGATCGTAACATCTGTAACCTTTTTAAGTACGAGAATAACCGAGGAAGACACACTTGATTGCACGAGGAGAAAGTTTGTCTGTAGTGTGAAAGTTGTGAACAAAAGACACACATCCAACGATCCGTAGGGGAAGAGGGAAGGGAGACTCATTTGGGTAAAGTAAGGAGAAGGGGGTTGAGCCATTAAGGATTGGAGATGGAATTCTATTGATAAGATGAACGACAGTCAGCATAGCATCACCCAGTAGGTTTTGAGAACCTTCTTCTGTGTAAGGAGGGAATGAGCAATATTTAGGAGATGTTTGAGTTTTCATTCTGCTATTCTGTTTTGTTGGGACGTATATGGACAAGAGGTTTGATGGATGGTTCCTTGGGAGGCAAAGAAATCTGTCAGGTCATGTTGGGTAAACTCCAGTGCATTATCAGAGCGAAAGTGTTGTATACCATGGGAGAAGATATTCTTGACATATTCAAAGAATTTTTTGATAATTTTATTAATCTTTGAACGCTCTTTTAGAAGATAGACCCATGACGACCTACTATAATCATCAACAAAGATAACAAAATACTTGTGTCCACTCAGAGTACGGATCGGACAGGGTCTCTAAATATCACAATGGATTAGATAGAAAGGAACTTTACGGTGAGGTTCATTGCGAGTAGAAAAAGAGGCACGATGATGTTTCCCGAACTGACATGCTTCGCATTCAAATGGCTTTAGCGAAGAAGGTTCAGGAAACATCAGAGAGAGCTTTGGCAGGCGAATGACCGAGACGGAGATGCCAAAGAAGAGGATCAACAAAGATTGATGAAGTGCTAGCAAAACTAGAGTCGGACGAGATCTCAAGATAATAAAGACCATTCTTCTCATGCCCCCCACCAAAAATTTGTCTCGTCCGGATGTCCTGAAAATAACAACAGAATTAATCAAATATAACTTGATAGTTAAGCTCGGTGCACAGCTTGTGAACAAATAATAAGCTGAGAGGGAAGTCAGGAGCACAGTGAACACCAGTAAGTCTGAGTTTGGAGTAAAACTCCATGGTACCAACACTTGTAATATGTGAATGAGCACCATTTGCAACTCGAACAATCTTCACAATGGAAGATGGCCGTGAGAAGGTGAGAAGACTACCTTCTCCCGTGAGATGCGTAGGTGCTCCCGAGTCAATGATCCATGCATTAGCAGATGTAGAGGCAGAGTTGGCAATATTACATGATGTAGTGGCCAAACTAGCAGTGGGGGCAGAAGTAGGAGTATCAATAGCTGAATTCTGTAATAGTTGCCGAAGGCGAGCATACACAGATGTAGTAAAGGACGAGTGACTGCCACTGGAAGGTTGACCATGAGAGGTGTCTACAATATCATAGGTATCATCATTGGAGACTGTCTCGTAGGCACTGTTAGCATTGGTGGGCATTTAGAACTTCGCCCAGCAGCATTCTGACGGATGATTAAGGCGTCCACAATGTGTACATGGAGGATATCGAGCAGTAGTAGTATCATGCCCACGACCACGACTAGAGTCACGCCCCCGTCCAAACTCACGGCCTTTGCCACGATCGAAATCACGTCCACGCCCCCCTTGGTAGGTCGGGCGTCCTCTAACAAATGTGCTGTAGTCTCAACAGACAGAGGAGGTGAAGGAGACTTAAGTTTCTGTAGACGTTCGAAAATAGTCTCAAGAGATGGTAGAGCTGCAGCAGTCAGAAATTGATCCTTGACCGACTTATATCGTGGATGCAGTCCTGATAAAAACAGTACACTTGCCATTCCACCCGTTCACCTATCTGTTTGTCACAACAGGCAAGTTGAAAATTGAGAAGCTCTTCATACAAACTTGTGAGGAGTCGGTAGTACTCGATCAAGGTTGTATCTCCTTGATTTGCCGACCAGATCCGTGTATATGTGTTCGAGAGTCTGGACTTTGTTTTCTGTGAGTATGTGTTTTCAAGACTCTCCCACATCGCCTTTACTGTGTCCTTAGGCAGATCTTTTGTAAGAACATAATTCTTTCGCTGATCACCAATTAAAATTTCGAAAGATCGAGACCACAATACATAGTAGTCTGAACCCTTGAGCTTGATAGAAGTGCCGTGGATCATCATAGAAGAAGTCAGATACAGGGGCTTTGATTTCGCAGATGCCATGGTGGCTGCTAAGGTCAAGAAAAAGTGACCTAGATAGTCATCTTAATGTTAGGAATCATATAGACCTAGCACAACATTGAACAGAGGTGCGGCGTGTGGGACCGCATGAGGCAACGATGGAGGGCCGTAGTTGGCGGTGAGAGGCCGTAGTCGACGACAGCGAGCTACATGCCCACAAGGAGGGGCGCGGGGGGGGGGACAATAAGCGGCTGGACTGCGTCGAGAGGGGGTGGTGGAAGCCCGTAGGGAGGAGAGGTCGGGAGGGAAGGAGGGGACTGGCGGTGGGGTTAGGTCAGAACACCGGTCTAGGACCGCTGCTCTGATACCATGTTGAGAACAATGGAAGAATGAAAGAGCTTGCTTTATTCAAGAGGTCTAGTGGTCCTTATATAGGACAAAATCCTAGAAAGCTCAAAAGATAAAATACATAAATACCCGTTACGGGTTTACAAGAATATGCATAGAATATTCTCCTAACAAGAATATACTCAGAATATTCTTCAGCACATAGAATATTCTCAAACAGAGAGGATGCTGAGGTTTGGTGCATGCTATCGATTATAGAATTTCTCTTAGAAAGAAGGTTGGTAGAGGGCAAAGATTGTTAGATCGTGGGTGGTTAACTTGTCCTTGTCGGGGTGCTGGTGAAGCTTTCCCCAAGTTGTGTGAATTTTTTTACGATAGGTGCTACTAGTGGCAATATTTGGGATGTGATTTGCTTGCCCAAGCTTGTGGCTCCACTTTTAGATAAGAGGATTCTTAAGTTTGCTCGATGTTTAAGTTTTTTTTTGACTAAGAAAAAGGTGAGATCCTGAATTGGGACTCATTGCAATATTTGTATTAAAGATTTGATACATAACGATCATGCATAAGTCTAGGTTGAAGTAGGTGACCTATATTGAGCAAGCACGTTCTCATGGTGAAATCGTTGATCCTGACAGATTATTTTGTTCCTTGCACTCCAAATAGCACAAAGTAGAACAAAAAATGATGAAGCATCCTCCTATGAGCTTTCACAGACTGATCTAATAGAGTTCCAATGGCTGTGCTGTTGCTAGTGTTGAGCTAATGTATGTTCGCTCCTTCCCAAACTGGCAATGAGGTTCTACACTTGGAAAGTAAATGTTCCATGTCTTCTTGTTCTTCATTGCATTTGTCACATATTGAATCTCCTGTATGCAGAATTCTATCCCTTCACACCTTCGTTAGTAAATGACCATATCTAACACAACAACAAAGCATTTTCCCACAATAAGTAGGGGAAACTGACCATACCTAACAAGCCAGAAAAATACTTTGATCGTCTGTGGGATTTTGCAGTTATGCAATCATGTGTAAGGTCATCATGGATTGTGTTCTGATTGCGGGTGGAAAAACGGTAAAGCCTTTTTAATGGAGAAATTGCCAATGCTCCACATGAAATGGTCCCTGCCATCTGCCAGATCCCCAACACCGACTAAATCACCATAGCAACGTGGCATTGAAGGGGAGTGTAGGTGATCTCCACATCTCAGGCTGATGCAGGTAATCCCCTTCACGGAGAGTGAGATTAGACATGCGGTGTTTTAGTTGAACTCGGATGGTGCTTTGGGTCCGGATGTATTCTCGATTTCTTTCTACAGGGAATTCCTGAACATTATTAAGGATGCTTAAGTTGTTGGAGTAGTTTGTGTCAAAGAGTCGTGGTTGGGACTTATGGAGTTGCATGGATAAGGAGTTTACTGTTTCCTTATCTTATGAGGCCTCGAGACTTGAGGGTGCACCCAACAATATTGGAGCCATGCATTGTCTTGGATTACAAGCTATTGTGGAAGGCCAATGTATTACTGAAAGTTAAGTTGTATGCTTGGCTAGTGAGGAGCGATCTGTTACTTTGCTGATTATGGGCAAACATTGGACACACCTCACCATTGGATGCTGGGCGTGGTTTAGGGGACATGTTTTGCCATTGGATGCTTGACGCGTTGGCCATGATGAGGTCCGTGAAGTAGTTTTACCCTTAAATCGGATGGCTCCTTTAGTCTAGGTGGATTCCCGATTTTGTTCCAGGAGTTCTGAAGTGGTAAGTAGGATGTGATGTAATGGTATAGGGATGTAGGCGATAAATTCTGGTTTTGCAAGGCTGGATGGTTTCATGATTTTTCTCTTTTGACGAAGGATGTTGTGCAAGGATTGAGGTCTACCACTGTATCGCCTCATCGACCATGATTGGTTTCATTGCGATGAAGGTTTGCATGTGTTGTTGGTTTTCGTCATTGCCTTAGTTGGATTTCATCTTTGATTGTAACATGATGTACATAGTGGCTGCTTCTGAAATTATTGTGGATTCGAAGCAAAAAAATGTGAAGCGCTTGTGATGGAAGGTGGACTTCTTCAAGGTCTAGCATTATATTGATTGGAGATTCACATGGTCTTCCCTTTTCTGTAAGGTTTTCCGGATGAGTGAATTGCGCGGATAAAGAGGTGCATGATGACAAATCTCTTGCATGATGTTGATGTATGGCCGTCAGAGGGTTGTCCTTTCAGTCGTATAGGGCATCATGTAGGATTGTGAGTGGGCATTGCTTTTTTATTGTATTGGTGGCTGATGCTATAATGATAATAGTGTCTCAGATGATTTATGAGGTGCATATGCACAAGGTCCAGTCTTGGTGACATCTTGATCACATTGTTGCAGTATGCTGATGATACTATTTTCCTTGTGGAGGGAGATCCTTATGAAATGAAGATGACTGCTATGATGCTGGAATTGTTTGGTGAGGTTTCTGGCCTGGGGGTTAATGGGATCAAATCAACCTTCCTCCCCTTTAAAATGGGGATGGGGAAATCTCGCCATGTGTGGATCTTTTGTGCATGCCATGCATGGATCTTCCTATTAGTTGCATAGATTTGCCTTTGGTGAGTGGGTGCTTGTGCCAGTTAGAATGGTTGCCTTTGGTGGAGAAGCTGGAGTGGAAACTCGGTGGATGGAGGGCTACTTGCCTTTGGGGAGGGGGGGGGGTTGAATGGTCCTCCTTAAGGACGTCCTCGATGATATCCCAACCATTTCTCTCTCCTCAAGGGTGCTTTCAGTGGGGATGCGCTTTGCTTCTGAGTACCAATGAGGTCTCAACTAGGTTATCGACCCTTTATAGGATTACTTGTTTGCTCAATGCTTTTCGAAGGCGATTTGCATTGTGCTTTTGGAAATCCTTCCCATAGCCTCAAATTTTTGCGAAATTCCGTCGAATTTCTGTCGAATATCGATATTCAGTCGAAATCGAAATTCGACCGAAATGACCGAAATATGGGGGTCCTAGTACAAAAAATGATCGAAATGACCGAAATTTCGGTCGAAATTCCATCGAAATTCTGTTTTGGTTGATACCAAAATGGTGACCGAAACCGACATTTAAGGCCTTGACCCTTCCCTCGTTGAAGACTGTCTTGGGCTATGGTTACTACTTTCTCATTTGGCGTGATGATTGCAACTATTTTTCCTTTGTGATCGATTCCTTTATCTGTTCACCTTGGTTGAGGATAAGGAGATGAATGCTGATGAGGTTTGTACTGATGGGGTTTGATCATTGTGGTTTTGCTCAGACCTCTCGGAATGGAGAGTGGAGTTGATGCCAAAGTTTCTCTCCTATGTTGGAGGCCTTCTGTTGAGAGAGATCATTGGGCTTGGTCGGATGGACCTTATATGTGAAAAAACATATAAGGTGTCATAAACTTCCACCGTATTTATTTAAAGGTTGCCTCCATGGAGTACAATTTTTTGGAGTCAGATAGAAGGCCATATTTATATTGTATCAGTTCCCTCAAAAAAGGATATATCAGGATATATCACTGATATCAGTGGAAATGTAGGAAATGGCTCAAAAATGGTATTTTTTTCTGTTTTTCAGAAATTAAGATCATCCAAGATATTAAAACAACAAATAACCTATAAATACACACTTATACCACACATATCGCTCATTTATACTCCATGTATTGCACATACCAATCATTTTGAACATATCGATGTTAGTGTTTATTTTTGACTTATAGATATTGGAAATGGATTTCATTCATGTTTTTATAACATGAAATAACTTACAAATACACTCTTAGATAACACATAGTTCATCTATGATTCTCATATCGCATATATCAGTTATATCGAACATATCGTTGGCACTGGTAATTGCTAACCTATATATATATATATTGGAAGGGGAGTTTGTCCAAGTTCTTAGAACCCTAAATAACTTATAAATATATAACAATGTAATATATGATGATATTATAATACCATAAACCTTTGTACTAAATTTCTACCCAATTAAAAGGAAATCATTGGCTATAACTATTACTAAATATTTATCAAAAAATGGTTTGTTTATAATTGTCACGAAAGATATCCAAGTTGTTAATATGAATCATACAATTTGGATCTTAATCGTATGTTATGTTGAATCCAGATGAAGAACGAGTCTAATGTCCCACTGTGCCATCGTACCGTACCAGTACATGGGGTCTCCTTGCCTGGTCAACGAGCCTAGGGGGGCCCAGGTTGGCACCCCCTTGTGGGGGTTGCAGGGGGCAATGCCCCCATCCCAATTTTTTTATGTGGGTATTCGAATTTGCACACCTTACTTATAGGTTTTAGGGTGTAATAGTAAGAGTTCACTGAAATCATGGTCGCACCATGCCCTACCATACTAGGAGTAGTAAAATAAGTAGTAAAATCAAGCAATGGTTTTATTCATAATATATAGATATCGATGATGTATGGGCGATACCGGTCGATATCAAGGAATTTTTGTATTGAATCCAAATCATTTTTGATCGATATGGCGATATGTCACTGACATATCGGTCAAATATTGCCGACATCCCCGTAAAAGGATATGCACCTTGATATCGATACCCACTGCCTCTCGATATCGATATATCGTCGATATATGGCGATTTGTCCTATGCATGGACGTCCGTATCGATATCGTATCGATACGATATATCACCGAAATATCGCCCATATCGACGGGCCTTTGTGAAGAAAATGCCTGGAAATCGGGATATATTGCCATATCGGTACCCATATCGGTCCAATGTCGATATCGATATATCGGCGATATATCCCTCTATTTCCTTCCATGGAACTCCTATGGAGTTAGGAGATCCCTTTCAAGCAAGATTTTCCTCTAGCTTTTGAGAAGGGACCAGCTCATTGCAACTGCACGAAGGGTAGGGTTTTTCCTAGGGTGGATGACACATGCCAACGATGTGTCAAATATGTGGAGGATGTTGACCACCTCTTTTTTTATGCTCTCCCTTGAGGGTCTGTTGGGAGACAATTGATATCAATGGGGTTTCCTTTTGTGCTGTTGCTTCCTTTTGGGGGTCAATTGGCTTGGTGTGGAATGGTGTATATTATGAGCGGCTGCAGGCTTTGGCCATTAAACGGGCCATGTGGCTAGCGAGAAATGGGACGATTTTTCATAATGAGAATTTATTGTTGAGAATGTGTGCTCGAGCATGCCATACTTTTAAGGGAGTCCCCATCTTTGTAAATACAAATCAAATTCGTGAAATACGGATGTTTTTTTGGTACAAACCTTTACGATTTGCACTTTTCTCTCTCAACAGCAATAAAGATATTTAATCTTAGATGAAAAGAACAGTTGTGGCATGCTCCATTTCAACATACTAAATGTTATATAATGAGATGAAGACATGAGTTGGTTGCTTTACATGGCATGCCTATTGACACTTTTTAAGGGCATCAGAGCAACAATCCTTCCCTTGTCAGGTCTTTCCATCTTTTTTGTGATAAAAAGTTGGCTGCTATTAAAATATCCATCTCTTGTATGTAAAAAGTCCGATCTAACCCGGGGATGTTGCACTACGTCTCTCAGTGAATAGTACTGTGCAATTTTTGCTTCTTTCATCAGGTTGAGGTTGGCATTACTGATCTTTTTTATCTAACAGACTGAGATCTTTCTTTAATATCATTTAGGTAAACAGAATTCGGGAACTTCCTCAGAACACGAACATTGTGGCCACACATACTGATAGCTCCGATGTATGTTTGTCATTTTTCTGATTTTTCTGATGTTTGCACTTACTACGATTTTTATTCATTGAAGATTTTTACATTGCTAATCTTTGCAGATGAACATAACTTTGTTCTTTTTTGTTTTAGGTATTCATTTGGGATGTAGAGTCACAACCAACTCGGCAACCTGTTCTTGGTGCAACTACATCTCGGCCTGATTTGGTCTGTCTATTAAACAGTTGTGCAGCTTATTTATTTTGAGTTAATTATTTGTGTGGCAAACTTTTGTTTTCATATTATTCAATTATAATCCCGAGCAAATCCCTGTGGATTGATTCCAGCATAGTCACGGATTTATTAGGCAGATAGAACTAATCATTGTTTAAAATCTTATGCTACCTGCATTGGTACGTTTACTCTCCACTTACAACTTATTCCTTTTAATCATCTCATTTTAGATTTTGAGAGGTCATCAAGATAATGCAGAATTTGCACTTGCCATGTGCCCTAAGGAGCCTTTGGTTCTCTCTGGAGGTCAGTATTTTTCAGATGGTTTTATTTTACTTAATTGGTAATATCTGGGAAATCAGTTTGTGTTTTTAAATGAAAATTGAGACTTCATGTGGCAGTTTAGGTGAATGGTAAAATTACGTTTTTAATTAAGGAAAATAAGAGACACTCTTTGAGTAAATGTCACGGTTTGATAACCTCTTAAACGTGTGTATTTGTGGGAAACTGTTCTAACAATTCATGGACTTTGCATTTTGTGGCCTTTTTAGATTAAAGTCTTTGTATGGCCCAAATTTTATTTATTTGGTGGAAATGCATCCAGCACTCTCCCTTAGAGTGGGAAAAATTTTGGTGGTTGTGTATTTTGTTTCCTTATGATTAGTCATTAGATTACAATAGTTGTTTTCTGTCTGCTTGCCTGAAAGTATGCACTGATTGTCCATATTTTTATCATTGTGAATGTCATCACAGAAATAAATTCAGAGTGTTTTTAGACAAGTGAAACAAAACTTTATTAATTTTGACAACGTACTTAATTCTTGACATAAATATGAAGATATAGAAATGAGAAGACCACCTTTTAAAAAGACAAATCGTATCATTCTTGTGATTACCACTTTATATCAACCGTTCCCCATCGCGAGAGTCCCAACACAATGACGGATGTTCTGATCATGGCTGAGGAAGGACTCACAAAGCCCAAAATGAAATGTTCCAACACATCTATGCTATAACAAGGAACATATCAAGAAGAGAATAATGAGCTACTCTGCCAAGTGTATCCGTCGTTTGAGGTGTCCACCTTAAGTGCCAACTCACTGATCATGTCTGAAATGGTTCTTGAACCAAGATCCATCCCACCCCTTGTACGTTACCAATCAGTAGTAAATGGGGTGGCATTTAAGTCCCTTTTTACCAGCCATGGCAAAAGTGGAAACATGCTCCTCACCAGGCCAATGTCATCCCAAAGAACACTAAAAGCGTCCAAGCTGGGGCATATACTAAGGAGATCATCACCTTAAACTCATTTGATGCATGCTTTAGAATATCATCCACTTGGTCCCCAAAGCTTCATCCATTTGTCTGAACACCTTATTGTTCTAACCGAGTAGGACACCTTTAGTTGAGCTCGCAAACTCTACGGTTTGAATGTTCATGCAACAAGTGCCAACCATTGATCTCCACTGTGTTGGGTTCCAACCCCCAATCTTAGTTTCTTCCAAAGAAACTATATTTGCTTGCCATTACCTTGAAGGGAGCCACAATGGTCCTCTTCTTGTGGTCACATAAACCCTTGACTTCCCATGTTATGATCTTTTCTTCTTATATAATTGGCCTGCCCTAGCATATTGATCTCCCAAACAATCTGCCACATGTTCGAGAATCCCAAACAATCTGCTACATGTTTGAGAATCCCATATATGCCTACATTTGCCGCATCTTCACTCACATACTCTAACAACACCTCTATAAATCCTTCGGTTGAACCCTTAGTCGCAGTTGCCAGAATTGGTTATTTGTCTTTACCCTCACGCTTAACCAGCCTTGGGCATGATACACTTGCATAAGAAACCACCAATGGATCCACATATCTACCCTTACCTCCATGCTCCCCCAATCACTCCCTAGCAACACCATGAGAAGCATTCAAGCAATGCACAATTGTCTTGATTGATGGATGTTCCTCTAGAAACCTCCACATGACCCAGCTTGATCGTTACTCATTACCACCATCAAAACTTGGGATGGACCTCCTCATACAAATGAAATTGTGATAAAACCTTACACCCCTTTTTGCGAGATGAGGGCCAAGTGTGGAGGTTTACTTTGAGTGCCCTACATGGTAAGAGACCACAAAAACCATCGTTGATAGGTGCAAACATCCCAAAGATCAAGTAAAAAAATCCAACCAATTGTGCAAGAAGTGAATCGTTGTGACTTAATCACATGAGGTGAAATCTCAAACAATTTTATTCTTTACTTAGAATCCTACTTATGTATACCATGCTTATTATGGGGTGCTGAACTTAGGGAGGCTCGTAAGTGATTGAAGATCTTAAGCGTTTCTACGCAAACGTGATCGGTCTTTAGGTGAGTTAATTGTTTTTAATATTTTAGTTCTTTTTGTATTTTTATGTGATGTTTGTGTATTTTTTAGTTTTTATGCGATTGTTGATTTAAGATTTTTTCTATGGATTTTTAAGTTGGAAAATAAAAGGGTTTTGAAAACACTTGAGGTGCTATATAGTACAAGGAGATAAGGTTTTAATAGTGATACACTATAGTACTCCAAGTATGCGTGCAAATGAGCTTGAGAAGAGTGATGTTTATGTGCAAGCAATGTGAAATAGTGAAGTGCAGTGCAAAGAAGAAAATAAAGCACAAAAACTTCACAATCAAATCAATTTAAATACAAATCCAACTTAGCCCCCCCTCCCCCCCTCCAAAAAAAATGACAAAGCCTTCTCCCACAGTCCACTTTAAGTAAGGTCGGCTATATGGATTCTTGCCAAATTTATGTTGAAAGATCCGACTATTTTAGGTGATTAGCTCACTACTCTACTACAAAACCAGACCAGACAAGTTCCAAAAATCAAGTTAACTACAAGTCCTCAAAAGAATTCCACAATATAGCTTCGTAAACCAATGCAAAATAGATACGTGTGCAGGGACACATGTGTAAGGAAAGTTCTAAAATATGTTGCAATTAAGTCCCTGAAAGGAACTTGAATGTAAATACAAGTTAATATACATGCAATAATTAAGAAAGTCAAAGGGTCTCGAAGTAAAAGATCCAGAGCATGTGCTCAGAAGCATGTGACTTGCCGAGTGGAAGGACCTGTGTTTAGATGTCGATTCTCTCGAGGACTGCTTGCACAAATGGCCACTACTTGGGTATTGACGGCTGAGATTAGAAGATCAGATGGAATGTAGGCCATTGCTTATGCGCCACCCAAGAGACTGTAGTGTTTGGAGAAGCTTTTGTTCTTCCCTCTTTTCCTCATTTCTCCAGGTATGACAATCTCCTTCAGGTGATTCCAATGCTTTGAGGATCGGATCTCCCACAATCGAGATATGGCCATCATCCCAAGGCTTCGAGCTCTCTCGCTAAAGTGCTTCAATGGTCGGTTACGAAACATAGAGTTCTGAGAAGAAGGAATTGGGCGGAGATTGGATCTCGTCTCCCTCGACCTATAGATTATGTGCAAGCAAAATCTGATTTGAATCGGAACTTAGATTGACACAACTTCTAATCGAGATCAGATCTGAAGCTCTAGTCAATATGCATAAACACTATACAAAACTCGGCTTCAGATCATAATAAATGTAAGAGCGATAAAACACATAATGTTGATGCTATGTGGAATGTATTTAGTCGTATGTACATAGCATCTAAACACATACTACTTCAAGTTGTACCCATTCAGACACTAAATTCAACATTGATTCCGAGCAGATTAAGATAGCAAACCCTTTAGATCAAAAATCTTAAATTGTCCTTAGTTCATTACAGCTATAAATATGAAGTTTTGTATCCTTAACACTCTAAACATCACAACTCACGGATTCAAAAAAGGAAATCAAGAACCATTATTCATTGAATCGATCAAATCTAAATAGAATCTAATGCTCTCACTACAAGGAAAACAAATTGTGGCTACAAAACTATGTCTACGGACATGGGGTTTGTAGCCACAGAATTGAGCTCTGGCCATGACACTTCGTGTCCAGTAGACGTAGCTACAAGTCTGATCGCGAGAGTTCTCTAACCATGAATATGCCGTGGCCACTACAAGTGACCACAGAACTTGTCGTGGCCACAACTCTTGTATGAAGGCTTTGGCCACAGATTGTAGCTACCAGAAACTAGTGGCCACGGAATTATCATGGTCACAAGTTTCCGTAGCTATATTCCGTGGCCACAACTCATTTTTCTTGTAGTGTATCCATGTGAATTGCCGATGGGAGTGAGTGAGGACCCATGTGAGTATGAGAGGTATCTGATTCATACCATTACGCAACTTTGCGCACAATCACGTGCCTTACTGCGCTGCCAGGTGCCACCACAGACCTCTGCACAACACTGCGCATCATCGCTGCTGCTGGGCTTCCATGCTACCTATCATTTCTTGTGATTATGTTGGGTAGTCGTACACATCTGCCACCCCCCGGCCCATGCGGTCTATTTATCTCCTCTTAGTCGCCAAACTGTAGCCTGAAACAATCTGATTTTGATAGGAAAAGATGATTTCAGACCTATAAATCATATTTTCCGACCCTAAGGATTGACGAGGATGGTTGTAAGAGTCTACATATACAATCAATCCTCTATATGATCGTGTATGCTCGTTCAGATCTGTCTACTTCTCCATTTGAGTTTTGTTCCGATCTTCTTTTTCATCATGTCATAGAACAAGGGTGATGCCTTCTCTTCGCTTAGTGCCTTTAAGGGCTTGTCTTCCATTGATGTGACCATGGCCTCAAATTTCAGCGAAATTTGGTCGAATTTCTGTCGAATATCGATATCCAATCGAAATCGAAATTCGACCGAAATGACCGAAATATGGGGGTCCTAGTACAAAAAAATGACCGAAATGATCGAAATTTCGATCGAAATTCCATCGAAATTTTGTTTTGGTCGATACTGAAATGGTGACTGAAACCGACATTTAGGACCTTGGATGTGACCAACTATGAGTTGTGGTCCATGTAGTTTATCACCTTTATGCAATGCAATAACAAGGTACACAATTTGACAAAGCCTGTACCATCTTATAAAATTAGGGACAATGCTTCGTTGAAGCAAGATGACACATACACACGTGTTTGGCTCTCTGGGATACTCACGATAGAGATTGCTAATGACATTGTGAAACAATCTGTCGCCAAGGTGATATGGGATATCCTGAAGCCACGTATGCTCTAGTGAAGAACAAGATCAAGATTCTTTAGCTACAATTTGACACACACACGACCAAGCAGAATGGTCGTCCTCTACATACCTTTTACTCTTTGCATCAAGGCATGTTTGACAAGCTTCATTGCTTCGTGCTCGTTACCACTTTGGCACTTCCACTGAGTAGCATATGGTATACAAGACCTCCATGATGGTTGGGGTTTCTTCGTAGCACTGGATCCATAATACGAGGTAGCACACACACAACTTCTTACATGCGCGACGATACCTCCAATGGAGGAGGATTACAATCGCCTCAGTAGGCTTCTTATCCCATCACCTGCCATCACACAAACCTCCTCAGCGATGGTTGCATCTCACGACGGGGAGAGCTTCTACGCAGTAAGGGCGTGATCTATGTGGTAGAGGATGTGGACATCAACGTGCTCCTTGCACTTACTGTTGTCTTTCAGGTCACTCTAAGGACACATGCTATCGGAAGCATGGATACCCTGCATTTGCTCTTGTGACCGAGCAGATTGAGCCTCCAAACAGATTGGCTCCTTCGTCAGATTCACGCCTTGATGGTATTGTCTCCCGTATGAAGGAGATAATTACTCTTATTGTGGGCACCACTACATGTTCTCGAGATGGTTAAACTGCTGCTCAAGCCTCTTTGATCTCCTCAGGTATAGCATACACTTTTATCCGTTATAGCATGGCATATATGGCAGAGTGGATCATGGACTTTGGTGGTTCTCACCATCTGTGTGAGGACAGAGCACAATTCAATTCTACAGATCTATACCCTATGGTAGATGGGTCGTTTTGCGAATTGAGTTTACTTACTCGACACATGACAGAGGAGATGTATTGGACGCCTTCAATGCGTCTGCAGAATATTTCACATGCAACTTATTTTCAGATGAACTTTCTTTTTATCAGTAATATCATGAAGGTCTGCATTGCCATGTCATTTTTGACCCATCTACTCTTGTATTTCTGGACATACTTAAGGGTAGGGTAATTGGATGTAGTCGTGAGCAATAGGGGCTCTATAAACTGGTTCAATCTCTCAGTGCTGGTGTCTCTACAATTCCCACTGGATTGGTTTCTTCTTACTTGTGGCTTCTTCGTTTTGATCACCTTCCTTTGCAAAAATTGTGCCATCTCCTCCTACAGATTTCCACACTCTTCTTTCCAGTGCGAGTTGCCAGCTTGGGAAACATCATCGATCTTCTTTCCTTGGTCGTCAGAGTTGTAGCAACAATTAACTATTTGAGCTTATTCATCTAGATATTAGGGGTCCCAGTTGTGTTTTTGAATCAGATCTCGAGGGATATCATTTTTATTTTGTTGCCGTGGATGATTGCTCTTGGCTTTCTTGGATCTTTTTATTGAAAAATAAGTTTGAAACTGGGTCTGTCAGTAAATCTTTTATTAATGATATAAAATTTTTTCTTTGCCACTGTCAAGTTTATTCGCTCTGGCAATACCTTTTTGTTATCTACGTTATAGTTATCTGAGTTCTTCAGGTCTCTTGGCATCGTACACTAGGTCTCATGTGCTTACACGTGTCAGTAGAACGGTATTTTCGAACGCGAACACTGTCATTTACTTGATGCGACCATGGCACTTTTGATCATGGAAGGCCGTATCGATATCGATATCGTTTCGGTTCGCCCGGAAATGGATATATCGGGATATATCGACGATATATCGACGATATCGGTGGAAATGTCTAAAATGGCTCAAAAAAGCCAATTTTTTTGGCATTTTTTCAGAAATTAAGATCATCCAAGATATTAGAACAACAAATAACCTACAAATACACACTTATATCACACATTTCAGTCATTTATAAACCATATATCGCACATATCGGTCATCATATCGAACATATCGATGTTAATGTTTATTCCTGACCTTTAGATATTGGAAATGGATTCCATTCAAGTTCTTATGACATTAAATAACTTACAAATATGCACTTAGATGACGTATAGATCATTCATGACTATGATCCTTATATTGCACATATCGATCATATCGAAATATCGCTGGTACTGTTAGTTGTTGACCTATATCTATTGAAAATGGAGTTAATCCAAGTTCTTAGATCACTAAATAACTTACAAATATACTCTTAGATCACACATATTGATAAATTTATGAAGCTTATATCGCATATATCAATCATTTTGAACATATCGATATTAATGTTTGACTCTTGACTTATAGATATTTTGTTTTTTAAGAATTGACTTATAGATATTGGAAATCGATTTCATTCAAGTCTTACAACATGAATAACTTGTAAACATATACCAAGTTGAAGAACCATTGTATGCACCCTCCTGTCGCACCATACCCTACCAGTACGATAAACATATACCAAGTTGGCCCCCCTTTGCGGGGGTGCGGGGGCAGCGCCCCTGACCCGAAACAAAATATATATAAACCATTGCGTGTTTTAATACTAGGTGTAGTTAGATATATGTGTTTTAATACTTGGTGTTGAATCAATATTCCATGAATAATAGCATTGATATATAGAGATATCAATGAAATATCAACGATATCAATCGATATCCGGGATTTTTTCTACCAGTCATTTTTGACCGATATGAGCCGATATGGCGATATATCGTCGATATATTGATGACATATCGCCGATATCCCTGTAAAAGGATATACTGGGTAATATCGAAACCCCTACCCTGTTGAAACCGGTATATCGGCGATATATCGCCGATACGGCCTTCCATGCTTTTGATTCAGAGCTGTGTTACATGAGGAAGTCTACATGCATCAACCACCTGGATTCACTGTTAAAGGGAAGTGTCAGGAAGTTTGTAGACTTCATAATACTAAAGCCTTAAGCATAGCCCAAGGGCATGGTTTCAGAAGTCTTGGATTTGATAGAGAAGTAAGGATTCGTGAGAGTGACTATAAATCACTCACTGTTTGTTCATAGGTCTCAGAGAGGTACAATTGCCATATTTATTTTGATGATGTTATTATCGTATGGGATATGGCCTCAAATTTCAACGAAATTCAGTCGAATTTATGTCGAATATCGATATATAGTCGAAATCGAAATTTGACCGAAATGACCGAAATATGGGGGTCCTAGTACAAAAAATGACCGAAATGACCGAAATTCCGATCGAAATTCCACCGAAATTTCACCGAAATTCTGTTTTGGTCGATACCGAAATGGTGACCGAAACCGACGTTTAGGGTCTTGTATGGGATAATGTGCAGGGCATCCAAGCAACTAAGGATTTTCTAAGTCAACTGTTTGTGACTAAGGACCTTGATAGTCTATGTTGCTTCCTTGGACTGGAATTTACTAAGAACCAACGAGGTCTTGTTATGATCCAGAGGAAGTACGTTACATATCTTCTCTTTGAAACAATTATGGCAGATTGCATGCTTGCGTTTGCTCCCATGGACTCGAGCATGGAGCTTTATGGTGATGACATTGAGGAGGTAGACAAGAGGGTGTACATGGAGCTGGTCGGGAAGCTCCAATACACGACCAATACCTGACCAGATATATCCTTTGCAATGAACAAAGAGTGAGTTAGTTCATGGAGCAGCCTAAACATGCACACATGGATGCAGTCTATATGATTATGAGGTATCTGAAGACCTCACATGGCACTGGTCTTCTATAGTAGAGGCACATCCCTTGCAGTTACATCTTGTGCAGATGCATATTATGTGGGATGCCCCAAGGACATGAAGTCTACCTCTGATTTTGCAGCGTTCATAGGGAGTTCCTTGGATCATGGAAGAGAAAGAAGCGAACAATGGTTGCCAAATCCACTGTAGAGTCAAAGTACATAGCCATGGCATATGAGCACAGAGATGATGTAGGTCAGATCTGTTTCTACTGACCTAAATGTTGAGGTGCCTCTTCCTGTGCGCCTCCAATGTGACAACTAGGATGTTCTCTTCATTGCCAATGACCCAAACATACCGAGGTATATCGTCACTATACTTGAGATATGATTCAGAATGGTTTCATTTCTACTACTCATGTCGGTTCAGAGGATCAGATGGTAGATGTGTTTACTAATGCCCCAACTAGAGTCCCATTCCAGAGATGTTGTTCCATGATGAGCGTGATTGATATCTATGCTCCAGCTTGAGGGGGGAATGTTGAGATGTTAGTTATCCTTATTACTTTCTTGTATTTTGTTTTCTTTATGTTCATCTTATGTATTTTGCCCAACGTGTTTCTCCTCCTTATAAGGGTTAGGGCCTCACGAATAAGCAATTCATTGTTTTCTCTCATCAAAAATGTATAGGAATGCGTCAACCATGTTTTGGGAGAGCTTTTGGATCCGAGGAGCAGGTGCAGGTGATTGGAGCTATATAGGATGCAACTAGATAAGTTGCTGGCCATTTTGTGGGTACTATGCTTGGATAAATCACGATCGTATTTAGAGGCACATATAGTATGTAGGAAACATTATGTGTGTCATGAAGTTGCAGATAAGCATCAGGCCAACGCTTTGTAGGTCATCCCAGTTTTTTTGAAGCCAAAGTCATCCCAGTTCTATATAATATAATATTTGGTTGGGCTTATGTTCGATATTTTCCCTTGTGTCTAAGCTCGAATCCATGCCCGATTGGAAGTTAACGGGCTGGGCTTTGGCTGGGCCAACCCACATATATGGTGGGCTTGGTGCAATTAATAACATGATGTTCTTTGAGTTTGGTGGAGGTGGCCTTTGTACCCATTTCTACATTGTAGGGCTGGGTTTTGGCTGGGCCAACTCATATATATGGTCGGCTCGGTGCAATTAATAACATGATCTTTGAGTTTGGTGGAGTGGAGGTGACCTCTGTACCCATCTCTACATTGTAGGTCTCTTCATCTTCAAGTAATTTTTGCCAGAAGCCTTGTTTTGTTTGTCAGTTTCTGGTGTTGCTTTAAGATCTGAATTGGAGTTGGGTAAACTGCTTGATAAGAAGGTTCACAGATGGCAGTGGAAATGGAAAAAGTTGCTTTGTCCTACCTTTTGTTGATAGCGCACGTGTGGTTGAATTCATGGCTCATCCTGCCAGTATGGGCTGCAAGCCTGCATCAGTTTGTCTGAGTTGCACACTTGCACATGCACATATAATTGCTATTGAACGCATGCTACTTCCCTTGTTTGAATCAAGGTCCATGGCTTTAATATTGACTTTTAATAACTTACTGCAACCGATGGAAAATGCCACTGTTGTAGTCTAC
The DNA here is from genome assembly GCA_037367405.1 of Ottelia alismoides. Lineage (NCBI taxonomy): Eukaryota > Viridiplantae > Streptophyta > Magnoliopsida > Alismatales > Hydrocharitaceae > Ottelia > Ottelia alismoides. The sequence goes on from JAZKJV010005434.1 coordinate 293,853, forward strand.
ATCAGCAAATCATCTTTTTGCAGAAAATTCTATCCATGTTATTTTCAAAGATGCTGGATTGTCAACTTTCCTGAATTGAGGAAACTGAATAACATTGTTTATACTTTTTATTCAGCAAGTTGTTTTTGATGAAAATACTGTAAGCAATGGGGACTATCCTCTGTACAGGAAAGGACAAACTCGTTGTTTTGTGGAGCATACATGATCATATTTCATCCTTGGGGTCTGCAACCTCAAACTCTCCTGTATCATCTGGGAGTTCAATTCTGAAGTCTCCTCAGTCTTCTGATACTGTTGGAGCGAGGGGCACTTTCCGCGGTCATAGTGACACCGTTGAAGATGTGCAATTTTGTCCTCAAAGGTAAGAAGTTATTTGTTTTCTCAAAATGGTTGTAAATGCTGGAAAACTGGTTGCTCAATGACCTGACCTGACCTGACCTGACCATATAAGTAGGCTAATGGAATCGAAAATAACCGTTTTTTCCCACGTAAAGTGAATGTGGTACATGGTTTTCTTGCTTGAAACACATCTATTGAGGGTGTACCCATTCCTAGATTGTGACGTGTAAGGCTAATACTGAAGTAATTAATCGAATAATTTATCGACATTAAGATGCTAACTTTTTATGAATGAGATGATTATCAATATATCGACTTCTCCTGATTATCTGTAAAAAGTTATTTCTATTAAAGTTATATAACTAAAGTTTTGGTTCCAGGGCGATGATGTGCCATTAAACTAGTAAAGAATATGATAAATTGCGTCAAAGATGAGCAACCCTATTCTTGATAGCTATAAATTCCATACTACCAAGTTAAAGAAATTCATTCTATACCAGAAGGTTTATACATATTATAAAGGTCTAAAATATCATTGAGATTTGGTTATATATCGTCTAAATATCAATTTCATCGAGATGGTGAGATTGAAATGCATTTTATCCCCTTGTAAGGTTATCAATAAGATATCAGCAATGTATCGTCGAATCTTGATAATTTTCGGCAATACGACCAACAGTGCAAATTTGTCTGTTTTTTCTATTCATTTGGCATGATGTGCGCAAATTTTTCTGGAAGGATGGGATGGACCTCCAATAGAGGACCATCCAGAACTCGTCCTTGAGATTTGAACCTTGGTCTCCTGTGTGGTAGACAACCGTTTCTATCGGCATACCATTCATTGGGTTCATGATGTGTGCAAAACACCTTCCATGTTTTGCCATTTCACAAGAGCTATTGGATCTTTGGAGCTTGATGAACTTCGTGGACTTGAAGGGCTCAACAATCGTCAATATGCTACCTACTATCTATGATTTTCATAAGTGGACCATTATAGAGTCTCTCTAGTTTCCACTTCATTCCTCTACTATTTGCTTGTCAAATCTTGACGTTGAATCTCTTCTGGCTTTAATTTTTTTTAAAAAGATCTGCCTTAATATGCTAATATTATGCAAGAATCTGTCACTAAATGTGTTAAAATGAAGTCCTCTGTATTAAATTCGGATTTTTTGGCTGGAGTAAATCCATATTTTGTTAACCAGACTTAGATCTTAAACGATCCCACTGAAAATTTGCCTTTTTTTTTCAAAATTTATACTAATGTAAATAAATCAATTTGTTTTTTGTTGGCTTTGTCGCATGTTGCATTCTTTACATGTTGATGAGTGAAAATAATGGCTTTTGCTTCCAGACTTGACTTTGAGTGTTTAGGTGGTTGCAGTTTTGGGGAAATTGGATGGAAGTATACTACCACTAACGGATACAAGCTGAAGCCGCAGTTTAATTTTTTTGGAAAGATAATTGGAGGAGGTGGAACACATGACTGAAACAAGGCGCTGGCTACAAGATTATGGTTAAATGCTCGTCTTTTTCCATAGAGGTTAAAAATGACATGAAGACTAACTTGGAGGGATATGTCGATAAAAGAAGGAGGTGAGATGGGACACATAATTCCATGGTTTCATGTTTCAAAGAGAATTTAGTGTCTTGTCATCTTATTCAAATGACGATTTCCAATATCCATTTGATATTTAGACTGCGGCAAAAAGAAATGCCTATAGGATGACACCATAGTACTTCACGAGGAATGAGTATAAGAAACAAGAATTTGGTGGTCATTGTGGTGTTTGACTTGTTGGTGGGAGAGCAAGATATAATGTTGGAGTTGGAAGTGATATGGTCAACGAAAGTGGTTCAGTTTAGAGACCATTAAGGAAGTAGAAGGATAAATAAGTTGAACTATTCCATGTAAAGAGTAGCTCTATTCATATTATTTCAATCACAGATCTGATGCAAAAGACATTGAAGCGGTTGTTATCGAGTCAAAATAGTTGTCACCAAGTTGTTTATCGGAATTCGGAAATAGTATTATATGAAATGTGGCAAGGATACCTTTTTTTGCAGCATGAAATTGACGAGATTGCTGAATTGGAAGGATGTGTGAAGGCTTCAATCCCCTATTAAATAATGAATGAGTATTTCCACATGAAGGATGTGGAGACTGGTAACGATATTGTTGAATTGAAGAAGAGATGATCTGAATACATGGCGATCCTTATGTGTAATGGTTGGATCATGGTTCTAAATATCTCAATATATCGTTGACATATCAATATCAACTAGAAATAGGTTTCATCATTAGCTCCTTTAAAAAAGGTACTGGCATTAGCAAGTATATCCATTCATAGGATATTGATCGATATATCACGAGAAATCGATGAGATACCGATATATTGTCATATCAGATACAGTTGGATGATTTCAATACAAGTTTTCCTATATATTAAGAAGATTTATTGGTTGCCTATTTCTTTTCGCCATTGTTTACTCCCACACCACATGTGTATTGCTTTGGCCGCTTATATAAGGAGGGGGTAATGATTAAGGAGCAACTTTTCTATTTTTTTCTACAAAATATCATGGAAAGAAAATTGATGAAATTTATCTGGTGAAAAAAGATGACTAATTAATTTGTAAGAAGAAACCATATTAAATATTGTTGAAAGAAAGAACGAATTTATACGGTGTATAAAGAAGACCTGTAATAATGTACATGATATCAACTGTGTATTTTTAGAATAACAATAATTCAAATGATGAAAGTATTAGAAATGAATGCTAGCATAGAGAATGGGAGAGTTGTTACATGGTTGGTGATGCAAAAACATATACACCTGAGTTATCTTTGAGCTAAGTGACTGGAGTCTGGCTGTCCTCGAGATTGTACTTGAAATTTTGAAAAAACCCCATTACACTGAAATGTAGGTTTGAACTCTGCCATCCCTAAAGAAGTGAACGCAAACTTTGTTGATCATGGTTGGGAAGTACCTTGGGCCACTATCTGTCTGAATTTCTCCAAAGTGATTTCATTTGTTAACATGGGAAATTGTATAAACTATCACATGGTCTTCATCTTAGAGGGGTTGTTTCTAGAGACCAAACAAGCTCCTGTTTTGTGAGTGAATGATGCGATGATATTTGCCACCTCAAAAAAAATACGGCTAAAATTTAAAAAATAGACCTATGTTCTTTGCACAGGTTTGAATTTAAGATTTCTACGTGAGAATGGATTAAAAAAACCAACTGCACAAGCAGCAATTATTCTCTTTTGCATGTTATTTATATCATAAAATACACCCATTTTCCGCTTGTCGAGCCAACGATCACTGTTGTATGATGATTAATTTGGTTGAATTTTAAACTTTTTGCTGGTTTCAAGCTAGAATATGAAGATCATTATAGTTCTCAGTTAAATTTCCCATCTTTAATCGTTTAAATGCAATTGGAAAATTTCGTGTTGCTTCATATAAAGATCATGCCTTTTTTAAAGGACAATTTAATCATTCTGCTCAAGCAGAAAAACATACCTCTTAGTAGTCAATGCTGAAGCAGAAAGCATACCTTAAAAAAGTAACTGGATTAAAAAAAGAGATGTTTCCTTGTTTGATTTTGTGATGGAAGTTAATGATATGGTGTTTCTCTTCATGGCTGTAGTTCACAAGAATTTTGCAGTGTTGGTGATGATTCCTGCCTCATACTTTGGGATGCTCGAGTTGGTACCAGTCCAGTCAGCAGGGTACTTGAATTTCTTTCCTTAGAATTTGAATATATTATCCATCAACAAAGTGGCTAAAGTATCTTTCAACTCCAGCTTTGGAAATGTATTCTGATGCTTGAAAGTTTTTGAACTTTCATTGTCATTCAAGTTTTGATCTCACCATTGGCTCGTGCATTGGTTGCGTTTGTCATATCTGGGTTTTATATTTGGTTATTTGCTTTCCAAAAACCAATTCTATCTGTTATAGTATTCTGATCTCCTTGATCGTTAGTGTCCACATGTTTCTGGGTTTTGATGCTCATATTGCTACATGTTGTCACTGCCGTTCAGGTGGAAAAGGCTCATAGTGCTGACATACATTGTGTCGATTGGAATCCCCATGACGAAGGTCTAATTTTGACTGGGTATGCATTTCCTCTGGTATCTTTCCCTTATTGGATTTGTCTACCTATAATGCCTACTTAAATCTGCGACTGTTCTGGATGACATTTGTGAGACTAATTTGGTATTATTTTCTTCTGTTAGCTTTATACATGAAACTTGATTTTGTCTCTCATATGCCATCATCCAGCTCAGCAGATTCGTCTATTCATATGTTTGATCGTCGAAAGCTCGTTTCTGCTGGTCTGGGTTCACCTGTTTACAAATTCGAGGGCCACAAAGCTGCTGTTCTTTGTGTGCAGGCAACAAAAGACCATTTTCCCTTTTTAAACCTTGCTGATTTTCCTTTTAATCAATTATGAGTTGATTAATCTTTTGATCTGGATTCCTATTCTTTTTTTCAGTGGTCTCCTGATAAAGCATCGGTTTTTGGAAGTTCAGCAGAGGACGGGTTCTTAAATATTTGGGATCATGAGCAGGTACATTTAGTATGAACTCTATGATTTAGTGAATGCAATTAAGATTTTTTTGAATCTTGCTCACTATTTTTTAGAATTTAAAGAAAAATGAAATGTCATCTATAACAAATGCATTTATGTACTTTTTTCTATTAGTAGGAGCCATAGAAGGCCATATCGTGATATATCGCCAATATATCGGTATCGAGAGGCAGGGGATATTGATATCAGGGTGCATTTCTATTTACCAACATGTTGTTGATATATGATCCGATATATCTGCGATATATAGCCATATTGGCCCATATCGGTAAGAAATGATTGTATTCAGTACACAAATTCCTGGATATCGATTGATATCATCGAAATTTTGCCAATCTATATTTTGATGAATAATACCCTTGTAAGCTTGATTTCACTTTAGCGAGAACCCCGTCTGATAGGGTATGGTGCGACATGGGGGATGCATACAATGGTTCTTCACCTTAGGGGCGTCCAATCGATTTTAATTCATCTTTTTTTATTTTGAAAATATTATTATAATATTATGTCTTTTTTAAAAATGCTATTTTGCTCTTTATTTGTTTGGTTCCAAAAATAGCTCAAACATTTTGTTCATACATAATATGTAATGTAATATAAATCTTGGGTGAACTCCATTTCCAATATCTATAAGTCAACAATTTTCATTAACAATGATATGCTCAATATGACATATATGTGAAATATAAGGGTCATAGATGATTGATATGTGTGTTATAAGTGTATATTTGAAAGTTATTTAGTATTGTAAGAACTTGGATGGACTACATTTCTTACATTCGCAAGTTAGCAATAAAAAATAACAACGATACGTTCGATATGACCAATATATGCGATCTAAGGATCATAGATGATTGATATGTGTGATCTAAGTGTATATTTGTTAGTTATTCAGTGTTCTAAGAACTTGGATGTACTCCATTTCCAATATCTATCGGTCAACAATTAACAATACCGGTGATATGTTCGATATGATCGAAATGCATGATATAAGGGTCATAGATAATCGTTATGTGTGATCTAAGAGTATATTTGTAAGAACTTGGACGAACTCCATTTCCAATATCTATAAATTAACATCGATATGTTCGAAATGACCAATATGTGTGATATATTGGTTATAAATGATCGATATGTGCGATATAAACGTGTATTTGTAGGTTATTTGTTGTTTTAATATCTTAGATGATCTTGTTTTCTGACAAATACAACTTTTATTTTTGAGTCATTTCTGATATTTCCATTGATATCGTCGATATATCGGTGATATATCGTGATATATCCTTTCCGGACAGACCGATACGATATCGATATCGATATGGCCTTCTATAGTAGGAGCTAAAAATGGATAATGTTTCTAAGGATGTGAGACCAAGTTTGTTTTGACTACCACGTGTTTCCCCCTTTCTTGACTCAAAAAAAATCTCTGGTCTAAAAGGATATCTGTTTTTTTATTTCAACATTTAATGACATTGTTTATACATTATCTAAAACAACTAAGTTGCCTATTGAAGTGACTGCTATAATCTAATATTTACGATATCACGGGAGCTCACTCTTTCTTATGTTGGGAAATAATGCTTATTTGTGATTGTGCAACAATATATACAATTGGAGATGGATTTTCTCTTCATGTTTTTTGTTTGGATTTTATGGTGGAAAAAGTAGAGTAAAACTCATTTTGGAAGTTCACGAAGTTTCATTTGTTGGTTGATGTAGTGCCTAGCATAGGAATTTAGACTACCACCTCTAAACTTTTTATATGGACCATTATGTTCCTTATGCCTCAAAATAAGATGCACCTTCCCATTTGGGACCACAAGCCACTTCTTCCCCACTCAGGTACCCAAATCATTGCAAACCCCTTTCCCTCTCCTTTTTACAATTAATATCTTTTCTTCACTTATTTGGGAAGCATGCCACTCTTTCTCCCCCATAACTGAAGTGATGGAGTGCATGGTTCCATATTCTTCTCTACTTCTTCAATTCCTATACTAGGTTCCCACCGGTTGGTGCTTGCTCCATTGAGTCATGGCATCATGACTCCTTTGCACCGACATTCGGGGTAGTGCATTCATTACTGTGTTGTCAGTGATAAACAAATTCCTTACATATCATGCACATGAATATGCGAAGTCATATACTAAACACATTTCCATGCCTTTTTAATCTGTTAATTGTTGGAAGTCTAATCCTTTTGCTGCTAAAGTTATTCTTAAAATACACAAGACTTGAATTAAAAGTTTATAAATTCACAGTTAAATCATATGTTTTCAATATTATAATAATACTTTGAATCAATGCTTTAAATGTCAGATTTCAGTAAGCCTGGAAAGAGAAATTTGGTGGCATTTCGGTGAAATGGCTGAAATCGGGGAAATTACTTGTAAACTCAATTTTTCTAAAATTAACATTTCTAATATTCTTTAATTCAATAAATGAGATAGAAATACACAATTGTTTTCTAATAGTAAGATATTAACATTATATGATACATTAAATTTCCATCTAATCGCTCCAATGGTAAAAAAGTGGTATATTGCTCAGAATCAGAATCGAATTTGGAATTGAAATTAGAAATCATTAGCTTTTACCTCTTGAATATGAAGAGAAAGGTGATATGTGCGATAATAACAGGGAAAACATAAGCCAACAAAGAGTTCTAACAAAATGATATCTTATGTAAGAAATTGAAGATTGAAATGATATATTAGAACTTGTATAAGAAATTGAAGATTGAAATGATATATTAGAACTTGTATCTAACTTCCAAGTTAGAAAAATATTTAATTTTAGAAATAAAATACGACACACATAGACATACAAAAACAAATCTTTCTAACATGTATATCTAACAGTTGCATTCTATAGTTTGTGATCGTAAAATATATGCTATACTAGACACAAACAAATCAACTAACACTAAGGAACTGTGCAATATTCACTAGTACTATCTATATCTAACCTGGTAGTTGGAAAATACCTACAGTCACAAGATTTGGAAGGTTGCTAACAACCTAACACTCATACATTTGTATGTACTCCTTGTAGTAGATAGAAACTGCAAAAGTAAATCCTTAAATTTTGGATTTTGATTTGTCATGTTCAAAAAGAGAAATTTCGGAAAATTTTGATGAAGTTGTCGGTTATCTTGTAAAGGACTCTAAAGTTGACTTCCCCCCCCCCCCCCCCCCCCCAAAGGCTAAGGTTTTAAATATTCCTAAGTTAATAAATAAATTTGAGTTGTGCATTTATTTTGTAAAATAATATTGTAAATGCAAGTTTTTAAGTAATATTATCGTCATCATACATGTAGATATGCAGAGCAACATGTTGCCTAGTGTCAAAACTGTATGCCAAACTAGCAACAAATGCCATGATAATCACATTGTCAATAAGAATGAGGTGGTACATATATTAACTACTAATTAAAACATATATATCAAAACAAAGAAACAACAACAAAGCCTTTTTCCCACTTTAAGTATCAAAATAAAGAAAGAACAAAAAAATAAATCTCTTCATTTAATATTTGAATTTAACTACTAAATCTCGTGTCTTATAGATTTGGTTATCTAAAATTTAGAAACTAATTAAAGAAACTTTTTCAAGCAATGTAAAACAATCTAACAACTCCACATCGACTGGATACATAAGTGAAAATTCATTAATATATGCAAAGTTTGATGAAAGCGACGATCATATTCCCTTAATTTTGTTGTTTTTGCCAAAACGACAAATAATTTTGTTGATGTTTTGTTGACATTTCCATGATATTTTGTTGGAATCTTCGAAAAAGAAATAAGGTAGTATTTTGATTTCGATGACCCAGAGAAATGGAAATTTCATCGAAAATCGATGGAATTTCGTTGAAATTTGAGGTCGTACTTTGGGTTGTATGTTTATTTAAACGTTCACAATAAATTTGGAGGATTTACTTTCCTTACTAAAATAATGATGGTATGTGGACTTGTGGTGCCTCGTCCCTTTCGCGGGGGGCCTGATTGATGAATCCTCGTGGATCCTAATACTCATCAACTTGTCTGTTATGTTAGATTCACATTTGAAACATGCACGTAACATGAGAATACTGAAAATAAATGAATGTAACTAAATAAAATCATGCATTCCTTTTCGTTATCGTACCACAATGCATAAAAAGTCCATGTTTAAAGATACATATATCCACAAGAAAAATCATAATGTCACAAATATACATGTAAGGAAAGTAAACTGAACAAAAGCACATACCTTGTATGGTGTGAGAACAACAGTGAAGCTCCTAGTCAACCAACCATAACAACTATTGCTGCGTTGGCTTCTGAACACCTGTTGGCTCCACAACAAAAGGATAACGTTATGAGCAATTGTCCAGTAACGATACTGACACAAACTACTATTGTATAGAAAAACATATACAATGTTCTCGGGTGTCTAACCACACACATACTACGAAGTGGGCCTTTGCAAGGCAAAACTAGTTTCCCTCCACGGCCTATATCCGAAAAGTGAATTCAGCAATCATTTTATTTACATATGCGAAAACTCGTTGGACATTGCCCAAGTCCTCTACCCTTTGTTGAAGGTTCACGATGGTGTACGGCATGAGTTGGCGCATCAAACAGAAAAACCCCTCAAATAATGCTCTAGACATCGACTAAGAGTTCTCTAGCCATTTCTATTCATCCTCTGACATAAAAATCTAAATATTCAATCTCAAAAATATAATATCCTAGTATCAAAAAATCGAGACTAAGTCACTGAACTATATTTATGCCTACCTCCGAATATAAGAAATCAATTGCCATTCTCCTCCTTCAGATAACCACTTCATGGAGCTCCCCTCATAATGCTAATATCCATAACACTAGTTAAAACACTAGCTGGCTATCCCATGGGAATTGTTTTGTCATCTAGATGGGTCTAAGTACTGATGGTTATAGTTGTAAACGTTGCTCATGGCTATCCCATGGGTATTGTTTTGTTTTGGTTGATTTTAATTGTTTAAAGTGGATAACTACTTTACATGTCTAATTTTTTTGCTGGATCTGCAATTTGCAATATCACTGAACTGTCTGTAAATTCATTTCCTCCTAAACATGGAGATACGGGCAATATAAAACGTGCCTGCGAATGGTTTCTACCTTTTTTCTTATGCTAGAAAACATACATTATTTGTGACATTGTTTTTTCAGGTGGGTAAAAAAAAGGAACGCTCTGCAAAGTCCGCAAATTCACCTGCTGGCTTATTTTTTCAACATGCTGGACATAGGTACCCCACATCTTATTTCTATTTCTCAATTTTGGACAAATGTTAAGTACGATTGTTTAAACATAGAAATAAGCATAGGGCAATCATGATCAAGAAGATCAAAATTTACGTGGTTCCTGATGGTCTTGGTGACCGTCCTACGATATGGGAGAACGGATTCTATTGTCAGATCTTCATTATGAACTCTTGGAATACACCCAAGTGACTCCACTAGACAGTCTGAGAGTGAACTCACGAGATTCTATACTAAACTTATGGATCACCACTTATCCAACTACTCGGTCCTTCACGTTCCTCACAACATTGATGTCTTTCCAATTTGACGTAAATGCTAAATTTGATCCCATAGTGTGTTGCAAAGGGATTTGGGACTTTCTTTGTGGTTCAATTTCCGAACTCCTTTTTCGTTGTAAAATTTGATCTTATATGATCCGAAATTCCATTTTCATTTTATAATAAATGTAGCGGCTCCTGCAACTCTCAACATTCTTGTTTCTAACTACTCCAATCTTATCAAAGGAATGCATACATGTTTCAATGTCAAGTACACAACCCAAGGAATGAAGTGGGAATGGTACAATACTGTTGCAAAATAATGTTAAAAATCTTGTCATTCATGTGATTGCATGTATGAGATATTAAGTTTCTAGTTTTTTTGTTAATGTGGTATAATCCCATGTCTTTGTATTTTTCCTTTTCTGCAATATCACAAATTAGTTGTAACTTCAGAATGATACGCTGACTTTGTCAAATATCTGTCCTTCATGAGGACATGGTCAAATAAAAAAAGCATAGTCATAATAATACTCTCAAAGGACTAGACACAAAGAGTAGTATCTTTTTTAATTCTCACGAAAATCAAAAGCACCTATCTTATTATATCATTCTATGGTCTTTACATCATGACCCTTTTAGGTTAAGTTCCATTTAAAGATGGTTGAAATCGCGAGTTTTGTCAAATTTACAAACCATACTCTTGTGTTTTGATCCCCATCCTCTTTTTCCTCATATGACATCCACCATCACCACATCCCCCTCACGCCCATGTGGGAATCACATCTTCAATGTGGCTCCACCTTCAAATAAGATATATGTTGGAATGGGAGTCTTAGGCCTCTTTTTATATAAAAGGATTATGGTGAATACGGAAAGAACAACAAAAATACATATATGGGCCTTTGGATATTCAAATGCTGAAAGTGAAGTGTGCTATGTGTGGGTTTTAGCAAGCTATCAACAAAATGACGTCTAATTTGCACCCCAATTGCTTCAGCATGGGCATTAGATCCTGTGTACTGGTCCTTGCACACATCTATCCAGACTCGCTTGACCTGTTGGTCCATTGCCAACTTACGTATCCTAGATCTCAATCAGCATAGAAGTGATACATATGTATTTCGATGATCATCACCCCTGTAACAGCTTTTGAATTTTATCGAGTTTTAGGTTAAAGATAATAGAGCTGGTCGGGGTTCTTCTTACATGGTTGTTTGCTTAAAATCTACCTCCCCATTTGCAAATTTGTGTAGTCAACAATATATCGTATCATGCGACCTCAAGGCATCTTGTTAATTCAGGATTATGTTTCCAAATTGTGACTATATCCTTGTTTCATCTGCCTTTTTTACCTGACAGGGACAAAGTCGTTGACTTCCACTGGAATGCATCCGATCCTTGGACAATTGTTAGTGTGTCCGATGATTGCGAGAGGACTGGTGGAGGTGGAACTCTGCAGGTATTGTGGATGCAAAATCGATACACCCCATTCGGTTAAGCACAGTAGCATTGCCAACATGCTTTAAGTATTATCTGTCTTTTCTAAGCTTTTCTAGATCATGTTTATGCAGATATGGAGAATGATAGATCTCATCTACCGGCCAGAGGAGGATGTTCTTGCGGAATTGGGAAAATATGAGTCACAAATTTTGTCAGGTTCTGCAAAATCTTAATTTTGCTGGGCCTTCAAACTGCTAGGATTTGTTAGGGTGGCACTAGTTTCTTCTGTATGTATCTGTACTGGATTCCAGGCTTAACTTTATCAAACACGGCGATCGAGATTGCTCTCTGGCACACTACTAATCTTTCTGATACCTAACTAGCAACCAGGGCGGCACTTCTCCTTGTGGTTGAATAGATTAGCCATGATGCTGCTGTATGCTTATTAGACTGAATAGAAACGAGTTAGTAGTCCCTTATAAGGGAAGTAGTGGTTTCAGTTTTTTTATTATGCTTGGTGTCACTCAGAAGAATAGTCTGGTTTTGGATTCTAATTATTTCTTCCTTTTGTTTAATCACATTTTCTTTTAGGTACAGCTAACTTTAACTATTTCTAGTGTTTCATCCCATCTACTCCATCGTATTCAGTGGAGACAATGCAGAAATTGGCCGATTTTATGAATGTTTACAGCATGTGCTTGTATAATTTTCAAATTACATTTTAGTCCCCACATAGTTTACAATCACACCTCTGCATAGATGTGCTTTTTTATGTTATTTGCCTCCATGTTAAGCATTTGTTAGTCAAATTGTTAGGTATCACTGTTGGATGAGATAGTAGTGACTATATATATGGTGTGAGAAAGAAATATGTGATGATTGATTTGGGGTCTCTTTTCCACTTCCTTCAGCATTCTCTCTTTGAATATCTATGGACACCATTGTGAGCTGCTTGTGCGTTGGCAGAGGTGGCCTTTGCGGTTTTACGGTGTTGATCGGCGTGATGTTAAACAGTTAAACCCCCTTGAATAAGCATTTGACATTGATCACACCCGTCCATTTGTTCCCCCATTGATTATCTTCATTTCTTCTTGGCAGAGAGACATAGGGAAGTTAGACCCTCCAATGGGCTTGCAATGAAGCATCAAAGCTTTCCTATGGTAAGAGGAAGAGGAGCTATGATGCAAGGGGATATTGCCTCTTTATATGGATTGTCAAGTGGGTTGATCGCATTACGTTGATTGAAAGGCATATGTGTGTAGGGAAAATTCTTTGACCATCTCCCTTTTGTTTTGGAGTGCTGAATGATACAGGGAGATTGTTGGTTTTTTTTTTGTGTATTATTGGATTTATTCCTACCATCGCAATCTCTTATTTGTTGTTGGTGTCTAGTAATTTCTTATAAATATTCTTATGTTTTGGATATTTCTATAATGATTCATGCCCTAGACATCATGCCATCTACTATGGGGGATGTATAAAATAATATTGGAATTCTTTTCATGCATTTGGACATGTGGACAAGATGGACTATTGTCAGGTAAATGATCGATTAATCAAATTTGGTTACAGTTCCTTTCGTGATTGATAAGTTTGATCATATGGGTAGATTCCCCTTGGAGGCCATTGTGGACCTCCCCCTCCCCCCTTTGGAGGTCACCACAGGTCTCTCCCTCCTCCCTTCAGAGGCTATCGTGGGCCTTCCCTCACCCTCTTGAAGGCCACCACTGACCTCATCTCTCCCCCCTTGGAGGCCACCACGGACCTCATCTCTCCCCCCTCGGAGGCCACCACGAGCCTCTCCCTCCCCCCCCCCCCCCTTGGTGGCTACTGCAGGTCTCCCAATACCCACCCCTTCGGAGGCCATCGTAGGCCTCCCCCTCTCCCCTAAAGGCTATTGCGGGCTTCCCCCTCTCCTTAAGAGGCCATTGCGGGCCTCCCCCACCCCCTTGGAGGCCACCACAAGGCTCTCCCTTTGGAGGCCAGCGTGAACCTCCCCCATGCCTCGTCAAAGGTTAGTGCGGGCCTCCCCCACCCCCTCGAAGGCCATTGCGCCCCCCTTCGGAGGCCACCACAAGCCTCCTCCCCACCTTCGGAGGCCACTGTTGGCCTCCCCCCTCAAAGGCCATTGCGGGCCTCCCCATTCCCTCACCCCCTAGGAGGCTACGACGGGCCTCCTCCCCCCTCCCCCACCCTTGGTCATTGCGAGCCTCCTATCCCCCCTTGGAGGGCAACGCGAACTTCCCCTTCCCCTCCTCCCTAGGTTTATGATTAACTGAAGAGTTGAGCACTATGCAAGGTTCTCGGTGTAATTCACAATTACGAAGGGTTATGTACGTAATATTGAAACTTGAGTGATTTACAAAGAAGTCTCTAGACTTTCTACTTGATAACAATGTGAGCCCCAAACTTTCAATTGTGTCAATTTGAATCCCAGGCATTGTTTGTAATAACAATTTGGTCCCACATCTGAGCAACACCGTGAAACTCAACAAAAACTGTTTGAAATTTTAATGATTGGATGACATTGCCCTCCTCTCTAACCAATCCATTGTTCTCTACCAAGGCTCCCCCCTTGTATCCCTTTTCCCTCTGCCATGGCTCCCCCTCGTAGCCCTTTTCCCTCTACTACGACTACCTCTCTCCTCCACAAAGACTAACGCATCTTCACCCATTTGTCGAAACCACCATATCATTGAGAGACAACAAAGGAAGCATCTTAGATCACTATGGAGAACATGGCCATGCTCTTCCTTTCCATGCTCCTCTCCATGTCTCTCGTCACCACCATTGTCCCTATCCTCGACAACCATGGCAACAACATCACAACCGATGCCAACTGTTGTATCGAAATAGAAGGTTTCACCAAATTCCTAAAGCTCACGCTCAATCCATCAACAGGTCATGCCTACAATACTATGGCCTCCAACAAGATGTAGCTAAAATGGTAAGGTTCCACCCGGCAACACTTTGTAGATTGGAAATGGTTACCGCTTATGGTTAGAGTTCACGCCAGTTCCATACTACGCAAGAATTGGAGAGTGGACTGTTGACTCGTCCTACGTGGTGGTTACTGGCAGGAACCCAAAGTTCATAAGGAGATATTTTATTGTGCTGCAAGATGAGGACATCAAGTACATGCTTTGGGATTGTCGTACATGCCCCGTGTGCAAGGGCCTCTACACTCCAATAGGTTTGAACACTCATGGGCTCTTCAAGATGAATGTGGAGAATCCCTTGAAGGTGGTAGTCAAGAAAGCTGCATATGGAAGTCTTAGAAGATACAGTAGCAACTCGGAAAGTCTAAATCATGTTTGATCATTTTGCTTCTGCACAACCATAGTTGGATTGTATGTTTGGAATTTTAAATTTTAAGTATTTTGTGTCATGGTCCTATATGAACTGAGCTAATGAAAACTACATTGCGATTCTCATATTTCCTGTTCATATTGAAATAAAAAAACATTGATTTTTTTACCATTAACACGAGAATAGATCAAACATTGAACATGAATCCTACAAAGTCTATGTTGAACTAAATGGTGTTTGGATTTAATAGAGGTAGACATTGCATTGTTCCATCAGATCACATGAATGGAAACTGTAGAACTCCTTGAGGTGTAGAGAAGATCATTTAGTATTAGATAAAAAGGGTTCTCATGTAATTTCGTACAGCCACAGACATGGATGATGATGATCTTTTATTTTCCACTAAATGATATCCGTAAGATTTTGACCACATCAATCTAAAAAAGGTGTTGGTTTTATCTGAATACCTTTGCCCGTTTGCTCTGGAGGTGTTATTCGCATGAAGCAGCCGAGTGGGCAGGTGCTCCTATGTCCAGAGCCCTCATTGTATGCATCCACAACCTTCAGCAAGTCAAGGCTCCAGATCAACCACCACCTAAGAACAACTAGGGCTGTTCAAATTTTCGGGTCAAACGGGTACCCGACCCGACCCGTCAATTTCGACCCTAAATTTACTGGTACCCGGAAAAAATTATCCGGGTCGGGTACCCACAGTTTTTGACCCGTTTATCCTTCTTGACCCGGTGGAAAATCTACGGGTTGGAACCGGATACCCGGTTGGGGTATTCGGCCATGAACAATTGCCCCATTACTGCCATTGGAAACGACCCAAATGGGAAGTCCAACTTTTCTTCCCTTTCTCGGCCACGTTTTCTTTACAGCTCGAATTGGAAACATGTTCTCTGTGCACGAGTACCAAGTGCATTATGGTACTTGAGCCGTATCGCTCGAATTGAGCCGTAGAGTCGTACAGCTCGACACAGTACCGCTCCCATAATGCACTGCATTACCGCTCTACGGCTCGACACAGTCCTGCCTCGCCACAATGCACCTCGGCTCAACCCCTCCTCCACGCCTCGCCACGAGTACACAAGGTCGGAGATCCTCATCGTGTGTGTTCCAGCTTCTCCCCTGTCGAGTTTGTGAATCAATCCGAGGGCACGGGTGCCTTACCCCTTGAGGCACGTAGAAGTCATGTCCAGGTAGATGCTGTATATTTCTATCTATATCATTTTGCAAATAGCTATGCTTTCCAATTTCCAACTCTATTTTTTCCCAAGGAGATCGAGTAGGGACGTGACATATATATAGGTGTCAATGTTTACCACAATGCACCTTTACAACAATTATTTACCTCTACCATCTCCGCATAACGTGTTCAAGACCTTTGCATTGATCATATATTACCATAGGAAGACATACAATTTAACAATCTAGAAATGAATGGACAAGGGCTCGAGCAGTGCTTAATTGAGGTTTTCGCGATACACATAAAACACATAGTACATATATTCTTGCTAGCGAGAAACCTTTACTCTTTAGATTGTCTTAGGATTTCCCCGATTTAATTTACGGAGTAAAGATCAGACTTGAAGGCATGATTCAATCCTCATTCAAAGATCAAACTAGAAGATCAGACTACATTATGTAGCTACACTTTGCAATTGTTTCACATTTTTTACTGTGCTATTTATGTTTTTTTTATGTGTATATTTGTTGTAGTGACCCACGGGTACTCGCGGGTACCCATTACCCATTCAAATATTTGGGTACCCATCAGAATCGGGTACCCGTTAAGATGGGGCGGGTCGACCCGTTGACCCAATAATGATGGGTCGGGGTGGGTCAGGGCTGAATGGGTCGGGTACCCGCCCCGTGAACACCCAACAACAACCATCTTCTCCGATCCACCATTCTATGGCTTCTTCCGTGCTCCGACCACATGGAGGTCAACATGAGAAAGAACCCCCATTCTCAAAGGTCAACAGATTCTCAAATGTAATTTCCATCATTGAATGAGATGGACTGGGTAAATTACAAGCAGGGGCATCTGAAGTTTGCTGATGTGCACATTGACTCTTCTATGAGATGGGATTAGAAAAAGAGGAGGGTAATTTCGTCCACTCGTGAAGATTTCAAACGGCTTCTGTTGCATTTCACGGTGCTGGAAACAATGTTTGGGACTCAAATCGACGTAATTGAAAGTTTGGCGACCATATTGTTACTGGGTAGAAAGTTTAGGGACATCCTTGTATATTATTCTTGAAAGTGCAGTGTTGTGGGTGTAAAAATGCCAAAAGAATAAAGTTGCAATTAAATGAGTAATCACAAACATTTCACGTCTGTGGGTCCCACCATATATATTATTTTCCGTCATGGGGTGCTCATCCGAAAACACTCTATCTATATTTAATACATTGAATCACATATTTGTCTTTTATCCATTTCAAAAAAATATTACAGAATATTATCTTATTATCTAAAAATTACAAGGGAGCTAGGAGCCTACACCAAGGGGTGTAGGTAACTATCTACGCACGATCTTTTTATCATGATTTTCAAGTTTTTTTTTGAAGGAAACCTTAGGGGAATTTTCTTAATATATTGAGGGAAATATGCGTTTCGAGTTTCATGCATATAAACATTCCTAACATGTTCATCTAGAAGGGGTCATTTTCAACAATTCTGAGACCGTTAAAATTTGATGAACTTGATGAAGATGATAGGAGTTCCGTATCAAGTTGAAATTTGAATGATACCATGCTGATATATAGTGATCTAGTTCTCCAAAGGTTTCATCTCAAAAAAATCAAAAAATAACGAAAAAATGAGCCGGGTGTAGGTAGTTACGTACACCCCTAGGTGTAGACTCCCTTTTCCAAAATTATAAAATACTAAACTCTTAATCATTTTTACCAAACTTTAATATAATTACATTACAACAAACCCTCTCAACAACAGAACCTGCTTTTGAAGTGGGTTACTCTCTTTCTAATAGTCTTTTAAAGGTAGGAGGGGGATGAACCTAGGAGGGGTGCAAACTGGACGAGGAAAGAGTGTATGACTTGGGAATTGAATTGAAAGGGCACATCCCACTACCAAATGGTGTCATAAATAAAAATGAGTTTTTTACCTCACAAATCCTATAAACCTGGTAAATTATCTTCTCGAGCTTTGAACTAACATAATTTCTCCATCGATCTCATAAACTTGCTAAATTTCACCCTATGAGCCATGCAGTTAATTTGTTTGACGCTTGTGAGGGTTTTTGAGGTAATATACAAGGTTAACGGGGGCAATTACGTTGTGCAAAAAATCATAGAGGTAATTTAAGAAAAAATATAATCAGAAGAATAAAAATACAAAAAAAGATAAATATTTCTTTAAGAACCGGCAAGAACTACATTTAAAAATGTTTGAATGACTGAAGTGAGCTTAACAGATGTTGTGCAAATACCTATCAAGTTCTAATACAAATAGAGTAGAGTAATTATATCCAAATATGTAAATCCGTTTCATATATTTGTATTTTACTTTTTTATTATTCGGAATGTTTATACATTCATCTGTAATCCTCAGATACGTTATTATTTATAATAATATTTGGAGATCATGATATTATCCTTACTTAATCTGTTTATTAGTATGTGATTTTTACCCGACATATTCTATAATCTTTGAAAATTACCTCTACAACCTTTAAAATAATCTAGTTCCTCATTTAATTCCGTAAACTTACTAACTCTTATCCTACGGATCACACGGATAACCCCCATCCATTTGGCATCTTAAAATTAATCGGATTCTGTGAATTTTTTTCCATAATACCGATTTTGTTTCTCAAAATTACAAAAATACCATCCCTTCTCCCTCACTCTTCCAGACCTTACTGCCCCGCCCTCCACACGACCTCCCCTCCCCCCCTCCGCCCGACGTTCTTGTATGCCATTCTTACAGACAACATATGGCTTCTTCAGCAGGACTTCCCTTTAAACCGCTTGTTGTGGATATGACGGATCTGTTCTGCGAGCCATTCCCAGAGCTCCACTAGCATGGCCACGCCGCCCTCCACGATGACCTCCTCGCTAGCCTCTATCACCGTACACACCGTGGCGAGGAGGTACACTGCCTTATCCATGAGACCGGGCTCTCCCTCCGACACGAGGTTGAGCAGGACGTGGATGACCCCTGTGCGTACGAAACGAAAGGCATCCACAGGAGACGAGCTGCAGAGGGTGTAGAGGGCGGTGGCGGCATCCTTCTGGTTGTGTAAATCGTCGGTACAGAGGAGGTCAACTAGGAGAGGGAGAGCGTCCGATCGGGTAACTGACGTGCGAAGGGAGGGGAGCTGCGAGAGACGGAGAAGCGCGCAAGCGGCGTTTGCTCGGGCGGTGGGGGAGCTGGATCGGAGGGGAGATAAGAGAGTGGGAACGGTGCCGGCAATGGCGAGGACGAGCTTATTGAGGTCGAGGGGAGAGAGGTTGAGGACGGCGGTGACGACATGCTCTTGAAGCAAGGGGTCGGAGGAGGGGAGGAGGGAGATCAGTTGGAGATAGGGATGAAAACGGTCGGATATGGATCCGAATGTATAATCATATCCTTATCCATTTACAAATACGAATATGAATGTGGATACGGATTTTGACGAATGTGAAAAATGTGTTAACATATCCTTAAAAACGAATACGAATGTATAATGAATACGAATCGGATACGAATAATAAAAAAATAATTTACTAATACACATGTTTAGGATGGTTTAAACATAAAATAGATATACCAGATAATGCAATTTCATAAAAATTATATTAACGATGGTGAATGCAATCATAAATTGTTGTTAGACACATTTATAAATAAATATATTACTATACTTATATTCGAAAACGAATATACGAATACGAATGCGAATATTAACGAATGTTAAAGTGACATCCATATTCGCATCCATTTTAAAACGAATACGAATACGAATGTCAAAATATGTATAAAACGAATAAGATAGCGGATCGGATACGAATATATTCACATTCGTTTTCATCCCTAGTTGGAGAGCAGCGCCGGCCTTGGCAATCCTTGGATACACTGCAGTTTGATTAAACCAATCCTAAATCCAAGCAAGTTAATCCAAGAAGCCTCAAATTAACGGTAAGGTTTGCGGGGATAAGAGAGAGCAAATTTATGAGATCGAGGGAGGAATTAGATTGTTTCAAAGGTAGTAGAAGTAATTGACAAAGATTATAAGTTTGCCGGATAAAAATCCCTATTAGTATTTGTATCTAACCATTTGTATGGTGAAAGCAAATTGTATCCGTTTCTGCACCCATTTATGCGCATACTGTTTTTATATGCATATGCAGATGATTAATTAGTAGACTTAAAATCAAAGAAGTTGTAAGATTTGAAAAATGACATTCGACCAAGTTTATATAGCTCGTACCGTACTCTTTTCTTTTTATTCTTTGTTATACATGCATACTATTTCTCTAAATAAATGGATACAAATGAATCATTATTATACATTTCACGCAATGGGTATTCGACCCGATAGATAACTTCTTAGATTGAAGCTGGTCGACCCGTTGACCCGATGTAATGTTCAAATGGATTAAGTACAATTGGGGTGAACAAATTTAATACAACAATAACAAAGTCTTTTTCCATATTAAATAGGAGTAGTTACATGAATTCTTTACCTCCATTTAGATTTATCTTTGGTCGGTCTCGGATTGAGTACACATTCACGTATCTCAAGGATATGTCCAAAAAAGATAAATATTTAAACACAACAAGTGAAAACGGAATATGGGGTTTAAATGCAAGAGATCCAAACAACGGATAATCAGCAAATGGTTTGCCGATTCAATTTTTCAAATATTTTTATATATTATTTTAAGAATATATATATATTATTTTTAATAATATAAAATTCAAAAGTTTTCAAAATAAGCATTGACCGGGGAACGATTTGCCCGTAACAGTACCTCTACCTGAACACTCGCCTTATCCCAATCAACCCACCAAATTGCACAAACAACCTCGGCAAGAAATGCATTTGAAATTCTTAAATGATATAAAGTTTTCTTTCTTTTCAATTGGACTTTGTGCAAGTTATTTTCTAAAAATCAAAATTAAGACTAATCAGAAATTTAATTGAAAAAATCGGATCAGTTTGAATCATGAAATCGAATAGCTTCAACTAGATAATGACATCCTCATCATTTTTAATAATGGAGTGAAGTTGATATATTTAGTTTAAGGAAAGTCTGCATCAGACAAGAAGCAACTGCTTAATTGTTAATATATAGAGAAAAAGGCCCCGCATATTCCAACAAAATAAAACCCTGAACTTGGATCTGAAACAACTGCTAAGCAACGAATAAATTAATATGAATTTTAAGATTTGAATTCACAAATATTCCTTTTCATCTTCTTTTGCCCATCTTCGTTGTCTAATTAAATTATATAGCTTATTTCCTCTTTGCTGCTGGTATATTTGCTATTATATACATATATTCTAGGGTAAATTACAAAAAAAGGATCAATCTTTGCGTGGAATCCCAAATTAGGGACTGATCTTTAGTTAGTAACAAATAAGGGACCAAAGATTAACTTATCGTTCCAGTCCCCAACGCCGTGAATGGACGGCTCAATCCTTGATTTCACTTGACAAAATTACCCCTGACCAATAGGATTTACTGTTTCATTTTTTCCCAATTCAAGCCTCAAACAAAAGGAGCCAAAGATCCTCCGCCTTCCCGATACGATGGCTGCTCCGACCATTGTTGGCTCCAGACCACGATGCGGCTGCCGGACGTCTTCCTCTTGGGTGGCTACCTCCCCTCAAGCCGGCTCTTGGGTGGCAACTAATGAGAGGAGTAGGAAAAAGCCGTCGATCACATCTCAAATTATACATGAACAACAATAGGGTATAACAGTTTACATACATTCACCACTTCAAGAAGGCAAAGAACACAAGCAACATATGGAACACAACAAGCAAGAACAAACCCTCATTATTTCTTCGAATTGTTAACGATGATGGGCACGGTGATAATCAAGATGATGATGAAAAGGATCAAGATCTGATGCACATCCATTTCCTCGTGTTATTCCGGTAAACCCGTGTCTCCTACAACCTCTCAGCCCTACCGCAAACGAACGACACGCGTGAGGTGGCTCTCGATGTCGTCGAGCTGCTCGCCATGCACGAGAACAGACATGTCAAGGAAAATCTGTTGAAGCTCCAGTAGGCTGTGCTCGATCTCCTTCGCGGCGTCGTGGCACTCCCGGATCTCAGTGACGACCTCCATGACCTCCCCGCGGCTTGCGCGCTGGAGGAACCAACAATAGAGACACAAGAGGAAAAAGTTCAGCAAGCCGGTGATCTGGAGCCGACGATGGTTGGAGCAGCTGTCAATATAAAGGGGAGGCGGAGATTTTTTGGCTCTATTTGAGGCTCGAATTGGGGGAACTTGAAAAAGTAAAACCTATTACTAGGGGTAATTTGGTCAAGTGATACTATGGAATGAGGCACCCATTCACGGCGTCATGGACTGGAACGATAAGTTAAACTTCAGTCCCTTATTTGATACAAACTAAAGATCAGTCCTTAATTTGAGATTTCATGTAAAAGTCAGTCCCTTTTTTGTAATTTACCCTATATTCTATATGTATGCCGTCCTAAACGTGTATATTTAAGTAAACTTGAAATATCATCATGTTATTATTAATATCTGATTTGTATTCATTTTTAGGCTATTGTAGCATAATTGTAACCCTGTAAACAGTTATATCCACATTCATATTCATTTTTTACAGTGAACGAGGATACCGTTAATACCTATATTCGAAATTGTATCCAACTGTTTTCATCGCAATTAAAACTTTGAAAATAGAAGTAGATTTGATGACACACAGTATTTGCATCTAACCATTTGCATACTAGTATCAATTCTGCACCCATTTCCATGCGTACTTTTTTTATATGCATATATGAGATGATTAATTAGTCGACTTAAAATCATACAAGCTTATATAGCTCGTTTTGTACTTCTTTCTTTTTTATTGTTTGTTATACATTGGTCATATTTCTCTAAACATATGGATACCCACGAGTAATCAATTATCCATGAAAGTATTTAACCCGATATATAACCTAATGTACAAATGGATTATGTACAAACGGGGTGCGTAAATTATCCACGAGCATCCCTAGATGCCACTGCATGTAAAAAATAAGGGATATTTACCCCCACGAATCTTACAAATATTTTAAATTACATCTACGATCTTTTGCACAATGTAATTATCCCATCAACCTCATAGATTACTCAAGAGCCCTATGAGCTTCAAACAGATTAACCGCAGGGTTCATAGGGTAATAGTTAGCAAGTTTACAGGATCGATGGGGGAATTATATTATTTCAAAGGTCGAGAATATAATTTACAAAGTTTATAGGATTCATAAGAAAAATATCTCAAGCTTTCCTGATGAGGACGCTCTTCAGATACCTCTTGACATACCTGATGAGGTGGCTCTTGATGTATGTTTGTGATACCCGTCGGTACGCATGGGAGAACTCTTTGGTCATTTGACGAAGGCTTCTGTCATTTTCTCAAAAGTGGCTCAGAACTCCCACGGATGAACTCATCCTCAATCAACTTGGCAATGCCGGTCTCATTGATACGAGTAGGAAGTGAATGAGAAAGGTTTTTTTTTCGAGATTTCCTATCTTTATATATAACGCGGATCTCTGCCAGCCTCAGACTCTTCAATTAGCCTTTGACTTCAGGAGGAGTCGAGCGAGGGCAAAGCGGACGGTTACAGTGCCAGCGGTGAAGCGAGTGGGGCTGATGTTCTGAAAGATCATCTCGACGTGGATAGAGCTTGTAAGCACGTGTGATCTGCAAGAAGCTTCAGGGACCCAGTGCCGAAAGGCGAATGCTGAGCAAGGAGACGTAGAGGTTGGATAGGCCTTTCCCTGCTTTGGTTGTCAGAGGAAGAATGCTACTGCCATTTCCAAGCCGACAATCACGCGTGACAAACCCACCGGAAAAGTCATCCCGCCAATCAAGGCAAGGAGTGATCTCAAGGAGAATCCCGGGTCGTGTTGAGGAGCAAGAATGGACGAATCCCGGGGCTAGGTACGACCCGAAGCTAGGAGCTCAGGATGATGGGTGACAAGGCCCGCCTCCCACTCCTTTCTCATCCTACTTTCGTGCAGCTTACTTGAGGGTTATGTACAAGAACTTCGCTCCAGGAGCAAGTAGCTTGCCTTGTCAGCTCTGATGCAACGACCCTTGCCTCTCTTCCACTATCTTAGGTGCCTGCACCTGACCTGTCATATATATACCCTCCATCTTCGGTTTTGAGGCTGGTTAGTCTCTGCCCTTCCTCTTGCTCCGGACCTCTCTTTCCATAGCCTTCCTGGAACTATACCAGATGACAGGGATTGCTCTCGCTCTGACCTTTTTCTTAATTGGAAAGAGATGTAAGATGTAGTGTAGACAAAAAACTTCACATTTTTGATAATTGTTAAAGAATGAGGAGAAGAAAAGTGAGAAAAGGGCTCCATAGGAAGCGAGGTCATAGTGGATGATATGATGATATGAATAACGATATTCTCTCATTTTCTTTTGAGTTGTTCTATCTATACAAATGGGCTGGGCTTCCCTGCCGTCTACGAAAACTTTCTCACTACTGCTCCTCATTGGGGAGGTATATGAAAGAAGGAAGAATAAGTGGATTGAGGTTATATTCTATCGAAAAGACAGGCTTTTCCAAAGAAAAATAAGTGACGAAAATGAGGTCAACCCATGTATTCACACATGTTTGGGATGAGCTCAGATCCGACTGTATGTACATAGGCTTCGGATCGAGCCAACTCAATGCTCTACCATATTTATTGGTAAACTCCACCCGAGAGAATTATCCCTTATTAATATATTAGTTACTTGTATTCTTTGCATCCATTCAAATTTATCTTGGATCAATCTCGGATTTAATATACATTAACAACTCTAAGGGGCATGGATCCTCCGGACACATTAACAATTGAATGCTTCTCATGCAATGAGGACTGTCAAAATAATTTAACTTCAAATAAAAATAATAACGGGGCCTAATGATAAAATGAAATCAAAATTTAAAAAAAAAGATATTTAAAAAATGCCGATTTATCAAATAAAATCCAGCCTTATCTGTGCACGTAATATATTTACGAAAGTTCCAAGTATTGTAAATAAGAAGATTCAAGAAACAAGTCCAATGCTTTTTGAAAATCTAATCTTGTAATGAAAAAATTACACTAACGTTGAACGAGCAATGCATATATCAATAGAAAAATTTATATTTATAATAAATTTTAATAAATCAAACGTAATTTTGTTTACATCAATACTGTGTACTTACTATCTCGTTGATTTTGATAGATTCAATAATAACAAAAGCATTTATTATTTTGAAATATTAATATACCAATATCAACGGATAAAGTTTTATCTTCAACATATACACCACCAAATTTGTGTGAATTCCCAATCAGGTGAAGGATCGGTCTGAGAAATGTGGTTTTTGCGCATGAAACCCCCTAGATTCCTATTATTACTCGCTTGCCTTCTACTTTTTGTATATTACAACTATGCCCCTATTCCACCATATTAGATAATATAATAATAAATTACGTATAGAATGAAATACAAAATATAAAACCCCAATAAAATGCCCAAAGATACTTAATACAAAACTACGTACAATATAAACATTGTTTTGAAAAATAATTTCATTTCTCATTTTTCATAGATAAAAACAAAATATGAAATACATACAAATGCCTATATTACATAAAAAATACAAATACACCTCTAAAAATTCCCAATTCATGAATTAGGTAATCGTATTTACTTCATGTCTATTTTGGATAATTTTTATTTTTTTTGAAAAATATCACCACGAATTTTCATAATTATATCCCACTAATATGGCATTCCAATTTCATCATAATATAGATTCATATGCTCTCCATCCAAAACATGTTGATTACAACAATTCTAAGACCATTAAAATTATTTGTTCTAGATGCATGATTTAAGAGTCTCTGTTTCTGACGAAATTGAAATGACATATTAATGCGATATAGTGATTATTTCTCATACACCTGATGGATCTTAGCTAATTAGTGGTTCACCTTATTCAAATAGTAATGTACTAATTATAGATATAAAATCACAGACATTGCAACGGATAATGGCTTATGAGATAACAAGAGAGATGATGATGATGACGACACGTTATAGAGCATCATAGAAAAATAACGATTCTAAAAGTCCACGCACAACGATAGTGTCTCCTTGTGAGACCCATACATTCTAATTCATAACATTTGATGTTATTCATTTATAAACATCCAGAATTTGGGGATATAAGCGTGCTATGAAACCTTTATCTGATAAATCTAGCAAATACATCATGATTTTCCCACAAGATATTTTACTTGTGTAAATCCACACGAAAAATGCATCGCTTTCAAGATAAACCAACAATAAGATGAGATCCTAGGGTTAGAATCGAAAACATGTATTCATCCTCAAAAGATAATCTCTAAAATCGCGATACGTGTGTGAGTGAAAGAATACAAGGGGAGAGAGACGAAGATCTATTACATATAAACGAGAATCCCACGTGTGTGCCTTGATCCGTGCGCTCGATCACCCAAATACGAATCCAGAGATACTTTCCTATCGTAATGCCGCTCATCTTCCTCTTATCAACATGAAGCGTGATACACAACCCTCCAACAAGGGATCCTTCTCCTCTTGTCTTTGGAGAAGAATAACAGGAGAGGGTGACTTGGGAGATGGGAAATTGAAGTTAGGCATAACGAAATGGGCGGAAGTTCTTAATATGATTTAGGTGTAAAGTCCTAGTCTTACACTATCAAGGATATATCCTTTGTGCTAGCAACAAGCAGTCGCGCTTGAGAAACTGGTATAGGAATTCAGGAATTGCCTTCCTAGCGGTGAAAGCAAAACCTGAACAAAGTCATAATGCCCTCCTCTTAAACGTACACCCTACATCATCCAAGCCACTGAACCCCTTCCGATCACTAAACCATGACAGACTGACAAGATCACCATCCAACTGATGGAGCCCGTGTTCAACCAACCCAACATGAAAGTGAACGAAAGGGGGATAGGTTCAGTGAAAACATGAAAGCGACGTAATGGTACAAGTTCGATGGACGGATAACAGATACACGGAAAAATAGAATATGTTGTCCAGAGGGAAACGGATCCTTCGCTGCAATGTCCGCTGCAGCAGACTCTGCAGTAGAGGCGTGGCCGATCGATCTTGATCAAGACCGCTCGATCAAGATCAAGCTGCCCACGCGTCTACTGCAGAGTCTGTTGTAGTGGACCCTGCAGCAGAGTCCGATGGGATTGGGAATACCCGAAAATTCCAGGAAAGTGTACGGGGTGAAGGGCTGATATTTAAGGGTGGGTAGGTTAATTGTTTCCTTGCCCCCTCAAGAAGAAGCCATTATCATGTTGGTCATCGCAAGACCAACATCTATCGCATGTGTATCCCCGAGTGAATAGAGTCCGTACTAGAGGGGCCATCATGAGCATGCCAACTACCAATAACCAGATCCCATCATGAGCATACCTACAAGAACTGGAATATATAAGGGCAGCGGGATTACGACACAGGTACATGAATGAAATGGATGGTAAAATATAATAGCATAAGAGCTTTGGGAACCGAAGCATAAGATGGGGAATGAACAGAGAATAGCAAGTCTGGAGTTTCATTCATTAATGGTATATTGGTTTGCAACTTGAGTAGGAAATCTATTGGAATTAAATCTATGACTCATCTGGAGTAGCTTGGCCATTTTATGCATGATATGTTAACTTGAAAATTCATCAAATCAGGAGCTCATTGTGGTTGTTTGTATTTTTACGTGTGTTGCATTTGTCTTAGCTTGACTTAGTTAGTCTCTTACAATAGTCTATTGCCCACTTTAGGTCCCGATTATATGCCTCAATCAGTGGTATCCCTGTGTTCGACTCTGCAGTTATCCAAGAGATTTTAAGCCGAGTCACTTCTCACGGAGATTCTCGCTCAATCTCTCATACATCCATATTACAACGAACCGATTTTATCATAGCTGAAAATGGATACATCTACCCAGCAGGCATTTCCTTCACCCTACACGCACAGAACACCACCTATGGATGGCAACAGGTCGACAACAGAAGGAGTAGCTCAACCAATTGTATCCATGCCTTCGAAGGTATATGTAATTAAAAAAGTACCCTTAAGCACAACTTCTTTTTGTTGATTATTTTTATCAAATATTGCAAACATATACCATCTTGTATTTGGAGCATGATTTTTCATCTTTGAGTTAAACAAAAATATCACAATGTTGAGTACATTATTCTTTCTCATAATCCAATTACTGAGTAATTTCTAGATTATTAGATGATTTATTATAATTCCAAGACTGATCTTCACTCATATTTTTGGAGCGACTTCATATTTTCCAAAAACTCTAAGCCCTTTGGATCACTCATTAATAAAAATGTCTAAGTTAATTTTGGAACGACTTGAAATTAGATTGTGGATTAGTTAGAAATTAATTGCAAAATTTTACTTTGTTTTAGTATAAAATTCACGAAAAAAATCAAATAATGTCAGAAAATTCTTAAAATATTTAGTGTAAGTTCATTTTGTCATATTTACGATTATGTCCAAGTTTCATTAATTTTGCTTCTTTTCGTTCACAAAATTGCATAAAAATCCTTAAAAAGATTCATTTTCCATGCATGCATCTTTAGTCCAAATATTCTATAAAAACATGCTTTGCAATCACATTTGCATAAGGTTTCTAGGAAAAATACTACCTAGCTAAATTGGATTGACTGACTTTGAAATTAAATTAGCCTAAGTTGCTTGTTTTATAAAAAAAACGATTCATTCACATTTAGCATTTACATTTATTTTTCATCTTTGCATAAAAATACCAAAAAAAACTCCTTGTTAAAACATGTACATTAAGTTTGATAATTTGAACCTAAATTGATTTAGTTGCCTCCTTGAATCGACCCTGAGACTTGCCCGGGTTAAAACTAGAAATATTGTATAAACTCCCTATGTTTAGGGTTCTCTGCATCTTGTCTAATTTTTCCATTTCCATGTATAGTGAAAATGATCATTGCCGTTCAAGGATGTAGTCTGGTTACATGCGAACCTTGTAAATCGGTGTGCACGTAATTTGCATTTTTTGTGTTTCTTCCGCTACATGCAACAAGTTTTTTTACCTAACTTGTCTCATTTCCTTTAATAAGTACCTTTGATTGTAAAAACGCAACTCTTGAACTTCTTTATCTTCATTCTGAATATAAGCATTCATGATCTCCAAAGAGACAAATCCATAAGGTAGAGAGTAAGCAGTCTCCCATGAATACCACAAATTATCAAGAAATAATCTCAAACTTGGTCTCCATTATGGATAATTAATTAGTATTCCCTTGAAATCCATTCTATAGCTCCATTTCATGCACCTCAACTACATTGCTATCTGGAAAAAATCCTACACTTCACTCCAAAGGGCCGTTGGGAAGAAAGGAGACGGATTCAAAAGATGCAGAAATTACCCTCCAAAGGGCAGTGAATTTGGAGATGATTCTTGAGGTTGGTTCCTCGATTGTTTCCTTGTTTGTGGGTTTTGGTTCCGTTTCTGCTCTTGAATTAATTCTCACCGTTGTTTTCTGATTCTTGAGATGGGTTTTGTCGATTGTTTTGTTGTTTGTGGGTTTGATGATCTGGTTTGCGGGAGCGGAGAGGTCAAGGATCTGCTAGGTTGTTTAGGAGGCTTTTGACAGCTTGGTGGTTGTGACTAAGGCATCATCTCGACGTTTGTTCAAGATTTCGATGTTCCTCCATTTCGATTTCGAGCTTCTCTTGTTTTCTGCGGGGGTTCGAAAGCGGTTGTTTTTTTTTTCTGTGGAGTGCATGTGATTTGGGATCGAACAGCTGAGCTGATTCGACGAAGATCGAGTATCCCGTTTGGTTGCTCCCGATTTACATCTCCTTATCGGTACTCTTCTTGGATTAATTTGTGTTGCCATTTGCGTAAAGCTGACGTCGATCTTAAAACTGGGGATAGTTTGGTCAGCTTACTAGATCGATTTGATGCTCTAACAAGATAAATATCCTGTCATGAATTCGATGAACAGATCTTATATCCATTCCTTCTGGAAAAAGGGGTTCTCCATCAGATAAGCTCTTTTCACAGGCCTAATCCTTGTCTTCAAAATGATTCTTTTTGTGTGTTTGCATGTGTAACTATTAGGTAAACCGAAAGTTACCAGTTCAACCACCGCAGCCAAAAATAAAAGCCGTCTCCATGGGGAAACATTACCCGTTCAACTCAGTTCCGTCTGGCAAAGTTTTTCCTTCAACATTGTTATACCATTGAATTCCAAACTCTGTACACCTACAGATCACCCAAAAATACAGGTAAGAAGGAAGCACTCGTGTGAAGCATTAAGTTACTTTGTTCGAATTCGAAAATACAGTAATAGGGTAACTATTTAAATTAACACAAACTTATTCATATGAACAAGTTCAAAAATGGAGATCGATAATCACAAAAGAAGAAACTATTCGGAGTAGTACAAAGTTCGATAAACATAGTATCTTCAAACCTAAAATTTATCACATGTATAAATATGAAGCTACACACACAAACACACATGCATATACAGATAACGAAAGGTGAAACGAGGGGCTCGATCGACAAGGGGGCAGGGTGGAATAAAGGGCTCGATCGCCCACTCGGGGGGGAAGGTGTATGGGTGCGTGGGTGGATGGGGGGGGGGGGGCTCGGTCAGCCCACAAGCAGGAGGGCAATGGGGGGGGGGGGGGGAGACGGGGGGCCAGGTCGGCCCATCGAGGGGGGACGGGGGAGAGGGAGGAATGGGGGGCCCAGTCGGCCCCACGGGGGGAGGGGGGGCGCAGATCGACCCCTCTAAAGTGGAGGGAGGGGGGGGGGACGAGGGGCCACAATAATTACTTACTTTTCCAGTTCTACTCACTTTTCCAAACTTCAATACAACCACGTCACAATAATTACTTACTTTTTTAAACGTCAATATAATCATATCACAACAAATCACTTCTAACAAACCCCCAGTTTAACTCTCCATCCAAAAACAAAAACACAAAAACGGGTTACCCTCTACCAATTTAACCCGCCCTAACATGTGTATCAAGCGCACCCTTAGAGTAATTTTTGAAATGCAAATGTAAATAAATGTTCACAATATTCTTATTCATATATAATGTTAGAAAATGTGACTCACGTTTGTAGAATTTTACTCGAAATAGACAATCATGGAAATATTTGACATTTTAAACAATTATTTCATTGATATATAAATACATACTTATATAAATGTATCTGATTTTATCGGTTCAAAAAACTGGTTTGTCGGGTCATAGCAGTAAATTAAGCCCGGTCCAACTTTTTACGAGTCGATAGGAATGATGACGTTATTTTAACATCATCAACTGGTTAAGACCGACAATCCGACCGGGTTGGACCAATTCGATTGACCGGTTCAACGTACAATTTGATTTTTAAAACCATTGATCTTTATACTTAGAGATTCTAAATCTCTTCTTTAAGACCCATTTGCGTAGAATTTTCTTCCTCCCTTCGGTAACTCAATGAATGTCCCAATCTTATAGTTGTGAAGAAACTTCTTCTAGTCACTCATTGGAGCAATCTACTACACATGTTTTGCTCCCACATTAGATTATACAACAGTGGAAAATCCTAAGGGTGCATTTGGTACGTGGGTTAGGGTGGGTTAAACTGGTACAAGGTAAGCTATTTTTGTGTTTTGGTATTTGGATAGAGGGTTAAACTGATGGTGGGTTAGAAATGGGTTTGTTGTGATATGATTATATTGAAGTTTGAAAAATTGAATAGTTATTGTGATGTGATTGAATTTAAATTTGGAAAAGTGAATAGAAGTGGAGGAGTTTATAATTTTTATATAATATGATTGTATAATATATTATTTTTTGATGGAATTGATGATGTAGATTTGATTTATTTAATTTTTTAAAAAAGAGAAATGTGAGACCCACATTAAAGAGCGAGGAAGTGGGTTAAGGAGGGTAAGCTCCCCTTGCCTACCGAACAGGGTCTAAGAAATCCATGTCTTCAATTACATGTAGTGCATAAGAAACCATATCTCAAAATCATATCACTTCCAAACACCTACCATTATACGAGGTTGATCATCAACAATAATGTGTAGCCTCTCTTGTATAGGTTCTTCAAGTTATGCATCTTCACCGTAAGGACAATACAAAATTGACTAATTCTGATTAAATGAGATATCAAGCACCACCTCTAGGCATCTGCCCTCATTGTTTTCTACATCCACATAATTTGCTTCAAATGAAACGAATAATAACCATTTAATGTGTATTTCTACTAAGAACCACTTTATGTCCAATCGATAACCATATCCTATGATTTTTTTCCCGTGCATTATAACGCATGGATTAAGGTTGCAAAAATCGGTAATCAGTATTCAGTTGGTAGGGTTACTGCCAAACGATTAATCGGTAGTTGGAAAACTAACCAAATTTAGTCTGATTTTGATTTTTTTAAATTATTAAAAATATATACATTATTTTTTAACATATATATAAGAATATAAATTTGAAAATTTTCAAAACTATAAAAAATGATATATATGTATATAGTCGAATTTTAATTAAAAACTAAGCTCTCATATTTAATTTACTTCCAGATTTTCAAAGTAAATAAATAAGTTTATATATATATGAAGTCAATCGACTAGTAGTCCGTCTAAATCGACTAGTCGGTTTATCCAACTGACTAGCCCAATTCGAATCAAATCCTCCCCTAATTCGACTATAGATCGACTTTTGGAAGCTTTTCATGAACAACCCTATTGTTGGTCCTTAGTTGTAGCTTTCCTTTACCAACATGATAATAATAAGTACAAATAAAAAGTATCAAAGTTAATATACAAAACATGATTTTCAAACCACACCTCCTGAGAAAATTTGGTCAATATCCCTCTTCTAAATTCTCATCCTTATATACTATTACTGCAATCGTCGCCTTAACCCTCTTCCTTAAACAATCATTCTTTCAATGTCCAGTTCTTGATCATCAGCTTTACGGGAGGTCATATGCTTAATATGTTGGAGAATTTAAAACTTGTTCGAACTTCTTTCAAAGAAATAGTATCCTTTCAACAAATGACTGAATACAATAATCTTATACTAGAGGTGTAGACTCAATGAGAACTATGGTGACATCTTAATCCTCTACTTTAATATCTATATTTTGTCGATTCCATCATTAAATAATTTAATTGATCCAATGTTCTTTAATGTTGTACCCAAGGTTGTGGAAAGCGGTAGTCGGTACTCGGTCCATGGGATCACTGATTAAAGATTAATCGGCAGTTGGATGACTAATCAAATTTAGCTGGTCACCTCCGAGAGGCCGACAACCTCTCCATCGAGGTCGACACCTCTCTCGATGACTTGTCCAACTGAACTCTGTACCAGGAGTCCCTACTTCCATCGCCCCCTCTCCCTAATTTAGATGCAATCAGCTCAAGGGAGTCTCTACCGATTCTGACCGTGTCGGCGACAGTGAGAATGATCTCGGGGTCCATGGAGAGGTCGGAGAGCTATACTTTGTGTGGTCTCTCTCTCGAGGGGAACAACTACGTGAGGAGGAGTGTGTACTTGAGAGGTGGGGGAGATGAGGTTGCTGCAGTTGGAGGGAGGGTGGTGTTCTTCCGGTTGCCATTGCTATCCCCAACCCCACGCAACCTCACGCGCACCATCGACGTGAAGGTGGCGGCTTTTGCGCAAAAACTAGTGTTTCTCGAGATGGGTAATCGGAAAACATGCTCCATCTCGAGCTCTGATGTGTTCTGCTCGCAACCTTTGCTTGGGCTCCTTCTCAATCCTCATGACTTTGCATGTATTCCCTGTGAAATAGTAAAGTTATCATCACTTGGTGGGAGGCTGGAGGAGGTATATTTTTACAGAGACGATTGTACGTTGTGCTACTATGGGATCTGACGATCCGCATAGGAGGGCTGACCATCCCCGACCTCCTATGAGGGCCGTCCGATCCCCATCGGACGGCCACATGGGTTACAATATCTATTGTAGCATAGCAGACGATCGGTTTTCATATATTTTATAACATGTGATGCACTTGCCATATTTTTACGTGGTAGATTTGCTTGGAAATATAAAAATATCAAATATAAATGCAAGAGTTCCTACTGTCGAGGTGATATCGAGAATGTTGAGGATATATTAAAGGCAAAAGCCTCTGCATTAATGCATTTGAGGTGGATTATATGAATACTTACATAATTGATGTCATATAGTCATCCTCACATTACTATATCATTCCAAATATAATTACAGAAAAGAAAATTTTTAAGTGACTGATAATTTTTAAATTAATTGATCCAACATATTTGACACGTCGTTCTTTCTTGGATAATGTTACAAGCTTTTGGTTGGTTGCAGAAATACATATGGGTACAAGATGAATAACGATTATATATTTTTTGTGCAACATAACATGATGGGTCTATAACGGATAATAATTGAAACATTGCAGATGTTATGGGAAAAATGGTTTGCACGGGGTGTGCACTGGTTATTTAAAAGGAAGAAAATTTACACGTGTGGTTACATACCCCGTGCACACACGTGAGGGGGCCTTTCTCGAAGAAGGTTCACACGTGTGGTTGCATACGATTCACTCAGAAGTTAATTCTTACGAGCCAAATACTTCTCTCTCTTCGGACCGTGTGGAAACAAAGAAGCGAGGATTCAAAAAGAGCTGAAATCACCAACGAACCACACCCCCCCGTCACTATCATCGCCCATAACTTCACCATTCCGTGCAGGAGTTCAAGAGGAAGAGCAAGAATGCCTGCGAGAGAACCCACTCATCCACCGTGCAGACGGCCATCGAGATAGGCTCCTTGTTCGAAGGTATTGACTTTTATTCTAACATCACGTGTGCGAGGTTCGGGGAGATCAGCATGTTTCATGGACGCCAAGATGGACAAGGGCGGCTCCTGCAGGACTTCTTCAACGGGAAGGAGCTCTGCAAGAGCATCAACCTTGATGCAGCCGTCGAAGCCACCATTCTGAGCGGCGAGGGCAACGAGAAGGTGCGGGACCTCCTCTTGCTGGACGTCACCCCCTCTCTCTCGGTCTGGAAACCGATGGCGTCATGACCGTCCTCATCACGGGGAACAACACCATGGCCACGAAGAAGGAGCAGGTCTTCGCCACATAGTCGGACAACCAACCCGGCGTGTTGATCTAGTTCTTCGAGGTCGAGAGAACGAGGACCAAGAA
Organism: Ottelia alismoides; assembly: GCA_037367405.1. Taxonomy (NCBI): domain Eukaryota; kingdom Viridiplantae; phylum Streptophyta; class Magnoliopsida; order Alismatales; family Hydrocharitaceae; genus Ottelia; species Ottelia alismoides. The sequence goes on from JAZKJV010005434.1 coordinate 329,555, forward strand.
CAACAACCTTTTAGGTAAGATCGAGCTCTCCGGCATCGACATGGACGTAAAGCGCCCGCCCATGAAAGCACGAGAGGGAGGTGGACCCGGGCAACCCACATGCCTTGAGGAGTGACGGGGGGCAAGGGAGGAGAGATCCATGTGGGTCGGTCATGTTTTGTTGATCGGCAATGCTTTGTCGATCGGCAACCCATTTATCTCGGACTCGTTGTCCGCAACCCCGAAGGTCTCTCATGTTGACCTCCTTCACTTTTGTTTTGAGGCTCCATTTCCTAATCACGGCTTCTGTCAAGACCACGACACGGTGGGAGGTGGAGGGGTGGCCTTGTCACGCACCAATCGTAGATATATCAGAGAGGAGGTGGTGGTGGCTGAGAGAGAGAGGGAGAGAGGAGACGGATGAGGGATAGGAGATCTTTGCGAAGTGGTTTTCTTTGATTTTCTAGTTACTTTTTTTTATTTTTCTTTTTCTTTTCGATTTCTTTCATGACTAAAATTTGGCGTGGGACTCACGGGTTGGAGGAGGGGAGGTCCGTTGTGGAGTGTTGGGAGGTCGGTGTGGTCCTCACAGATCTTAGATATATCAGAGAGGAGGAGGTGGTGGCTTAGAGAGAGGGGGAGGGAAGCTGCAGATGAGCAATATGAGATATATGCGCATCACTCACAGTTTAGGGGTTTCTTTGACTTTCAATCTACTTTTTTTTTAATTTTTATTTTTTTTCGATTTCTTTCGCGACAGAAATTTGGTTGTGGGCCTCCCCTTGTGGGGGAGGGGAGGTCTGTTCGGGTGTCCCACTTCGGAGTGTTGGTCGAGGGGTACCAGTGAATGGGGGGA